>CM060978.1:21670315-22272815 GCA_030765065.1 Deroplatys truncata
TTTCATTACAAGCACTGCAAATCAGTTCTAATTTATGGCATAAGCCGAGCCTTTCAGTACTAAGTCCTATGTACAAACACTTTTGATTGTGGTCATTACACTTGAGGTCCTTCACCAATGATGAGAGTAAAACTGGTGTCCACCAATATATGTTTACACTCTTCACAATTATCCTCCAGCTGTTTCTGCCTTCAATATTAAAACATATGGAAGGAAACTTTTTTCGGAGACGTTTGTCTCCATCTCCAACTGTTTGCTGACTAACCAAATTATCATTCTGATCTAATTTTGTGTAACTTTTAAAACCTGAGACAAACAATAACTTACTACACCAAAAAGTAGATCTTATTAAATAATGTTTTGCCATTTATCACTTCTGAGATGCGCCTTGTTATGGATTTGAATTTTCAAATACCTACTGTATGGTTTTTTTACTTTCTCTACTACGTACAGTAAGTAGGGGAAGTATTGCATTCCACCCAAAAATTCGATACCGAGATTTCACCGGAAATACATGTTTTGAGACCTCCTGAATCCAAAAAAAGCATTTTTGGAAACATGTCCGTGTGTGTGTCTGTGTGTGTGTGTGTCTGTGTGTGTGTGTGTCTGTGTGTCTGTGTGTGTGTGAACAGCATAACTCAAAAACGAACAGTCGGATAAACACCAAACTTGGTATTTAGGTTCAGTATCTTCCAGAGATGCGACACGAAGGTTTTCAAGAAAATCCCCCCACCCCAGAGTACCCTTTAAATGGAAGATTTTTCGAAAATTTTAATTTTCTCAAAAATGGCTCTAACGATTTTGATGAAAATATCATATGTTTAAGATAATGTCATGAGAAATGAAATGTATATCTCGAATTTTCTGGGAATGTCTCCAAAAGTATTCTTCATTCTGAACGACTTTTGCATAACTGGTAAACTATAAGAGATAGACAAAATTTTACTACACAAAAAATATAGATCGCGTTAAAATACACAACTTATGTCATATACATTTCTTTTGTTGAGTGAACCGTTTTCGAGATATTGCTTGTTATTTCCTTAAATTTTGCAATACTTATACTTTTTCTCAAATTCGTTATTCATTTTTTTATGTCCTGGACATGCAAAGAGAATGGAATGCGCCACATAGCAACCAGCGTTAAAATATTTGACTATCGCTTAAAAGCTACCATATTCCCCTTGCATCTACAAGAAAATTACCAATAAGATTGACATTTCGATATCTCGATTAACATGAAGCATATGGAGAATAGGCGTTTGTAAAATTAGATTGTACAAGAGTAGAGAAAGTCATGTGAGTGTAACACATCAGATTTTTTTATGTCCTGGACATGCAAAGAGAATGGAATGCGCCACATAGCAACCAGCGTTAAAATATTTGACTATCGCTTAAAAGCTACCATATTTCCCTTGCATCTACAAGAAAATTACCAATAAGATTGACATCTCGATATCTCGATTAAAATGAAGCATATGGAGAATAGGTGTTTGTAAAATTAGATTGTACAAGAGTAGAGAAAGTCATGTGAGTGTAACACATCAGATTTTTTCAAAGGAAGTCACTGTTCATTTTTTCTTCTCCCCCTACTGGTCACACAGAGTGAAATTTCAAGCAGTCGCATACAGCGACACACTTTTAAAAGATTTGACTTATCTCCTATATCCCCCTTGTAGCTACAATGAAATGTGATGTGAATGTAACACATTAGATATTTTAAGGATAATCTTAAATGTATGGCTTTGTAAAAGCTGATTGATATTCTCTCAGTTAAGCCCCATTCACAATGTAAAATAGGCACAGATGCAGTATAAACCTAGAGCTTGCTTCCTTGTTATTTAAAGCTATTTACGCTCTATGTAACACACGAGATTTCAAACTCCAAACTTTATGATTGCATACATAGTGGAAGAATGGAAAAATTCTACATTTGTTTCTCTATGCATTGTCAACTTATGAACAATACATAATCGTGATGCAGAATTTCACGTTATCTGTTGTACAATTATGCTGAATCCAATGGCTGTTCTGTTGTTTGCTTGTAAACCTTTGTATGTCCTATTTATTTAGATCAAAAGTTATAGATTTCAAAAAAGGAACTAAACTGAGTAAAGAAGAAAAGTGGGCACTAAATGGGAAAGGGTTAGAAGTGGTCAAAGAATGTAAATATTTAGGAGTGATGCTCAAAAACAAAGGAGAATGGGAGGCACATAGGAAAATAGAAACAAAAGGGTGGGCTGCAATGACATTAATAACAATATGTAAATACAAGCTAGAAATGACAATCAAGTGGCTGGAAAGAGTGTACAAGGCTCTAGTGGAATCAAGAGTGCTTTATGTAGTATGAAGTAGATATTGTCTTCACGTTGTTAGCAACATGCTTTGGGCGTCAATTTGAAGTACGTAGTTGCTGCTACATACTAAAAGTCAGTTTGTAGATGCTGTATTATATTTCAACTGTTGGGGAGCCAAACTTGTAGTAGTTGCAACCGCACGTATAGTAAACAGTTTCCGGTAGTCTTCGCCCCAAAAATGTACTTTCAGGTTGCCTTTGCCCCAAGTTTAAAAGAAAATTAACTTTGTAATTTGATTGTTTCTTTAAGTATTAAATATTTATGTTTGCCTCGGCTGCGTCAGTATTATTGTTAGAGACATGGAAGTCTTGGCAGGATTGTGGTGCAACTGAAGAATGTAGGCTTATGCAGATTTTTAGTTTTAATTCACTCCTTTTTATTAATTCTTGATAAAAATTAAATAGCACTTCACTGATATCGAGAGCTGTGACATTCTTTTATTTAATACTTGCACTTTTTAACACGTATACTATTTTCGTCTCACACGAATACGTAATTAATTTCTCGAGGACACATCTCGCATCTGGTTATGATCACTGTCTAGAAGCAACATGTCTGGTTATGATCACTGTTTGGAGGCAACTAAACTGTTTGCCACCTCTTAAATTTCTGTATTTCAAGTCTCTGATTGGCTAATCCTAGTCCAATAGAATACCTTTATTTAACTTAAGCTTTTTCTGGCTGTTGAATGGCTATTTTTTTAAACTGTCTCAAAATTTACATTATTGCTGCTCTAATAATGACTAGTAGAATTTATACTCATTATTGCCTCAAGGTTACCTCATTGTTACCTGACTGTTAGCAACTTTAAACCTATTTCTTACAGCTCCTACATTATTAAATTACGTAATATATTCACATAACATCATTGAAAATGTTTACAGTAATATAAACATATACAATGACTGTAATATACATTTTTATAGATATTCTTACATACACATATTGTTTTAAGGCGGGCTGTTATTGAATTTACATATTTATATAATTAGACTGAAATTATTCAAGTGTTAAAAGTACTGCCTCAAGTAGAGATCTGGGGGCCACAGATGTAAGTGAAAAGGTAGATCATATGTACTGAATGTTCTGTAAAGAACTATTAGGGCTACCAAGATCAGCGCCAAGAGGAGTAGCTTTAGTAGAACTAGGAGAAACAAGAAGGAAAGGAATAATAATGGAAAAATTGTGGTACAGATGTTTGGTAAAAGAAGAGGGAGAAATCTTAAAACGCTTAAAGCAGCAAAAAATCTTAGAGAGCACAAACAGTTGGTGGGCAGGGATAGGAAGAATTATGGGGAAAATAGGAAGGGAGACACATGGAAGCTAGGAGAAAGGAATGGAAATGATGTAAGTAAACTGGTAAAAAAACACAATAGAAGACATAGAAAGCAGGAGATATGGGGAAGTTTAGAAAACAAGAAATCATTACAATTCTGTAAACAAATAAAAAGAGGCAAGGAAAATGGGCGAGGAAAGTAAGGGGTGTAAGAAAAGAAGACAGAGGGAAGGAGGGGGATAACTAAGATAAAGAGGAAAGGATAATATGAGCTGCCAGACGGGTCAAATGCCCTGGGTGCCATGCAAGCTGAGGTAGCAACAAGGTTAATTTAATTTGTACATAGTTTGTTAGACAAATGGAAAAAAATGTAAAAGAAGTACAGATAAATTCATTCATTCATTCATTCATTTATAAAAACTGCATGAATTTTCATACTGGATATTATTGGTTGTGTTATTCAATGTGAAACTTGCAGCATGCCCAGAAAATTTCTGCATGCAATTTCTGAATCTAGAAACTCATGTCAAGTTCTTGCCCTATATCTCTATGGTTGCATTGTGAATGGGCCTTACAGTGAAAGTATTTTAGAGAACTTAACATGTGTGTATGGTATTGTTAAAAGAAATGCACAGCAATTATTGTATCTTTTTCAGCAAATAAGAAAGTAGTAGTGCAGTTATACCCCCCTCAGAGCACTGAAGAGCAAGAAAAATGGTCTTCATCTGAAAGAAACTTAGAAACCCCAAGGAATAAAATAAAATACACACAACCAGAAAAATCAGAAATTAACATTTCAGGTAAGCAAAATCAGTAGATGACTGTACTTCAACTACAGTTTCCTTCCAAAAGTGCCAATTTTTCCCTCAACATGCTAACTGCTCAACTTTTAATGCTTCATATTGTTTTCAGGAACACTCATAGGATTTTATGTACTCTCATAAACACTTCAATAGTTATTGTAATTAGAATGTGGCGAGGACTTGGTTACAGTGATATTGCTAATAAGAAAATTAACATTCAAGCTTTCTGATAAAAAGCTGGTGAGGAAAGCGAGGCTTTTGAAATGTTAAATTAGCGTTGTAAAAGTGTTACTAATCCCCTCAAATGTTACTTTTGTTTTCATTGTAACTTATTTCCTCCCTTCTCTTAACTTAGCTGGAACCTCTCCCCTTAATGATGTGGACCTGCACCCAAATAAAATACTTCCTCACACCAAAATCCCGTTTCACCTCTTCCAGCATCTATACCCCCGCCGCTGTATCTTTGCACTTGACACTTCGTGTGGCTTCGCGTAAGGTTGGCTACATTGTGGTTGCGACGTTGCCAGAGTGGCTAGTAAACAACAACAGCTGATTGTTCTCCTTTCTATTGTCTAAGCCGCATACAAAAAGTGTACGTAAGTAGCAAACGTCAATGAATAATAACTATTTCATATTAGTATTGTTAATTGAAAATAACTTTGCATAAACATTGCAGCATACGCAGAATAAATTACGCAGTTTTGACAATATAGAAACAAAATAATACAAACTTCCTGCTACAATGAGGAAAAATAAAACAAATTATAAGCATGCCATAACAAAGTTATTTTCACTCACGCATTTAAAACTGCAATGGCTCAATTCCATCCAAATCCCCGTTGTTGTTGTCATCATCATCATCTTCACCAAGGCATATCATCAATGGTTCACAGTCACTAATAATTCCGTCTATTTCTTATGCTTTTCGTATTAGCTTATTCACATGATCTACTTTCTTCTTCCACGAAGCCGCGTCTACTGTAGCCTTGTGAATAACAGTTCTTGTGCTTAGTCAAAGAGCTGCTGCAGTTCGTTGTACGACTTTATCAGCAGAAGTAGAGGAATTGCCATGAAGCTTCACGTACTCCTTTTCCTGTTCAAAGAATTCTCGGGTTCTCCTTAATAGTTCCAATGCCTGACTATTAAGTGGCACACCTCGGCGCAAAGGATTTTTCACTTTGTGAATCATCACTCGGCGATCAGCGTCGTTTTTCAGACATCGTCGCACTTAAGTTTTGTTTAAATAAATAATATGAATGAAATATATATATATATATATCTGTAAACGAACAATAACAAAACTATCAAACAATAACCACAAATATAAAGAACAATGAACAATATGTAGCTTGCAAAGAACAACTCGACGCTCGTGCTAGAGATTCACAAACTGAAGCACGTGGTTGGAAATAGTTACATCCGGCAACAGAGCCGATTCTAGTTCTGGTTCCGCTTTATCATCGACCATCCGGAATGCTGCCTTGTGATTGGCTTAGGAAGTCAAACGGTTGAAGCTTTTCATCTGTTTTTTTGCGAGTGTACCAACTTAAACGCAAGCTGTCAAGTGCAACGTTACAGCGGCGGGGGTATAATTGGTAATTTCATTTGTTATACGGTGTGGACAAAAAGTCACTGTATGCCTATTTCCTTCCTGTACCATGTACCTCTACTCAATCCGCTCTAAGAAACACACTTTTATATTACTACATGCAACATGTGCATAGCATGTGACTGACAGTAAAGAGACAGTGTTGCCTTCGTCCATGTCTTATGCAAGATTTGAAACACCAGTTGAAATAACTTCATGCATAAGGTCAGCTTAGTTTCCATCTCAATGAGTTATGTTCACACATTGAAATGAGCATTGAGAAGGTATATAAAGAACAGCTTAAAACATTTGCATTCAAACGAATGCATGAATTTAAAGCACTTGCTTGCTCACAGTTGTCATTACTGGCAGGTAATGTAGAGCTCCCAAGTCCAAATTTGAGGTGGATATGAACTGTCAACCCCTACTTTTGAGGTACAATATCTGTTTTCCATTCGGTAGTTGCAAATGTTTCTCAAATAATATATATATATAAGGGTAGTTAAATTATTTTCCAACCCGACCTCTCCTTCGCTACTCCCGTGCCAGCTGCCAGGACTTCGGACTGGCAATGCCCGCTCGAGCATGCACCAGTGCCAACTCTCATTGGTATTGCTGTATCAGGTGCAGTCATTCAGTGTGCCGCTGTCGCGCAGTAAACATGGTGCATCACTTATCTGTAGAAGAACGCGTGTTTATTTGTAAAGTTTACATCAAACATGAATCTGCTCGCCGTGTGTACAGGGAGTTTGTTGAAAAGTTTCCGAACTCTGTACCACCTGCAAGGTCAACCGTACATGCAATCATAAATAAATTTGAAGCTTTGGGTTCGGTGTTGGTCAAGAAACATTCGAGAAAGAGGTCATGTTAACTGAAAATAAACTGGATGACATTGGTGCCGCTCTGGAGCATTCGCCTTAAAAATCGCTGAAAAAACTAGCGCAGCAAACAGGTGTATCTCGATCTGAAGCCCTATTGCTGCACAAGAGTGCAAGTGTTAAAGCCAAATGATCCCACTAAACGTATGAATTATTGTAACTAGTTTTCCTAATCTGTAGAAAGGGGTTTCGTTGACCCACAGCTTTTGTTTTTCACTGATGAATCTTGGTTTCATCTAAGTGGACATATGAATACTCACAACAGTCGATACGGTGCTTCAGAAAAACCTGTGCTACTGGATGAAACTCCTCATTATGATCAGAAAATTGGAGTCTGGTGTGCGATAAGTGCTAGAGGAATAAACAGTCCCATATTCTTTGATGAAACAATAAATGCAGAGCGATATCAGAGGTTAATTGTGAGGCCATTTTGCAATCGCTTGACAGAAGAAGAGATTCTGCAACAGCACATACGGCTGCAAATCATTACATGCAATTAGAGAGGCGTTTGATGACAGAATAATTAGTGTTGATTTGTGGCCCCCTCGTTCTCCTGACCTAACGCGTTGTGATTTTTATTTATGATGTTCTTTAAAAGACAAAGTGTATCGTTCCAATCCTCGCGCACTACAGGAACTTAGAGAAAACATTGTACAAGAAATCACAAGAATTCCTGCTGCTGAGCTTCGGAGAGTGAGCGAGAATATTTACACGAGATATGCTGCCTGTTTGAGAGCAGAAGGTCAACATTTCCAACATCTGCTATAAGGTAAGGATTTTAGTCCACCTCTGCCGGCGAGTGGGTTCGAATATAATTTAACTACCATATATATATATGGGTAAGGCAAGATCCATACACTTATACAAAGAGAGTTCAAGGAATGTTTCAGTATTAGGAAAAAATCTTTTACATCCCTTTTGAACCTGCTTGAGAGCGTTTTCAACAAAACTCATAATATGAATTCTGCTGTATCACCCAAACTGCAATGGTTATGCATCCTACGAGTGTTTTGTACTGGAACATTTCAGATAGTTACAGGCAATCTTATAAACATTCACAGTATGCCTGCTGGTCGTAACTTTCATTGCGTTGTTTGAGTGCTTTTGAGATTATGAGCAAGGCACGTAAATAAATATACCTGAGTGTTGAGAAAATAAAAGACAATTGTTCTTCACCTTTGCAGGTTTCCCAAACATTGTGGGTGCAATTGACTGCACACATGTTCCTAGTTTGTGCCCATCCTGCAAATGGTATTTCTCCATCAGCCCACAAGTGATCAGTGATGCATATATGAGGATTAGGACATTTGTTTCCAAAGCATTTTAAGCTGCTCTTCAGTACGTTTGCTGTCGCTCGAAGTATTAAACTCATTTGTAACAACTTTCCGAGCATTTCTCTTCCAGCACCTTTACATGTTTTTTAAACTGTATATTGTTTAAATTAAATTTTATTATCTCTACCAACAAACATTTGTCTTAAATTAAAATGAAGTCATTATTAACAGTGGAGTTATATGATAAGTCTTAATACAATTTTATTAAAAACACATGAACTCCACATACGTCAAGTAGTCAAAACATGTTTCGAGAAGCACGCTCCTCGTCAGTTGGTTGACTGGAGCTGGCAGCCGGAAAAATCCTCAGCCAAGTCATTGTGTCTGTGCTGCCCTCTGTGTCCTGTGGCTACTCGGATGATATCGTCAGCTGTCGGGGTATCAAAATTCATAAGACAAGGCTTGTTCTTGGTAATTAAAATTCTTTCCCATGTATCAAGTGCTAAGGGTGTCTTGATGTGTTTGAGTAATGTGATTTCCTGTTTTATTTCATGGTTAAAGTTCCAAAAATGGGAGCCGGGAAATTAGAATGAAGAACATTTAAAGAACATAAATTTTAAACAAGTAGACAAATCTGCAGTTCATCCCAGTTTTGGAATTTAACCATGAAATAAAATGGGAAATCACATTGTTCAAACACATCAAGACACCCTTAGCACTTGATAAATGGCAAAGAATTTTAATCACCAAGAACGAGCCTTGTCTTATGAATTTGGATACCCCACTGTTGACGATATCGTCCAAGTAGTCATAGGACACAGAGGGCAGCACGGACACTCTCTTTTTTTTTTTTTAATTTATTTATGGATGCCCTTTAACTGCTGTGGTCCTTAGCATCCCATTCTATATTGGGCGCGAAAGACTGGTAATTTTGCTCAGAGGCCTCTTTATCAGGCTTGAGGGTCTTTTACGTGCCGTAAATCTACGACACGGTACCACCAGCTTTACTTCCCTTCCAAAGGAAGCCCTGCAGACTTTTACACCCGTAAAAATCCATCGCCCTCTGCTGGGTATGAACCTGCGACCTCGGGAACTAGAGGCTAGCATGGTAACCACTACACCACGGAGGATGACAGCATGCTTCTTGACGCACGTTTTGACTACTTGACGCATGTGGAGTTCATGTGTTTTTAATAAAATTGTATTAAACATTTATCTCTTTCACTGATTGTTTTCCTCCTTTTCCTATTGCACATAACCCTGACTGTGAGCACTTCAAGTAAAATGCACAAATAAAACAATACTCCGGGAGTAATGAGGTCTTACTTCCTTAGTGGTAAATAAAAGAGTAAATTATTGTTGAGCTCTCCGACGTTACTTCTGGAGTAAATTGCTCCCATAGTAACCTACTTCTGTATTATGGATTTCTTTAGTTAATATTAGTTCCGAAGTAATTTACTCTATGTGCACACTGACCTTAGTCTGTGTTGCAGTCAGGGGCCAATGAGAGCATTCACTCTGCCTCTTGCCTTTGTTTACCTCAAGTGTGTTTCTTATTTCGGGAAGAGTGTACTAGGTAGAGGAACTACTGTATTCACCCAACATTTGATATCAATATTTCACCAGAAATGTATGACATATCTTCTGAGGCTCCCTAAATCCACAAAAGACGTTTTTAGAAAAAGATCCATGTGAGTGCAATGCAATTACTGGCAACACCTCTCAGAAATCATCATAAACAGTAGGTTTTAAATCAGCTCTGCTGAGTCTTCACCTTAATGATGCCTGGCAAGGCATTATCTGTTATGGTGGAGTCTGAACTGTGTGCATTCACTTCCACATCTCATCCATAAATGCCGAGTGTGCTGGCTTGATTACTGAAACTAAACCCTTTGGCTTGTTATTTACGCTACATTGTTGTAGTTTCCCAGTATTACCAACACAATTTTTAGGCACAGATTTGTTCTGCAGAAAGAAAACAGCAGATACTGGGACCTTACGCCCACACTGAATGCTTGATGTAGAAAATAAAGCTTTAAGTGAACTAAATGGTTTGATATTTCTTTGTACATAGGAAGAAGAACTGTATCCGGTGTATTGAAAGAACTGTATAACAAAACCAAAACAGAAGATTCTACGGAAAATAAAACTGAAACTCCATTTCAAGTGCATAACTTGAAGTTTCAATCAGAGGTAAGTTGAAGTTTAATCCAGTAGTTTTAATTTTCATTGTATAGTATAGTATTTATAACCCAGTTAATTGTACAAATTTTCTACAACAATTTTACAAATTTGTTCTTAACCTAATTACTAAAAATAACGAAATTAAATATAAAAAAAACTTGAAGATATGGGTTACGTAATGTTTATTATTACGTATATTTGAACAAGTGTGTTGTTATGTAATTATTTAGCTCCATGTTGAGGAACGCCAATTTGCGGAAGTTATGGTTACGTAATTGTTTGGGAGCCAATTTTCCCCACAATTGTAATTTGAAGAAGTATGTTTGTTGCCAACTTTAAAAAAAATTATTTAGCTGGATGCTGGATATGAGATGTGAGAATCCCCTTGTATGTGCGTCACTTTGAGAATGTATTTAGGTTACGTAATGAAGATACACTTTGATATTGTTTGATGCTTGGGACACTAAACTTTGTAGTAAGATGATGCTTGTTTTACGTAATATTATTTAAATTTGCTTCAGCTGCTTCAGTCACACTATAGAAACACAAGTTCTTTTTAGGTTGTGATAAGACAAGAATTAAAATACGTCACAGAATTTACTTTTTAATTTCACTTCTTTTTATTTCTCTTTATACTTGCACATTTATAAACACAACACTTTATAAAAGAAAACTGTGAGCACTCTATACATTCTAGCGGAGAACACAATTTTTACCATCCGTACTCTACAACATCTTACCCGCGACTGACTGAATCCAACGGTAAAAATCTTATAGCTTCGGTAATGCCAGTCTCTTATTGGCTAATTCTAGTCCAATAGAATTTAAGTATTCAAACTAAAACTTTTTCTTTACTTTTGATTGGCTAATTCCAAACTGTAAGCGAAATTACGTTATTACTGATCTTTTCATAACCAGTATTTTTACTTTCTCTACTACGTATAGTAAGTAGGGGAAGTATTGCATTCCACCCAAAAATTCGATACCGAGATTTCACTGGAAATACATGTTTTGAGACCTGAATCCAAAAAAAGCATTTTTGGAAACATGTCCGTGTGTGTGTGTATGTCTGTGAACAGCATAACTCAAAAACGAACAGTCGGATAAGCACCAAACTTGGTATTTAGGTTCAGTATCTTCCAGAGATGCGACACGAAGGTTTTCAAGAAAATCCCCCCACCCCAGACTACCCTTTACATGGAAGATTTTTCGAAAATTTTAATTTTCTCAAAAATGGCTCTAACGATTTTGATGAAAATATCATATGTTTAAGATAATGTCATGTGAAATGAAATGTATATCTCGAATTTTCTGGGAATGTCTCCAAAAGTATTCTTCACTGTGAACGACTTTTGCATAACTGTTAAACCATAAGAGATAGACAAAATGTTACTACACAAAAAATGTAGATCGCGTTAAAATACACAACTTATGTCATATACATTTCTTTTGTAGAGTGAACCGTTTTCGAGATATTGCTTGTTATTTCCTTAAATTTTCCAATACTTATACTTTTTCTCAAATTCGTTATTCATTTTTTTTGTCCTGGACATGCAAAGAGAATGGAATGCGCCACATAGCAACCAGCGTTAAAATATTTGACTATCGCTTAAAAGCTATCATATTCCCCTTGCATCTACATGAATATTACCAATAAGATTGACATCTCGATATCTCGATTAACATGAAGCATATGGAGAATAAGCGTTTGTAAAATCAGATTGTACAAGAGTAGAGAAAGTCATGTGAGTGTAACACATCAGATTTTTTAAAACTCCAGACACATTATTGTCACCAAAATTACATTATTACCTCATTATTAACAATCTAAAACATATTATTCTCACAGTTTTTGCACTATTTGAGTATATAAACATTTACATAACATTAATAAATAAGTTTACAATAAAAATAAGTATTTACGATGACTTTACATACAATATAAATAATAATTATATACATATTGTTTTTCAAGGTGGGCTGTTATTGAATTTAATTATAATAAAACACAATATCATTTAGGCATTAAAATACTGCCTCAAACTAACCTCTTAACTATTGGTATCCAGCAGTATGGAATACTGGTAGCCAGCATTCCTCCTAATCTAAAAGTGCAATTATTAATTTATTTAATCTCCAATACTAACTCTAACTCTACCTTGAGTTGCTTTACCTTGGACCCCACCAAACTCAAGCCTTGAGGTTGTCGAGCTGTTGGGTCCTACTTGCAACATATCAAATAAAAACTACTGTAATTTGATACTCATTTACCTCTTCCTTGCTAATTTTACTCCTCCATTTTGCTCTTACTCTGTCCAAAAAGTTTTCTACATCTATTATATTTTTTCTAGATTTTACATTTATTAACTTTTTGGCTTGAATTTCTGTAGGTAAATTTAACCATTCTCTCTTCTCTATCCTCTTTCTAAGCAACTTCGTTTCTTCACACTCTAAAACTATATGCCACTCTTTAACTTTCTGGTGCCATAGTGGGCATTTCTCCAAATAGTTTCTTTTCTCAAACCTTTCAAATTCACCACCCCTGTCCTAACCCATGAAAATCCTGCTCTTGCTGTTTTATCACATATATGAACATACTGCTCCATGCTCCATACTACTTTCATTTCTCTGTATAATCTCAGTGAGCTCTTAAAAGTAAAACTCGCTAATAAATCTTGTTTTTCCATATCCTTTATTCTTGTCCTAATTTCATTCCAGAAACCTATTTGTAATAATTCTTTAGCTCTCCAAATCTCCCCAAAACCTATCTTCATCAAGGTTTCCTTTATCTTACCTAGCCAAGACTCTTTATGATTAAGTCTTTCCTGCACTATCAAACATTGATGTAAAATGTTCTGATCCTCAAAATTTGTAATTCTAATCCACTCTTTCCACAATTTTTCCTTTAATTTCCATTCTCCCTAATTCGGCTTGAGCTACTCTGTTGGGAGATGATCTTGGTAAGCCCAATGTTTGTTTACAAAAACTCCTATGGATCATGTCTATATTTATCCACCCTTCTTCCAGGCCCCCAATCTCTGCTCCATATAACATTTTTGCTTCTACTACAGTAATTTTCATTGTAAAGAAAATCTCAAGGTTCTGTTGTCTCCCTGTTTATATTTTGCATCATACTTCAGTATTTTAACTGGACTTAGGATCAGTTTCATAGTTTAAGCTTTGCAAGTTTCACAGTAGGGCAACCAGGTTCAGCTTTACTGAGCTGAACAATTCCACAGAACAGTAAAGTTGGTAACGCTTGCACATCAAGAGCATTCCTATCATTTGTTTATGTTGATGCTGTTCCTAAATAAGATTTTGTAGGTTATCCGACATAACTGTGTGGCGTCCTAAAGAAGTAATGCACGCAGACCCAAGAGCCCATTGTGCCTTATATTTTGGCATTGCTCTAGTTCGATGGTCCGTATGAAATGGATCACGTCTTTGATATCTGCCCTTCTTATCTCCTCAAGTTTCAAAAAGAAGGACCTTAAGGATACGTACCTATACACAGCGAAACCTTTGCATTCACATAGTATAGGCTCTGAGGTCTCAAAGTCCCTCGCACATTTCCTACATAAAATGTCTTGTGTGAGGCCCATTATGTATAGATGTCTGTGCAGTGTGTTGTGGCCCATAAGATAGCCCACAACCCCTCTGAGCTTAACTCTAATCAAAAAACGAAAAAGAAAAAAAAACCTCAAAACTAAAAATCAGATCAACACCAAAATTTGGTATTTAAATTCAGTACCTTCCAAAGCTGCAACACGAGGATTTTCAAGAAAATCCTCCTACCCCAAACTACCCTATACTTGGAATATTTTTCGAAACTTTTGATTTTCTAAAAAATGGCTCCAACAATTTTGATTAAAATGTAATTATTACAGATATTTGCATGATAAATAAAATGTATATCTTGAATTTTCTGGGAATAGCCTTTGAAGTTCTCTTCATTCGGAAGGAATTTTGTATAATCCTGTATAACTGTTAAATGTTAAGTGATAGATGAAAACATACTATACCTTTTGTGGCATCAGCCATTTCCGAGATATTCGATATTAATGGTTCAAATTGTTCAATACTTAGCCATTCTTTTAAAGTCCTGCCAACATTCAGTTGTTTTATTATTAATGAAAACGTAGTGGCTACACACACTAACTTCACTCTTTCAAGATAATTACCTTGTACGCGTTTCGAAGACACCTTCAAAGTGTCTTCAAAACACGTACAAGTCTTGAAAGAGTGAAGTTAGAGTTTGTTGCCACTAGATTTTCATTAATAATATTAATTACTTCACTGTGTTTCCCATTAAGTATGTTAAAATTCTGTTGCTTCTCGCAATTCCATTGAAACAGTGTGGAATTTTAAGGCCAGCATATAGCGCCCAGTTGTTAAACATTTGACTATCGCTGTTCTCTTTGTATCTCTAACGAAATTTGTAATGTAGCTATTTCTGCAAAAGTTTATTTGGATTAAAATGGAGATAGAAAAATTTGTATACCCACTAATATTGATAGAGGGTAGAAAAGTCATGTAAATGTATCAGATCAGACTTCTTTCCTTCCTCCCCCCATTATGTTAGTATGTAATTACTAAATGTATATATTCGGTATTGTACTCTTATTGTAAAGTTCCAGGGACAGGAAAAGCATGCACGGCCATGAGGTCCATGCAATTGTATCTTATAAGGATAGACTGAAACTGTTCACATTAAAAGTCCTATTACTACTTTTATATTTGCTAGAGCTAGTTTCAGGAGCATTTGCTCCCATCCTAAGCTGGAAGCCAACTAATAAATTATTACCTTATAAAAGTAGAATAGTACAGTCTGTTGTAATAAACAGCGTTAGTAAACTTAACTCAGAAGTGCTGGTTCTGATAATTTGTGAATGGAGAATTACACTTCAATGCTGCAACAGCTAATGGGCCCACTACCGAGGGCTCTAGCAGTGCTTATAGGCCACACATCCTCCTTGACTGTCTTCTACAATGAAGCCACACAAGCATTGAGTAAAGGTAAACATGAAACTTGACCAACCGTCTCGTTGACATTTCTGGACTCCAGTAAGCTTCCCACTGATCATGCATGCTTGCATTTGATAGTAAATGTTTTAACTTTTTCCCCATTGTGGTTCCCATTTCCATTCATGGTTACCAACATGAGTAGCCAAGGTTATTAAGACATAGACTTATGAACGGGAGGCCTGTGATTCAAATCCTGCCAGGACCATCCTCCCTGATTGAGGTTATCTCCAGGTTTTCCTCAGTCCTCATAACTGACAAATGCCAGGGAGGTATCCTAAACTTAGGCCTGGAACGTCTCCTTCCAAAATTTCCTTTCACAATCATCACTTCATTTATCATTAGTGTCCACTGTCTCTGGTACTATAGTGTGAAGTTGTGGCAGGCCATGCCAGTGTGAGAGCATGCTGGCCCCTCTCCAGGTGTGCTGCAGTCAAATGATTGGCTGCCCTCTTCACCAAGCCTTGCAGCTGTGACAGTGATCAGACCTGATGTGGCAAAGGGCTTGCCATCAAGGAAATCAAATCAGCTAGTGATGACATCAGGCAATGCCTTGCCTGTGGAGGAGGAGGCCCTGCTGGAGTTGACCCTGGAGCAGATTATTGTGAGCCTGTGGGTGTTCGTTGCAATGTTGGCCGAGAATGTGATACTGGGACCGGATGCCCTCAGGAACCACAAGATGATGGTCGATGTCAGCAAGAGGACCTTGCGACTTGGCCGAGACAAGGTGATACGTGGGAGCCCCAACGAACATCTGGGGATGTGCAGAGTTATCCTGACAGTGGATGTGGTAGTGCCTGCAAGAAGTGAGGTAGTTGTAAAGCCGCATCTGGAACGTCAGCGATCAAGGAACCTGGTTTTGGACTGGAAGACAACCATTGAACAGATTATGCACTGCCAAGGCATTGTTGAAGTAGTGCCTGTGAGACTGCAGAATCCATAGGAGGCCGATCAGGACATCAGGCTTGAATGGAGTTGAGGGAATGTGAGCCAGCTGCGAGTGTATTGTCATGCGATGGATCTGAAGAGCCAGCAGCAGCAGCACAAGATCTAGAGCCTTGGCTTGAAGACTTGCTGAAGCAGACGACTGACCATCTGACTGTGGCACAACTGGAGAGGGACCAGCATCCTCTCAGACTGGCAACTTCATGCACATGGTCACAATATCAGTAAGACATTAAATATTCAAAAAACTCCCTGTCAGCTCTACACCAGAATTTAGACACTAAACTATTGTAAACTATGACTCAATTGATACTTATTACTTTAGAGAGCTCATCCTTCAATAACAGCCCTCTTTTATATTATGTAAATTAAGAAATTCCTTGAATTGTTGCTTGGTTCAAGTCTACTGCACCACCAAATGTTTTGCTCACGTCTTACCTTCCCAGTTATAAAATGCATGCAAGTTTGTAGTGTATAGTAGTAATTTATAGCATAAGGGATTAAAACAATATTTTAATATTAAGTGAAAAAGTTGAGGGCAATAATTTTCACAAAATTTTAAATATGCACTAATCTTATGTGCCATGCAATATTTTATTCGGTAGTAAAACATAAATCAAAGTAATTATTTTAATTATGTGCATTTATCGTTGTTGAATGGGAACATGGTGGCATCAATGTGGTTGTCTTGGAGATAATGGATATAAATAAACTGAAATTGGTGGCAGATAGTATAAGTAAATTGGAATGTGTACAAAAAAAGGGAGAGATATTTATTCCTGAAGATGTTCTAATGGAGTCTCAGATTGCAGTGAATTCGTTGGTCCCCAAAAAGTGTGGTTTTCTATATGATAGACAGTAAATGTCATTATTATGACTGTCCACTTTTTGCAACTGTGACTCCTCTAAATTCTCAATGTCACTTCACTGTTTTTATCTAGTTCAACATTCACTGAGACTTCACTAGGTTCACACTGTCACTTCACTAATGTAAACTAGTTTAATTCCCTGTCACTTCACTTCCTTCATGATGTACCCTCCTCTTCCTGGCAGTTCACTCACTGGGGAGTTGAACACAAGACTTCTACAATCTCTCGCTCTACAGCAGCACTTGCTGCCTGTCATAGCAGTTGTCACAAACTCACTTGGAGAGTGGCACTGTTTGTTTCACTAGGAATGCACTCCCTAACTTACTGGCTGACTGATTCACGAGAACCCTTGCTTATATAGCCAGTGGAATCTCCCACATAACATTCTAGAGCTATCTGGACAGTTATACCCCCGCCGCTGAATCTCTGCACTTGACAGTTCATGTGGCTTCGCGTAAAGTTGGCTACATTGTGGTTGCGCCGTTGCCAGAGTGGCTAGTAAACAACAACAGCTGATAGTTCTGTCTGTGTCTAAGCTGCATACAAAAGTGTACGTAGTAGCGAACATCAATGTATAATAACTATTTTGTATTATTATTGTTAATTGAAAATAACTTTGCATAAACATTGCAGCGTATGTAGAATAAATTACGCACTTTTGACAATATAGAAAAGGAACAATGCAAACTTGCCTGCCACATTGAGGAGAAATAAAACAAATTATTAGCACGCGATAACAAAAGTTACTTTCATTCACGATTTAAAACTGCAATGGCTCAATTCCATCCAAATCCCGTCATCATTATCTTCACCAAGGCATATCATTAATGGTTCACACTCGCTAATAATTCCGTCTATTTCTTGTGTTTTTCGTATTAGCTTATTCACGTGATCTACTTCTTCCACGAAGCCGCATCCACCGTCACCACACCTTCCCACAAAAGCCTTTCCACCTTGGTAATGGTAAATGACTTATTGTTCTCCCTCACATAAACCTTAATGTCGTTTCACACTAATTTGATAGGGTTGAAGTGACAGTGTACGGCTTTATCAGCAGGAATAGAGGGATGGCCGTGAAGCTTCACGTACTCCTTTTCCTGTTCAAAGAATTCTCGGGTGCTCCTTAATAGTTCCAATGCCTGACTATTAAGTGGCGCAAAGGATTTTCACTTCATGAATCATTACTCGGCGATAGACGTTGTTTTTCAGACATTGTCGCACTTAAATCTTGTATAAATAAATAATATGACTTAAATGTATATAAAACAGATAAATACCTATATAAATATATATGTATATATATATATGTATAAACGAACAATAACTAACCTATAAAACAATAACCACAAATGACAAGAACAATATGTAGCTTGCAAAGAACAACTCCACGTTTGTGCTAGAGATTCACAAACTGAAGCACGTGGTTGGGGATAGCTACATCCGGCAACAGAGCCGCTTCCAGCTCCGGTTCCGGTTCCGCTTTGTCATCGACCATCCGGAATGCTGCCTTGTGATTGGCTTAGAAAGTCAAACGGTGAAAGCTTTTCATCTGTTTTGTTGCGAGTGTACCAACTTAAACGCGAGCTGTCAAGTGCAACGTTTCAGCGGCGGGGGTATAGAGCAAAGGTCTACCCAGGGCAAAGCCCCCCTTCTATGCCCAGGGTTGGCGCCAACTAAGTGGCTCTCCAACCAGGGTTTCCCCATGAGGTCAATACCTGGTTTTGGTTTCCTAAAAAGCCCCCCCCCCTTACGCAGATGGAAGTGGATACGCCACTTACGCGCGTCATCCCGAAAGGGCGACTACCAGTAACCTCGGTAGGGCCGACAGCATTCTAGCAAGCCGTCTACCGGCTATTCAGGTCGGTACCGGAGGACATGGAGGCATCTCACAACCCTGCCGGTTACAGATGTACCCAATCTCCCATGGGTATCAGGAACCACTGCCCTGTCGAGACCAACCCAATCCGAACAGCTCCTCAATGGGAGGGACTCGAATGTTTGGAAACATGTTTTGGAGGAGAGGTGGAAGAAACTTCAGTTTACCTGCCGATAGCGCTTCCAGTGTTTACGCTGGTGAGTGCCACTTATCTGCGACTGCCTGGCACCAGCTTCCTGATAACCTTGAGCCATAGCTGCTGCATCACATTATTTATTTTGTTAATTAAATAAAAGGATTGTAGCAATGGATTAAAAGATTTTAATTCACTTCTGTGATTAAAACCAGCATTTAGATTGCTAGAATGATGAAACAAGTAAGTTGTCCTCCATGGGCTAGTGGTACCGTGCTAGCCTCTAGTTCCCAAGGTCGTGGGTTCAAACCTGGCGGAGGGCGATGGATTTTTTCGGGTGTAAAAATCCTTAGCATGGCTTCCTTCAGAAGGGAAGAAAAGCTGGTGGTCCCGTGTCGTAGATTTACGGCACGTAAAAGAACCTCAAGCCTGATAAAGAGGTCTCTGAGCAAAATTACTGGTCTTTCACGCCCAATATGGAATGGGACACTAAGAACCATATTAGTTAAAGAGCGTCCATAAATAAAACTCAATTTAAATTTCAATTTTGAAACCAGCAATGGTTTATATGACAGTATTGGATAAAAGACATTTTACTGTAATATAATATTCCTTAGCAGACAAATTATGGAAAAATACTGAATAGTTTTTACAATATACATTTAATGAAAGTTGTAGTCAACTTGAACGCTCTTAATAGCTTTACTCGCCTATTTATTATGTAGGACATGCATCATGAGCTGCCTGTTCAAGTTGACTCCAGTTTTCATGGATTGCTTCACTGTGTTTGATTCCAATTATATTTTAACAATATTATATTATTTACATTTGCAGGAATCAGCAGCTTCAGTGTCATCTGATGAAGGAATAGTGCCATTACAAACCGAACCAAAGGATGGATTGTGGTTGAAGCCATCGTACGTAAAACCTTGTTCCAACAACATAACTGCTGCTGTCCAAAACACATTAAACAGCATGATGAAGCCAAGGCGACCATTTTGGATCCAAACAAGTCAGGATGCTTTAAAAACTGGAGAGCAAAATACCCCTGTTATAGATGCCTCCAAAATTAGAAGTCGTAAGTCATTGACACATAAGTTGAATGAGAGGAGGCGCAGATCCTTGGCTCCTAGTGAAGACGATACTGATGCACACTCTTATATTTCAACTACAACTGATTATAATTCAAGTTCAGATGAAAGTTCAGTGAAACTCAGGAAAAAGGTTAATATAAAATCTGCAGAATCACTGTTACCCGACCGAGTATTCCCTGCGGAATCATTTCGAAGGCATTCAGCAGTGTATACACGCAGACCTAAGAAAAGACCAAAATCTTTACATTCCATTAAACCTAAAACTTCAGAAGAGATTGAGTCAATAGTGATGAACAGGCTAAAGAAAGAGTCTCCAAATGTGACATTGCGGCGAAGGTATGAGAGAGAACCAAGTCCTCCTGGAAATACATGGAACAGCCACACAGTGCAGCAAGCAAAACCTGATGACCTCTTCCCAAACACAAGATATGTAAACAACTCAGAAATAGGACAGCAGACAGGAGAATTAGGAAGCACGAGTAAATATGGAATAGGAGAAGTAAAAGTGGGTGAGCGATTAAGAGAGGTGCTTTCACGCTACTACGAGAGAAATCAGAAGAAAGCTGAGAAATCCCCTAAACATTCTGAAACTGTACCAGGAATGTCAGTAAGTGTAACTTATTTTTATTTTATTAGTTTCTTTCTATAGTGATATTAAGTTTTTAAAAGGACTTCATATACAGAGCCTTTGTTTGCATGCATGGGGAATTCCTTGCAACTGCACTGTTTCTAACCGACTCTATTTCCTCTCCGTGTGCTGGCTAATCAGTTGACAGAAGTCTGTTTTGTACAGAGGATGATACATTTTGAGATCACATGTTTCAGTTATAATGTGTTAATGGTGATCCAATGCCAAAAAGTCTGCTTACATTAGCACACAGAATCTTTGTGTATGATTGGTATGTGACAACAAACTCTTGTAGAGAAGTGAGACAGATTCCCTGCTATTATAATGCCAGCACACAGAATCTTCATGCATGATTCCTATGTGACAACAAACTCTTGTAGAGAAGTGAGACAAATTCCCTGCTATTATAATGCCAGCACACAGAATCTTCATGCATGATTCCTATGTGACAACAAACTCTTGTAGAGAAGTGAGACAGATTCCCTGCTATTATAATGCCAGCACACAGAATCTTCATGTATGATTCCTATGTGACAACAAACTCTTGTAGAGAAGTGAGACAGATTCCCTGCTGTTATAATGCTAGCACACAGAATCTTCATGTATGATTCCTATGTGACAACAAACTCTTGTGGAGAACTGAGACAGATTCCCTGCTATTATAATGCCAGTACATAGAATCTTCATGTATGATTCCTATGTGACAACAAACTCTTGTAGAGAAGTAAGACAGATTCCCTGCTGTTATAATGTCAGCACACAGAATCTTTGTGTATGATTGGTTTGTGACAACAAACTCATGTAGAGAAGTGAGACAGATTCCCAGCTGTTATAATACCAGCACACAGAATCTTCATGTATGATTCCTATGTGACGACAAACGCTTGTAGAGAAGTGAGACAGATCCCCTGCTGTTATAATGCCAGCACACAGAATCTTCATGTATGATTCCTATGTGACAACAAACTCTTGTAGAGAAGTGAGACACATCCCCTGCTGTTATAATGCCAGCACACAGAATCTTCATGTATGATTCCTATGTGACAACAAACTCTTGTAGAGAAGTGAGACAGATCCCCTGCTGTTATAATGCCAGCACACAGAATCTTCATGTATGATTCCTATGTGACAACAAACTCTTGTAGAGAAGTGAGACAGATCCTTTGTTGTTATAATACCAGCACACAGAATCTTCATGTATGATTCCTTTGTGACAACAAACTCTTGTAGAGAAATGAGACAGATCCCCTGCTGTTATAATGCCAGCACACAGAATTTTCATGTAAGATTCCTATGTGACAAACTCTTGTAGAGAAGTGAGACAGATCCTTTGTTGTTATAATGCAAGCACACAGAATCTTTATGCATGATTCCTATGTGACAACAAACTCTTGTAGAGAAGTGAGACAGATTCGCAGGTGTTATAATGCCAGCACACAGAATCTTTATGTATGATTCCTATATGACAACAAACTCTTGTAGAGAAGTGAGACAGATTCTCTACTGTTATAATGCAAGCACACAGAATCTTTATGCATGATTCCTATGTGACAACAAACTCTTTTAGAGAAGTGAGACAGATTCCCTGCTGTTATAATGCCAGCACACAGAATCTTTATGTATGATTCCTATGTGACAACAAACTCTTGTAGAGAAGTGAGACAGATTCTCTACTGTTATAATGCAAGCACACAAACTCTTCATGTATGATTCCTATGTGACAACAAACTCTTGTAGAGAAGTGAGACAGATTCCCTGCTGTTATAATGCCAGCACACAGAATCTTTATGTATGATTCCTATGTGACAACAAACTCTTGTAGAGAAGTGAGACAGATTCTCTACTGTTATAATGCAAGCACACAAACTCTTCATGTATGATTTTCCTATGTGACGACAAACTCTTGTAGAGAAGTGAGACAGATTCTCTACTGTTATAATGCAAGCACACAAACTGTTCATATATGATTCCTATGTGGCAACAAACTCTTGTAGAGAAATGAGACAGATTCCCTGCTGTTATAATACCAGCACACAGAATCTTCATGTATGATTCCTATGTGACAACAAACGCTTGTAGAGAAGTGAGACAGATTCTCTACTGTTATAATGCCAGCACACACAATTTTCATCTATGATTCCTATGTTACAACAAACTCTTGTAGAGAAGTGAGACAGATTCCTTGTTGTTATAATGCCAGCACACAGAATCTTTATGTATGATTCCTATGTGGCAACAAACTCTTGTAGAGAAGTGAGACAGATTCCCTGCTGTTATAATGTCAGCACACAGAATCTTCATGTATGATTCCTATGTGACAACAAACTCTTGTAGACAAGTGAGACAGATTCCCTGCTGTTATAATGCCAGCACACAGAATCTTCATGTATGATTCCTATGTGACAACAAACTCTTGTAGAGAAGTGAGACAGATTCCTTGTTGTTATAATGCCAGCACACAGAATCTTCATGTATGATTCCTATGTGACAACAAACTCTTGTACAGAAGTGAGACAGATTCCCTGCTGTTATAATGCCAGCACACAGAATCTTCATGTATGATTCCTATGTGACAACAAACTCTTGTAGAGAAGTGAGACAGATTCCTTGTTGTTATAATGCCAGCACACAGAATCTTCATGTATGATTCCTATGTGACAACAAACTCTTGTACAGAAGTGAGACAGATTCCCTGTTGTTATAATGCCAGCACACAGAATCTTCATGTATGATTCCTATGTGACAACAAACTCTTGTAGAGAAGTGAGAAAGATTCTCTGTTGTTATAATACCAGCACACACAATCTTCATGTATGATTCCTATGTGACAACAAACTCTTGTAGAGAAGTGAGAAAGGTTCCCTGCTGTTATAATGCCAGCACACACAATCTTCATGTATGATTCCTATGTGACAACAAACTCTTGTAGAGAAGTGAGAAAGGTTCCCTGCTGTTATAATGCCAGCACACACAATCTTCATGTATGATTCCTATGTGACAACAAACTCTTGTAGAGAAGTGAGACAGATTCCCTGCTGTTATAATGTCTGCACACAGAATCTTCATGTATGATTCCTATGTGACAACAAACTCTTGTAGAGAAGTGAGAAAGGTTCCCTGCTGTTATAATGCTAGCACACAGAATCTTCATGTATGATTCCTATGTGACAACAAACTCTTGTAGAGAAGTGAGACAGATTCGCTGCTGTTATAACACCAGCACACAGAATCTTCATGTATGATTCCTATGTGACAACAAACTCTTGTAGAGAAGTGAGAAAGGTTCCCTGCTGTTATAATGCTAGCACACAGAATCTTCATGTATGATTCCTATATGACAACAAACTCTTGTAGAGAAGTGAGACAGATTCCCTGCTGTTATAATGTCTGCACACAGAATCTTCATGTATGATTCCTATGTGACAACAAACTCTTGTAGAGAAGTGAGAAAGGTTCCCTGCTGTTATAATGCTAGCACACAGAATCTTCATGTATGATTCCTATGTGACAACAAACTCTTGTAGAGAAGTGAGACAGATTCGCTGCTGTTATAACACCAGCACACAGAATCTTCATGTATGATTCCTATGTGACAACAAACTCTTGTAGAGAAGTGAGAAAGGTTCCCTGCTGTTAGAATGCTAGCACACAGAATCTTCATGTATGATTCCTATATGACAACAAACTCTTGTAGAGAAGTGAGACAGATTCTCTGCTGTTATAATGTTAGCACACAGAATCTTCATGTATGATTCCTATGTGACAACAAACTCTTGTAGAGAAGTGAGACAGATTCCCTGCTGTTATAATGTCTGCACACAGAATCTTCATGTATGATTCCTATGTGACAACAAACTCTTGTAGAGAAGTGAGAAAGGTTCCCTGCTGTTATAATGCTAGCACACAGAATCTTCATGTATGATTCCTATGTGACAACAAACTCTTGTAGAGAAGTGAGACAGATTCGCTGCTGTTATAACACCAGCACACAGAATCTTCATGTATGATTCCTATGTGACAACAAACTCTTGTAGAGAAGTGAGAAAGGTTCCCTGCTGTTATAATGCTAGCACACAGAATCTTCATGTATGATTCCTATGTGACAACAAACTCTTGTAGAGAAGTGAGACAGATTCTCTACTGTTATAATGCCAGCACACAGAATCTTCATGTATGATTCCTATGTGACAACAAACTCTTGTAGAGAAGTGAGACAGATTCTCTACTGTTATAATGCCAGCACACAGAATCTTCATGTATGAATGTGACAACAAACTCTTGTAGAGAAGTGAGACAGATTCCCTGCTGTTATAATGCCATCACACAGAATCTTCATGTATGATTCCTATGTGACAACAAACTCTTGTAGAGAAGTGAGACAGATTCCCTGCTGTTATAATACCAGCACACAGAATCTTCATGTATGATTCCTATGTGACAACAAACTCTTGTAGAGAAGTGAGACAGATTCTCTACTGTTATAATGCCAGCACACAGAATCTTCATGTATGATTCCTATGTGACAACAAACTCTTGTAGAGAAGTGAGACAGATTCTCTGCTGTTCATGAACCTCACATCGTAATCTTGTGAATAGAATTAGGGTAACAGAATCTATTCTTGATAAGAAACATGAAGTATATAGCTGTATTCTTACAGAGGAAAAACTGACATCGGAGAAAAGTTAGAACAAAATCCAAAGTAACCTCTGAGATAACTTTCAAGGGAATCAGGTATTT
The DNA here is from genome assembly GCA_030765065.1 of Deroplatys truncata. Lineage (NCBI taxonomy): Eukaryota > Metazoa > Arthropoda > Insecta > Mantodea > Mantidae > Deroplatys > Deroplatys truncata. The sequence goes on from CM060978.1 coordinate 21,695,981, forward strand.
AGTAAACCTTGGTTTGGAATGTAACTAAACTTAAAATTAAAAACCTTATAGGATAACTGTAGTTCAGGAATTGCAACACTGCGATGTGAGTAAAGTTAATTTCTGCAATTGGGTGTTGGATAATGTAAATGACCACTCGACTCGTACTTATTCTTTTTGCTGATGAAGCATTTATTTATATGGCTGTGAAGAAGTAATGTATGTTAACACAAAGTTTGTTAAAAGGTGGCACAAGGACATAATATCCAACATCTTATATGATGATGGTGTGTGATTATTATAGTTATGCAGTAGAACATCGAGTTTCTGAAAGAATTGGGGACGGGGTGTTCAGATAACTGATTTTTCAGATAACCCATCATTTACGAAAACAAACTGTAGCAAGTATATGCGTGCAATATGAAACAAAGAAATACTCATATTAAACACAAAACTGTGTTTATAATACAAAAAATATATATATATATTGTATTACACTCATAAGACTGACTAGCCTAGTTTAACGATTTCAAATTGGTCATTAAAATAGCCTTACAGTTTAGAAAACCAATTCCAATTTTTCCTTTATTTATTTATTTATTTTTGTTTTGAGCAGAGGCGTTTATGTTCCTAAATCTTGCAAATGTTTCAAAGATAACAATTGGACATTACATTCTTCTTGCTGTCCTAACCACTTCATAGCCACTGTCTCAAGACAGTGAAAAGGTTCCTCGCTGGATGGCCCTTTTTCAGCATGATCGTTGTTGCAAGGGTCTTGGTCATTGTTGATATTGGCAATGATTTCATCATCCGTTGATATTCAAAGCCAGTCTTGAATGTTTTCTTTGCATTCTTCAAATCTTGAAGATTCTTTAATCAGCCCAGCCAGTTCTAATACAAATTGATTGTTTGAATTTGTCAACTGGATTGCTTTCGGTTAACGAATGTTTTGTTTGATTATTATTTGGATAATCAATGCTCTACTGTAATTTGCTTGAGAAATCTATGGGCTTGAATATGTGACTCTGCTGAGTCAAACAGTGTGCTTCCCAGTGCCAAGAAAATTCCAGCTAGGTCAGCAGCACATCCAAAAGAAGGCTCTGTATATGTAACTAATTTGACTCTCATATTGTACATTGTTGCAAGTTTCACTAAGAAGTTCATTTTCATGCCTGGAAGTGGCAATATACTGGGTAAACTGATATTATGCAACCTGCTAAGTTAAAGCTATTCCTTAAGCCTATCTTCATTGACCACTAACATCTCATTTGTCCATTTACTTTTCACACTAAATATAAGAGTGATTTAAGGGCCTAGAAACTCCAGATTGAAGTCACTGTAAAAACATAATCACTTCTGCTGAAAGCTGCAGCAGTTTTCTAGACAATGTATGTCTGCCACCACACAGTAGCAAAAAACCTATCCAATGGATCCATTGACATAATCGTTCCTCCCAAAAAAACAAGACAAATTATTAGAATAACAGAAGATACAGACATAACCAGTTATGAGTCTGTAATAATCTCTGGCATAACACTGATGCCCTTGAGCCAGCCAACCAGAAGATTATCGTCCACATGTGCATGGCAGAGGTGGTCAATCATCCAGCCAACATGGGGAGATGATGTGGTCAGCACCAATCTTCTCCAGCCAGATTCTTGGTTTCCAACCTACACTTCACAGTTTATTGCAGCCCCTCAAATTGGGCTTTGGTCTTATACATCTGCCAAAAAACAGTTTACTGATATTTTGGTACCACATATAGTTGTGTTCTGGGCTTGTGAGTCCTGCAGGATGAGTTGTGGTGAGAGGGAAAATGTAGTCATAGTTACATAGCAAGCTACCATGCAGTGAACAATAGGGTATTAGTCAGCATTCACCTGTAGCATTCACATAGCCTACTTTGTTCTCAGTGTATACAAGTAGTTCAATAATGTAAGAATTGGATACAGAATTTTTACAGACACTAATATAAGGTAGGCCACATGTTATTTTTCAGCACCATGTCTGTGTGCGACTTCTGACTGATGAATGGATAGCCCTCTGGCGGAACAAGTTGTGGGACATTAAACCTCTCCCGTTTGTCTGGGGTACCTCTTCTCGTTCTCGTTGGGAAGAGGTGATTTTAACTCGTTTACGTTAGTCATAGACACCTGCTCAGTGGTGACCCCGTTCCACTCTGTGGGCAGCGTGATGCGCCCTTAACGGTGCGTCACATTTTAGAAGAGTGTCAGTTTTTAGCTCCATTGCGCGTTCGTGTGTGTCTGCCTGTTGGCTAGCCAACATTTTGGCAGATGACATGCATGTTGTTACATGTCTCTTATGTTTTATAGGTGACAGTGGCTTTTATCGGCTCATTTGATGCCCTCAGCGTCTTTTAGATTTGTTATTTTATATTGCCTGTTTTACTGGGGGCTCTTCTCCCCAGCGGACAAATGGCGCTCTTGTGTTTAGCTTTTACTGTTCCTGACACGTCTTTTTATCTTTTATTGACCGTGTTTTTAGTGTGTTGGTTTTTAGAATTTGCCATTTTGTTTTTTAGTGTTTTTGACACCTTGGGTTACTGGCCTGTATGTTGGTTTTTGGATTTTAAATTGTATACTTTGTAAGGGCGCTGATGACCCTTGATGTTTAGCGCCCTTAAACCCCATTTCATCATTCTGGCTGATTATGTCATCATGTCTGTATACTTGTTATGTGTGTGCTCATTCCTTTCTGGGTTCACGAGCTCAGAACACCTCTATATCCTAGGGCATTGTGATCAGTTTGTGACATGAATTACTGCTTACATTTTATTTCAACGGTGATATTGTACCTCAATTTGTATTTTTCTGTTAATTTCTTTCCCATAGCATATATCGTAAATGTGCGTTTTATTTTCAGTTGCATCCAGCAGCTCTACATTTTCAGTTCCAGTCACAGTTGAACCTTCTTGATTCAGTAGAGGAATCCCGTCACCATCTGTCTGAAATTGAAAGTCTTTTAGCACAAAAGGCTCAGGTAATATCAGAATTAACGTTTAGCATGAATTTAGCTTTTTAATTTTTGTTGTTTTCTCAGTAAGCATGCTTACTGCATAATTTGCAAATGCAGTAGAAACCCTCTTTTACACATTTCTGGGTTCCAGCAAAAAAATATTGCAAATGGAGGAAAAATGTAAATTGGGAAAAGAAGCTTTTAGTTATAAGCTATTCAATTATGCAAACAGGATGAAAAGCATGTAATACTGATACTGTAATTTGAAAACCTATTCACTTTTATTGAAGTTACTATTGATGATTTGTAAAGCGTACTAAATTTGGGAAGGATTTGAGTTGATTAGCGACCATTATAAAAATTAAATTAAATTGAGCGGATGCTCTTTAACTACTATGGCCCTTAGCGTCCATTCTACAAGGTTATTCAAAAAGAAGGAACAGATTTTAAATATTCATTTCTAAGAAGGACAACAGATAGCAACACATACGACATATCATTGAATAGAGGAAAGTTCAAAGTTTTAAGCCCCATCTATTAATTCCATTCAGTGCCTACAGCGGTGCTGTGTTTGTTTACGAGAAAATGGCAATGCCACAGGAAAAGTTGTTTTGTGTGCTGCAGTATGCAAAAAGTGAATCCATTGTTCATTGCAGCGTGCATTTCATTGCAAGTTCAACAAAGAGGCGCCTTGCCAAAAAAAATTTACAGTTGATACAATAAATTTGTAGAAGATGGTTGCATATGAAAACAGAAAAGCACTGGTCGTCCTCGCATAACAAATGGTGCTCATTTTGAACACAAAATAAAATTTTGAACTTTTAATTACTTTTGATGATTTAGAAGCTAGTAACAGTGATGTGTCATAATTTAAAATAAAGAGAGTTGAAGGTTGTTACACTACATCACTAAAATGTTCTGACTTGAACGCATTTCGGGAGACGGTTTGCTCCCATCGTCAGCATGTTTGCAACTTATTTTGCCGGTTATTGTCTGGGGAATGTGTGTGGCTAGTGGTGGGTGCTGGGCTGATGAACCTCCTAAGGCTGCTGGGTGGCAGCAGTTCCAAATTCATTAGGTGATTCCTGTGTTTGACGATATGTAATTGGACATCTGGGAAAAAAATCAGTTGAAAACATGCTGATGATGGGAGCAAACCGTCTCCCGAAATTTTAGTGATGTAGTGTAACAACCTTCAACTCTCTTTATTTTAAGTTTTGAACTTTTCTCTATTCAGTGATGTATCACATGTGTCTCCATCTATTGACATATCTCCCTCTCTCTCCTCTCCTCGCTCCCTCTTTCTCACAAATGTTTTTTTGTTTCAATATTAGTATGTATATAAATTAATTGTTAAAATAGGAAATTGCTGTCTTGTAGGTCAGGCCCACAGAAGTGAAGGTCGCAGCTAGAGAAGACAAGCCACCTCCTCCAACACTTATTTGTGATGCTGAAACACAGACGAGTGAGAAGAAACCAGAAGAAAAAACACTTCCACAAAAAGCAGTACAGGTTAAACTAACCAGTAAGCATGATAAAGTTTCAGCAAGCACTCAGACATTGGAACCTGCAGAAGAACTGCAGCCACCAGTACAAAAACAAGTTCCGTCCAGTGTTACAGTTAGAGAAAATAGTGTTCAGACCTTGCAGAACGTAGAACCCAAACCTCTTGCCATTGAGAAATATACCTCCAGTTCTACAACAACAGGAAATGATAAGCAGCTTCAGGTGCAGTGTTCCAATCAAATGTCAGTGTATTCAGTGAGTAGAGTTCGTAACCTCTGCAACATGGTTGAGAAGCAGACAGACGTGGTGCATCATGTCTTGCAAGAATCAAAGTGTTTCCGAAATATGGTGGTGGCAGATACTACTAACGATCCACAGCAAAGAAGAGTTAACCTTCTCAGCAAAATTAATGAGAAATACGACCAACAGAATGCACAGTTTGACGAGTTCATTAAGAGAATTAGAGAAGAAGATAGCAAGCAGTGGGAGAGACTTCTGTCAGAGAATGTGCATTCCTCTTCAAACCAATATTTTGTTTCAGGGCCACTTGTTAGTTCTAGAACTGACGAGAAACAAGTGCAAGAAAAACCACCAGTGCCGCAGGTGAGTTTAGTGTTTAAATATTCCAGATTTTAAGAAAAGATTTGAATTTTCTGTTCACACACTGAGAGGACGTGGTAATGCAATATGTGCTTACTCTTTGCTGATAAGAAATGGAATTGACCAAAGTGATTCTGTTACTGGTTCCTGGACTCATAACCACCTATTGCAGTAGAAATTAGTTCTGTGTTTAAAACAGTAGCATGCCTTCATACGAGGTGTGATGAAAAAGTAACTGGAATGTTTGTTTTTCTTAAAGAATTTTTATTTAATCATCAATATCAACTTTATCCCCTCAGATATAATACACTTGTGCCAGCGCTTTTTCCAATCTTAGAAGCACTTCTGGAACTCACTTTTCATTATGGTGGCAAAACATTGTCATTTCATGGTTCTCTTCAGCCTTGGGGATAGAAAGAAGTCGCAGGTGCCCATGTCCGGCAAATACGGTGGCTGAGGCAGCATAACGGTTTTGTTTTTTGCCAAAAAGTTACGAACAAGCATTGAGGTGTGAGCAGGTGCATTATCTGATGCAATTTCCACAAGTGGTTTTGCCACAATTCTGGTCGTTTTCTTCAGATTGTTTCACGCAAATGGCACATAACTTCCAGGTAGTATTCCTTATTGACTACAATCATAAGGCAGGAACTCCTGATGCACTATCCCATTGTAATCAAAGAAAACAGTGAGAAGAAACTTCACATACGATCAAACTTGTCGATTTTTTTTTGGTCTTGGCTCTTCAGGCAGTTTTCATTGGGATGACTGGGTCTTAGTTTCAACGTCATACCCAAATACCCATGTTTTGTCACCTGTTATAACCTTCTTTAGAAGATCTGGATCATTTTCGACTCCATTCAGCAATTCCTGAGCGATGTCTATGCAACATCATTTTTGGTCGAAATTCAACAATTTCGGAACAAACTTGGCTGCTACACATTTCATGCCCAAAAAATCGAAGAAATTGCTTGGCATGAGCCAAGGATATGCCGACATCATCAGCAACCTCTCTGATGGTGATTCAGCGATTTTCCAGAACCATTTTCTTTACTTCTTCCACATTATTGTCAGCAATTGATGTGCTAGGGCATTCAGGTTAGTTGTCATCTTCGTCTTTGACCCTCTTTGAAACGTATACCACTTGTAAACTCTTATCTTACTCATAGTAGATTTGCCAAAAGCCACAGTCAACATTTCAAATGCAGTGCTGCACTTTATTCTGTTTTTCAAGCAAAATTTAATGCAAATTCTTTGATCCATCTTTTTCGAAAGTAAAATTTTGCTAAGCACTCGAAAACACGTATAAATTTTTTGACTGTCAACAATAAAGTAAATATTCGAAACAGCTGAAAATGCAAACATACATCAGGAACATGTGTACAACAAGATAAAACAGAAGTTTTGAACATTGAATGTATAAAGCTCGCAAAATTAAAAACTTCCCATTATTTTGTTTATCACATCTTGTATATCCGAAAATCACAAGAAAATTAAGTCTATTGCAAGTATGTGCATGTAATTACTACATAGAGGCATTGACTCGCTTGTATATTGACCACATAGTACTATGAAATTTGTGGAAGGTTAGTTCTCATGCTTAAACTTGACTCTTGTAGCAGTTTGTTTAGATTAGCACAGGTTGTTTACTGCTTGGTGCTTGACTGTAGAATAATACTTCAATCAAGCATAAAGCTGAAATGTATTAACATTGACATTATTCACTGATGGCTGAAAGTGAGTGAGAAGATCCGTATACGATGGCAGTCCCAGAAGCACCCGACCTGACGTATAGATAGTGGTTGTTGTTTCTAACAAATGACTGTGGTAGAAAGTACCAACCTTATAAAGCTTAAGTCTGAAGTTTGATTATGCTAGGTCATTTAGTAATTGTTTGACAGTCATCAATAGTGAACTCTCTCAGTGAATTTGTAAACATGGATAAAACTGGCCATCGCAATGTGATGCAATACTTTCATTTGAAAGGTCTTAGTCCAACTAATATTAAAGCTGAGCTAGATTCTATTCTGGGGGAGTCTGCTGCTTCATTTACAACAAAATATTGGGTGATAGAGTTTAAGCGAGGCCGTACGAGCTGCCAAGACGAACATTGTAGTGGTCGACCAAATGAGGTGACGACACCAGAAACTGCGAAGAAAATCCACAAAATGGTATTGGATGACTGTCGACTGAAAGTGCGCGAGACATTGTAGGCATTTCAAAAAGTGCTGTACATCGCACACTAACTGAAAATTTAGACATGAGAAAGCTGTGCGCAAGATGGGTGCCGCGTTTACTCACAATGGAAGAAAAGCAGTGTCGTGAGGATGTTTCAGTCGAGTGTTTGGCGATGTTTCGCTGCAATAAAGTGGAGTTTTTGCATTGATTCATAACCATGGGTCCATTAAAGATTAAAAACACAAGCATTATTAACAGTGAAGTATTCATCATGATGTAGATTGAGTCACCCAGTCGCTGATGATGAAGATGAATGCCCTCAAAAACGTTTCCTGTTTTATGTAACTTAAATTAGTGAAGGTAAGTGTAAAAAAGTGTGACTCAATCTACATCATGGGTCCATTAGTTCACACCTGAGACGAAGGAACAGCCAAAACAGTGCACTGAAAGGGAAGAATCGGCTCCAAAGAAGGCAAAGACAGTTCCATCTGCAGGCAAGGTCATGGCATCAGTTTTTTGGAATGTTGTGGAATAATTTTCATTAATTATCTTCAAAAAGGAAAAGCAATCAGTGTTGAGTATTATGCAAACTTATTGCAGCATTTGAATAATGAAATCAAGCAAAAACAGCAGCATTTAGCGAAAAAGAAAGTTTTGTTTCATCAAGACAATGCACCAGTTCACACATCCATTATCGCCATGGCCAAAATCAATGAGTTAAAGTTGGAATTTCTTCCTCAGGTACCTATTTACCAGATTTAGCCCCCTCTGATTATTTTCTGTTTCCAAAGTTGAAGAAATGGCTTGGTGCTAAAAGATTTGCCAACACTGAAGAGGTGGAGTCTGCAGTTGATGGTTATTTTGCAGAACTCAACGGTTCTCACTATAAACAGGGTATCGAAGCTATTGAACACTGCTGGTAAAAGTGTATCGAGCGAAAGGTGACTAAGTAGAGAAATAAAGATGTTTTTTCCCAAAATTTTTGTGTTTTCTTTGTTAGGTCGGGTACTTTTGGGACAGCCCTCGTATCATATGTGGTTGGTTGGTATCTAATGTTGCGCAGTTGGCAATGAAGCCATTTGCTCTCTAGCACTCCAGTATTTTGATGATAGATTGGTATGTTGATCGAAAGCTGGCCAGTGGAGTAGGTGGTTTCTCTCCATATCTTCAAGTTCACAGAAAGGGCATATAGGCGATTCTACAGTGCGATCCATATAAACCTGAGCTACTTTAATGTTCCACAATTTCCCTCTGAAGGTTCGTGGAAATGTTAAATTTGCTTTAATGATCTAAGTGGCTCTGTAAGAATCAGTAGTACCACTGCCATTTGTTGACTATTTTGTTGATTTCGATGGCAATTACGAGCATTGTTGACAGTCTTCAGTTTGCAGTCCTAACAGAAACATGCAGTACTCACTTCGAGAGCATGTTTTTATTCTTAAAACGTTTTGGAAGACAAAATCATTGATAATAACACAAAGGGAATGGAGTGTGTACTCGTCAGTGAGAGTGGAAAACATAGACCATCACTGAGTGCAGAGTCTGTTGATAATGTTCGAAGACACTTAGTGAACTCTCCAAAGAAATCGTTGCATTGATTGAGCCAGGTGATAGGCTATTCATATGGCAAAGAGCTACAAAGCAATTGGGATTGCAAACACACAGAGTGCATATGGTGCAGAAATTGACAGAAGCAGATCATGAAAAACGAATGTGTTATTGTCGATGGTTTCAGAGTTTTCTTATTCCACGTCCAGACATTCTCTCCATAACGTGGTTTACAGATGAGGCATGGTTACATCTGTCAGGCTACATCAACAGCGGATGTTGGGCTGCTGTAAACTCCTTATCATCCACAAAACACCACTGCATGATGAAAAGCTTGGAGTATTGTGCGCTACCGGGATTGTTGGCCCGATTTTCTTTGATATGACTGGACACTGCAGTTTATACAGGCATCTTCAATACATTTGTGGAGCAGCTGGATGATATCAAATTGACATAAGGTTATTTCCAGCAAGATGGAGCAACATGTCATACGGCTAACTCTTCCATGCAAGTTGTAACCAGTTTCTTTGATAATCGAGTAATCTCAAAAGGTCTGTGCCCCCCAGGTCGCCTGACCTAACCTTGCCTTTTTCTTGTGGGAGGTATCTTAAAAACAGTGTGTATAAGAACAGACCTCGGACAACTGCTGAACTCTGTGAATGCATTAGTAACGAAATAAGTAACATTGGCGAGGATACTCTTCGTAGATCGTCACAGAATATGGTGAGACGAGTGCAGAGATGTATGGATACCGATGGAGGGCACTTGTGGCATTTGCTCTGAAGAACAATGAACAATGTAATCTCCCAATTGTATATTATATTCTCCCAAAGTTGCACATGTGTCCTGTTATTGGTTCAAGAGTTATGGCCCATTAAAGTGGTTCAGGTTTATATGGATCACGCTGTACTATGCCAATCCTGTGTAGATGTTTGTTGATGCAGTCATGGCGTGTTAATAATCTAAAGACTACTACAGAGGATTTTCTTGGTAGTGTAGTAATTCTAGTCGTATTGTCATGTAGATTTTGTTATTTTCCATCTTTTTGTGATGCATATTCTTCAACTTTTTTTATTGTATGTTGATGTAGTTTTTCTTTTGATAGAGTAATGACAGAGGACCAGATGATTTTGATGTAAGTTTACTACCTTTCTTGGCCAGAAAATCAGCTGTTTCATTACCATCTTTTCCACAGTGTGCTGGTATTCACTGAAGTACTACTCTTTTATTTAAATTAATTAATTGTTTTATAATATTTTGCCATTCTATGACTAGGCTTTTGGCTGTTGTATTAGATGCTATGGATATGCGGGTAGTTTTTATTCAATTTTGCAGTTTGTATATTAAGCCCCACGCTTGGAAGCCAACTTGCGGTAGTTTGATGATGGTAGTTGTTTGGAGGAGTTTGCCCCACAGTTGTACGCCACTTTGAGAATCTTATTGAGCCTCGTTGTATTTGTTGCCAACTTTGAAAAAGTTATTTAGCTGAATGCTTGATATGAGATGTGAGAATCCCCCCATATGTGCGTCACTTTGAGAATGTATTTAGGTTACATAATGAAGATACACTTTGATGTTTGATGCTTGGGATGCCAAACTTTATAGTGAAGATGATGCTTGTTTTACGTAATATTATTAAAGTTATTTGTCTCGGCTGCTTCAGTCGCACTATAGAAACACGAGTTCTTGTAGGGTTGTGATAAGACAAGAATTAAAATACATCACAGAATTTACTTTTTAATTTCACTTCTTTTTATTTCTCTTTATACTTGCACATTTATAAACACAACACTTTATAAAAGAAAACTGTGAGCACTTTATACATTCTAGTGGAGAACACAATTTTTACCATCCGTACTCTACAACATCTTACCCGCGACTGACTGAATTCAACGGTAAAAACCTTATAGCTTCGGTAATGCCAGTCTCTTATTGGCTAATTCTAGTCCAATAGAATTTAAGTATTCAAACTAAAACTTTTTCTTTACTGTTGATTGGCTAATTCCAAACTGTAATCAAAATTACGTTATTACCGATCTTTTCATAACCAGTACTTTTAAATTCCAGACACATTATTATCACAAAAATTACATTATTACCTCATTATTAACAATCTAAAACATATTTTTTTCACAGTTTTTGCACTATTAGATTATGTAAACATTTACATAACATTAATAAATATGTTTACAATGAATATAAGTATTTACAATGACTTTACATACAATTTAAATAATAATTATATACATATTGTTTCAAGGTGGGCTGTTATTGAATTTAATTATAATAAAACACAATATCATTTAGGCATTAAAATACTGCCTCAGATATCACAGTTGCTTTAGAGTCCGATAATATTATAACTCTCTTAAACTTGTTTATTTTATATAGATTTTGTAAGCTGGGAAGAATTGCTAAAATTTCAAAATTTGTAGAATTTGAATTTAGTCTTCTGTGGAATGAAAATAGTCTGGATATTACGCCAGCACCAGTAACACCATTATTTGGTATGCTGGATCCATCAGTGTAATCTTGTAGCCATTCATTAGTAGAATTATGTATATATGTACAAGAGATGTTTTTAAAGCAGGGTCCGTTATGCAATAACATAAGTACTAAATATTTTGGATAATTAATTTTTCGTTTCATTCTGCATCCCTTAAGTCTCCTTTCTACTTAGTTTTCACAATCATTTAAATTCTCATTGTAGTGTAAAATACATTTTAAGGGTGGTTCTCAACAACCGAGAACGACAAAGTTGAAATACATGTATTCTAATGGGAGTGTTCACAATCAACAGGAAGCTTTCCTGGGCTGCGGGAATGGGAAAGAAAACTTAGCCAAGTTTTAACTTTCTCATTCCCATTCCTGGGCATGGCATATTAATCCATATTGTGCATATTAGACTCTTCACTGTAGAGGTTATTCTAGGTGGCCATGACATGAACAGCCACTAGTGCTCTTGTCGTCCTTCGTGGTGTAGTGGTTACCATGCTAGCCTCTAGTTCCCAAGGTCGCTGGTTAAAACCCGGCGGAGGGCAAAAGATTTTTTTCAGGCGTAAAAATCCTTAGCATGGCTTCCTTCAGAAGGGAAGTAAAGCTGGTGGTCCCATGTCGTAGATTTACGGCACATAAAAGAACCTCAAGCCTGATAGAGAGGCCTCTGAGCAAAATTTCTGGTCTTTCACACCCAATATAGAATTGGGATGCTAAGAACCACAGCAGTTAAAGAGCATCCATAAATAAAACTCAATTTCAACTAGTGCTCTCTATACTCCTAAGCTGGAAACATGAAACTGAAGGAAATTAGAAGCATATGTGCTTACTAACCTGAGATCCTGACACCCACAAATTCATTCAGCATTAGTTCTTCTAGTGAAAGGGTCATCTGGAATTTGTTTACATGCAACTCAAAATTGGCTAGTCCTCAAAAACAATGTCAAAAGCAAAAACAACAGCAAAAACCGGTAAAAATTAACAAAGAAAAATAAAAAATTTTAACGTACTCCATTAAATACAGGAATGAAAGCTTGGTACAAGTAGAGGAATTGGAAATGTAATGGATATCCATTTAGATAAAGTTTACTCTATTGAATTTTGGCCAACCTGCGTTATGTTGACTGAATTGGAAGTAGGTGAAAAAATATCCTTGGTCAGTTAAAGGCAAATGAAATCCCAATGCGCAAAAGTGACTTTCCACTTGTGATCAATATGATCTTTGATATGCATTCCCGTTCTCGTTATTGGGCTGTTGTGAACCAAAATCTTGTATGCTGGTTCCTGTTCTTGTTTCCTTCTCATGCTGTTATGAACCAGCCTTTAGTGGCTCCTCCTCACAGAAGTTCATTGCCAGTACATATAACCTTTGTATACTATTTCTGACATGCATTTTTCTGTATCTAATTGTCACTCAGTGGGCATGGAGGTGGAAGGGAAGGTTCATTTACTCTGGGGAAGGGGAATAGTTCAAGCAACCTGTGGTGTAAACGACATTGTCTGGCTCCTTTGCACGGCATTGCTACAGCACAGTTGCCGCTACTAAAAACTCAACCCATATACAGGATGATTTTAAATGATGGACCCATTTTATAAAATTCGTATTTATTAAAGTACAAATCCAACATGAACCATCTTTATACCAATAAATAGAGGAATTTTCAAAGTTTTGTTTAATACATTATAAATGTTCAATGTGTCCACCGTTTGCTGCACGTCAAACATCTATGCAATAGCCAAAGTCGTCCCACACACGAGCAAGCGTATCTTCTGTTACTGAGTGCACGGCAGCAATGATACGGTTCCGTCCAGAGTTGTAGGTAGAGGACATAAACAGCTTCCTTAACATAACCCCATAAGAAATAGTCACATGGGGTGAGATCAGGAGATCTCGGTGGCGAGAAGTGTAGAGCTAGGTCTTCATTTACCCTGCGACCTATCCAGCACTGAGGAAGGGATTGATTCTAAAAGCCTCGTACATCGCTGTGCCAATGGGGTGGAGCTCCATCCTGTTGGAAAATGAGGTCCTGTGAATCTTCCATAATTTGAGGGAACAGCCATTGCTCCAACATGTCCAGGTACGTTATCCCAGTTACAGTTTTTTCTGCAAAGAAAAATGGTCCATAAATCTTTGTACGGGATAAGGCACAGAACACGTTTACCTTCGGTGAGTCTCTTTCGTGTTGCAATGTTGAATGTGGATTTTGCTAACCCCATATGCGAACATTGTGCCTGTTGACTTTTCCACTTAGTCGCTTCATCGCTAAAAATGATACGCTATGGAAACACATCATCCTTCATCATTCTAGCACATAACCACAAAATTCAAGACCCTTCTCTTTGTCTTTAGGTTTAAGAGCCTGCACAAGTTGTAATCAGTAGGGCTTGTACAAGAAACGCCGTCTCAGAACTTTCCATACAGTTTATTGGGGTATTCCAAGTTCTCTACTAGCTCTATGTGTAGACCTACATGGACTGCGAACAAAACTGTCTTCAATCCATCTGGCATCCTCCTCTGACACATGCGGTCGGCCTGTGCTTTTCCCTTTACACACACTTCAGTCTGTTTAAATTGTGTAAACCAATGCTAATGCTTTTTCTAGTTGGTGGTTCAACACCGAATTTGCTATGAAATGCCCGCTGCACTACAATTTGCGACTCACTTTTTGCGAACTCAATAATGCAGTAAACCTTGTGCTCCACAGTAGCCATCTCACTATGTACTGACAGTGAAACAAAATGGCAGCCTATTGCGCGAGCACTCTACCGACTGCTTCTAAAACCATCACTGCCCGCCGTAAAAAACCTTGAAACTTTCTCTTTTCATTGTTATACAGATTGTTCATGTTGGATTTGTGCTTTAATAAATGCTAATTTTATAAAATGGGTCCATCATTTAAAATCACCCTGTATTTTATCATGATATAAGAGTTCAGAGCAAATGATGAAATGAGACAAAACCATGTGTAAGCATGTGGAACCATCAATAGTCTCATTGTGAGTAGAGCCAAAATTTATCTTTGCATATACTGACCTGCGTTAACCTTCTGATTAATGTAGTGCATATTGTAACAATTGTCATTGTTGTATATATTATTGTACTCATTGTTGTGTCAGTGTTCAGATGAATTTTTACAGGAGCATGTCCTGTGAGAAATGCAATAATGGTTCTTGGCTGAAGTCTATTACACTTTCAGCTCTTTTCTTGCATGGTTATCTAATAAATAGTTTATCATGTTTGTTTCCTGGGGTTTTAAGCCAGATTTTATGATGCTCTACTTTGGACCAGTCTCAATAGCCTCTCTTACTAAACATTGAAATGCTCTGGCCCAATAAATTGTGAAGCTGCTCCTTGTCTTGCAAGTTCATCAGCATTTTCATTTCCCTCTATGCCACTATGACCTGGCACCCAGATGAGTTGAACTTCATTCTGTTCTGCCAAGCCTGATGTTACCTTATAACTACTGAGAGCCTTAAGTGCAGCCTGGCTATCTGAGAAGATAAGGATCTGTTTACCAGTGTAAGCTCTCCTTATGTTTTCATGTATCCGTTGAATAATAGCATAAATTTCTGTTTCAAAAACAGTAGCATATTTATTGAAGACAGAGTGAGTCGACTCAAGATACTCTTTGCTCCACTTACTACATACGAATACATCGTAACAACAGCAAAAGCCAACGGATTCGACAAACACATGATAGACAGAAAAATCAACAAGTTCACCAGAGAAAAGCAAATCAGACAGATTACGACTCTTGCACCAATTGAGGAAAATTGGAGATACAAGAGAATTGCTTTCGACCCTTGGGCCTTCTACAAATTGCAGAAGACTTTCAACAAATACAAGATAACCATACAATAAATTCAGCTTAGGAAAGATGTTAAAATCTAGCACTACTAATAGTATTCCACATGAAAAGAAACAAGGTATATATCAGATAGACTGCAAAGATGTGACAAAATATACATAGGGAAGACCAAGAGGAACATTGGAACACTACTGCAACATCAGATATAAACAGTTAGAAAGGTCTGCTGTAGCAAACCATTTTTGGAAAGAGAACCACACAGTAGAAAAGGAAGCAAAATTACTAAAGTACATCAAGAAACCGCTAGAATTAAGCTTGTGGGAGAAAATATACATCAAAAAGTTCCAAGAGCAACTGATGAACTTTGAAATACCACCAGGAAGACATCTCATCACTAAGTTCATCAATCGGTCAACAGATGGCACCAGAGAACCGGAATCCTACTCCGAAGTCAGTCAACGCATAGCAGCGGAAGATGTGGGGAATGCCTCATGAAACATGTCCTGCATGTAATATGTAGTAAGTGGAGCAAAGAGTATCTTAAGTCGATCACTCTTTCTTCAATATATTTGAATGCTTCACTGTGTGTAAGTTCCAATTTTTCATGAAACTCTGAGTGGCATATTTACCAAAGGGGAAAAAACTCCCCTGAACCATACTATAAACTTATGCTCTTCCAGGATGTAACGATAAGGTTTTCAGGGTGCTAGGAATTGCAGGTTTGATGGCCGGCGAGATGCAGTACAATTTTGGTAAAGTTGCCGCTTTGTAATGCATAGTATGTTACCATATAGGATGTTCCAAAGGTAAATCTAAAATTTACAACCTGTTTATATTGAATATTGTGTATCAAGTAATCTTGTTCAATTTTTGAAGATTTAGAAGCTTGTAACAGTGATGTGTCATAATTTAAACTAATTTTAAATTTTAAAAGTAATCTTGTGTTTTAATGATGTGCAGCTAATGGACATAGAACCTCCAAATGTAACTGCATCGCTACAGACCTTGTCAAACATAAGAAAGAACATGTTGGATCTGGAGAAAACCGTGCAGGATAACATAAATGATACAGCAACCGATATTTCTGTTCCTGGATTCAGTGATGAAGGTAAGCATATACAGGGGACGCAGCGTAACTCAGGTTAATGGCACATGTCAGGGTGGTGAACATTCTAACTTGAGTTACTAGATATATAATCAGAGAAATCGCCAGAACAACCTATTTACAAAAAGCGCACTATTTCGGTCAGTCTTTGTCATATCATATATACTGCTGTGTAATATTCTTTTCTTTGGTGTAAAGGTTTGGTCATCGCTAGGGCTGCAACATTGGAGTTGCTGCGTGAGGAAACTGAATAAAATAGGAAGGGTCAGGGTTTAGCGTTATGGGCTGACTTTGACCCTGCGCTGTACAGTCTATACAAGAAGAATTATGCATGTCTTGTGAACATTTACTTTATTTCTGCAATACTATTTATAACATATACAGCTGACTTATATAACTGAAATGTCTTTGTTAAATCTTTAATGCAAAACGCTACTTCACACTGTGCAGATGGATTAAATTAGTCAATTTATTGCAATGAATTGCAACCTACCGAAAATAAATGATTGTCTCCTTTCCAATAACATCGACTTATAGCAGAAAAGCTGCGTTCCACAAACCACAGGTGCTTACATAAAATATTTTGTACACCTTTTGTCTATATCTGGGTGTTTTCAAGCACTGTTTTTGTCGGCAATGTTATGGAGTTTATGGAATCCACTATTTTTCTGTAAAATATTTTGCAGTTTTGCAGCAATTTTTTTTCCCATGCCATCTTCCATATCATTCAGCTTGTTGATAACTTCTTTCAAATGGTCATTTGTTTAACCATTTATTCTCCAGACTTTTCAAAAGTTTGAATTGCGGAGGGAAGAAATCTAAAATTTGAGACAATGTATGTCAATTAACTGGAAAGGTAGAATAGATGACTAAAAAATTCAATGCCATAGCCGGAATTTGAACCATGGATCTCCCGATCTAACCACTGAGCTACCATGGCAACTTGCCGGTATGACACTAAATTCTCCAACTGATTTGTATTTTTTCCGGTAAACCACAAGGAGATCTCAAATTGTATTGAGATGACATACCCCAATTGTGACTTACAATGTTGTAAGTACTTTAAGTCCCGGGCTTCATAGTTTCAACCATTGTGGTTTACCGGGAAAAATGTGAATCACTTGGAGAATTTAATAATGGTCATTGTCAAAATCTGCACTTATGCTACAATAATTCACAACATTGACTACCTCAATTGTTAGAAGATATGGTCCAATGGGGCCTTTTGAATCCAGTGCTCCAACCACCACATTTACCACAAATTGTCCAACAACGTCTGTCATTTCATCCATACACGCCCATAAGTTGTAGTTATTTAGGTTCATTTTATACTATCAATGCACTTATCATAACATTTTTGTACATAGTAGCATTGTAGAATGCAGAATTGGTTTGCCAGTGTACTTTTCTAAAAATGCACGCAAGTCATAATAACTTTGTATCCTGTAGTTTATGTAATGGAATATCAGCAGAAAATAAATGTTGCACGTGGTTCTTCATTAAATGTTTTATTTGATGGAAGCGACTCTTGTTGTAGCAGTTTATCCTCACATTTTGCAATACAGTGGTCATGTGTTTCTGTGTTGACATGTCTTTGCACATTACTTGATCTACTATATGCAGAAGCAATTGTGCTATTACACGGTTTGTAATAAAGGTTTTCATTAATAAACATTTTCCCCATACTCCAATATATACTTTTGTAATGTTGTGCAGAGTGTATTTTGACTGCGTGAACAGTTTGCGGCGATACACTTGACTCAACTGTAGAGGTAAACCCCCTCGTTCTAAACAGTCGACTAGAGGACGCCTTCTAAACAAACGTAACGACTCTGATGTCACAGCCCTATACCCCCGCCGCTGTATCTTTGCACTTGACAGTTCGTGTGGCTTCACGTAAGGTTGGCTACATTGCGGTTGCGGCGTTGCCAGGGTGGCTAGTAAACAACAACAGCTGATTTTTCTCCTTTCTATCGTGTCTAAGCCGCATACAAAAAGTGTACGCAAGTAGCGAACGTCAATGAATAATAACTATTTCGTATTATTATTGTTAATTGAAAATAAGCGATATAAGCAGCTTTGGTATGGTCGGATACTCCTTTCTATGATAATAGGCATAAATGTGTCTACATATGACATCTAATTGGAAAGCATCAAGATTTGTGACTGGACGAGGCTGCTTTCTTTTCTTCCCTGGAGTTGATAGAAATACCTGTTGCGTTCCAGATGGTTCAGGAATTTTGTCCTCTTTCTCTTGGAGTTTCACTCCCTTGTGTATAGGTAACAGTTCTCGTGCTTACCCAAGAGCTGCTGCAGTTCGTTGTACGGCTTTATCAGCAGGAATAGAGGGATTGCCATGAAGTTTTACATACTCCTTTTCCTGTTCAAAGAATTCCCGGGTTCTGCTTAAAAAGTTCCAATGCCTGACTATTAAGTGGCACACCTCGGCACAAAGGATTTTCACTTCGTGAATCACTGGCGATCGGCGTCGTTTTTCAGATATTGTCGCACTTAATTTTTGTTTAAATAAATAATATGAATGAAATATATATAAAATAGATAAATATATATGTATAAACGAACAATAACAAAACTATTAAACAACAACCACAAATATAAATAACAATGAATATGTAGCTTGCAAAGAACAACTCGACGCTCATGCTAGAGATTTACAAACTGAAGCACGTGGTTGGGAATAGTTACATCCGGCAACAGAGCCGATTCTAGTTCTGGTTCCGTTTTGTCATGCTGCCTTGTGATTGGCTTAGGAAGTCAAACGGTTGAAGCTTTTCATCTGTTTTTTGCGAGTGTACCAACTGAAACGCTAGCTGTCAAGTGCAACGTTACAGCGGCGGGGGTATGATCATTACTTTCCTTCTCTGCCATAATCGCTGATTACCTATAACCTGGATGTACCTTAAGTGTTAAATTAAGTGCTGAACCGTGCTATGGCTTAATTTATATAACACGCATATGTTATTGAACGTTGTAAATTACTGTACTGTAATAGTATGAACAACAACTTAAAGCTATGTTTTAAAATGATTTTGGCATACTTAAATAAAAAATGAAGTTTCTTGGTTTTCTTTCACACAGATCATTCTCTAAAAATAAACCCCACACAGACAATGCTTACACTTAAAATTGCAAAAACAATTCAATATCTAATTAATTGCAAAGGTGAGACCCAATACTTAATAACAACCTAATAGCCTAGTAACCTAACCAAATAATAATTAAATGTTTGTATAATTAGCCTAATTAATGTAACTAATCTAATATAAATAGCAATATATAATTAATATTAAATTAATGTATCAGTTGGTGACTAAATAGTTGGCGTGCAAAGTTTGAACAGCTGCGAATATAAAAACAAGTAGAATATAACTAACCTTCCCAATACATGTAGCAGGTGTGTATTAGCAGAGGAGCTGCCAGTTATAATGGAACCTAACAACCCAAATATCACCAGATTCTAGTGACTTATCCCATAATGGTGGAGAAGCTGCACTTCAGTAACCTCTCGTGTATTGTAATCGTTAATTCCCTCCACAGTGGTGCAATAAGGTAGATACGCAAATGTGGCTGTAACCCTGACTCCATGCATTTGTAATGCTACAGTGTTTGGACTGGTTGCAATCAATTTGGAGAAAACAAATGCTACGGTGATTCAAATATAAATTGTAATTTTTTTTATACATTTATTGATTAAACATATACAAAATGAGACCTTTTATATTTCTCTACATGGCTTCCTTCACGCTTTACACGCTTGAATATTCCTTGTTCAAAAAAAGTTAGGGAACGTGTCATCAACCATTTGCATACATGCTCAACATTTTCATTGATTTCGAATCATTTCCCTCCAAGCGATTCCTTGTGGGTGCAAACAAAAAATGGCCCGGGGGGGGGGGGCAAGTCTGGACTATAGAGAGGGTGTTCCAAGGATTTCCTAGTGCAAGTCCTCCAATGTATCTCTTGTCAAATTTGCAGTGTGAGGCTTAGCGTTGTCTTGGAGAAGGATGACATCTCTGATGTGCATACGACGTCTTTTGCTCCGGTAGGCAGCTTTTACTGACTCTCCCAATGCTGATGCCCACTTCTGAAGTGATTTCTTCAACAGTGCAGTGGCAATGACCTTCAATAAGCTCTCGAACAGCAGGATGTTATTGACCTTGCCTTCATTCTCTACAGTTTCTCATCCACTCCTAAATTCTCTGGCCCAAGTAAACACTTGATTCTGGGATAATGTAGTGTCCGCAAACTGTGCCTTCAAATGAGTGAAGATCTCTGAGGGTTTGACCCCTTCATTGGTTAAGAATGTGTTGCACAATTGACAAAGGAACCTCTTGTTCACTCATGGCGCCAAAACTTAGCAAAGCAGTTAACCAAGCTGGTTCCCCCTCCCTAACACACCCACCTTCAACCCCCACTCCACCATCTAGCTCGGAACTACCTGTGCAATACTCTTGCGCAATTACCGTTTATATTTGAATCATCCTCATAAATAAGAATCATAATTAATTTGTCCATTCACAGAAGATGTTTCCCATCCTCTTGAAGGCACAGATCCATGCATTTTATTTCATTGTTAAACACTTTGATTAAATAAGTAAACAAGAAGTATTGTGGAATGTCATAACTTATGTTGGAATGAGTCAAAAATCCCCACTGTTGATGAAGTCATCCGATTAGCCAATATAGCATCCCATTCTATATTGGGCGTGAAAAAAACACCCGAAAAAATCCATTGCCTTCCTCCAGGTTTGAACCTGCAACCTCGGGAACTAGAGGCTAACAAGGCACCAGTAGACCATGGAGTATAACTTTGTGCTTTGGTTGGACTACGGTAATGGCCAGACGTGATTGGGCCCATTATAGGTAGTGGAAACAACTAAATTATATGTACAACATTTTAGCAGGTTTTGAAGAAAATAATTGTGGAAAATGTTTTGTGTCTTACTGCAACTGAGCCATGAATCTTCATTTAAGAGATGGTTACAAGTGTCGCGGTATCTTTCATGTTATCTTATTTGCTGAGCGCCTGTTATTGTATTACTAGTTTGAATTTTGGGTTCTTTGTCCTCCGGCTAGCTATTATTACAAGTCGAGTAAATCTCTTAAACAGGGTGTGTAAATGGAAAGGAGTTGTTACTAAAAGATAACACTGATAAAAGAATTTGTTTTTACACATTTATTGCCGTCACACTTTATTCATTTCACATAATTACTCTTGATACACGCCCGACTGAAACTGTTATATTTTAGAATGTAACTACAATCACTTATTTGCCACACATTATTAATTCGCGTATTTCACATCTTTTAACTAACTTTACGACGCGAGAGATTCTGTAGAACTGCGCGACGTTTGCCTTGTGAATGATTCAATTAAACTGAGCGACGTGTAACTTGTGAATGATTCTGTAAAACTGCGCGACGTTTGTCGTGTGAATTATTCTGTAGAACTGCACGACGTATAACCTGCGAATGATTCTGTTGGACTGAGCGTTACCCGTCTCTGGCTTTAGCTTTTTATACTCCCTCACCCTGATATGCCTAAACATAACAGAGCTGCTATTGGTTAATAAAACACGCCAACATTAGCGTCTATTTTTATATCCAATCAAAATTACGAACACACATGCTCTAGGGAAGAAATTCCCTCCATTTCTACAGAAAAGCACGCTACTCTGACATCATTTGTTTGTCTCATCTAATTAATAAACAACTCACCCCCTCGTTACATTGTTACCCACTCCTATTGTCAGTTTCAGTGAGGCCCTGTAAACTTATTTCCTAACAATGCTTATAATTAACAAACATCTTAAATCATTGTCATACAATAATGTTAATTTACACTACAATCACTCTGGCATTTACAATGTTGTGATATAAAATACTACCACACAGTAGAACAGTAATAAGTTCATTGAAATTCAGATTTTAGAAATCTATTTAACTTTTGTTGAATAGCTCAACATATTTTCAATAAATCAAATAAATATACATAAACAATAATTTATGATGCAACTGGTTGTGTATTGGCCATTTATCCACAACTTATTACCTCATAATCTTAACTCATCTGCCTTCTACAAAGACTCGAGAGAAGTGATGAAACTTTTCATATATATTGAGCTATAGAATTGAGTAATGAAATTGGTGGCTTGTTTATTCTCTTAGAAGATGAGATAAAAATGTGTGTTCTGTAGTATGTATTCATAAACTAATGAAGATTGTGATAATTCCTTTAATTTTGAATAAAACAATCTAAATCCAAACATAGTTCTCCTAATATGAGGCCAGCACAAATGTGATTCATAATACACTCAGTTAATGACATGAATTAATAAGTATCAATGAGAAATGTTATAAAAATCATCACCATTCATAATTAAATATCTCATTGGCAAGCATTAAAGCTGCACATTCACATAATCTATTTCAACATAGACTAATGCCATAAGTTATTTATTTTCTGTGTCCAATTTCCTAATTCTATTAAACTTAGCATTAAGCTACTTCAGATTTATCTGCTAGCCACAAATTTGGATTTTAGACAACCTTCGCTTCTGATCATTTGAAAATGTACCTTATGACATATTGTGCATTAAAGAATTGTTGAAGTGCAATTGTAAGTGCTATATCTTTCTACAAATTCAAGCAGTCTTCAACATTTACAGCTCCATTACTACTTTTAAAAGTATACTTCTGAATACAGAAAACTAAAGCACTGCATGTTTATATTTTTGTAACAGTAATTTGAATTTTCAAACTATACCAGATAACCCATGTGAATAGTTTACACTACCTTAATAAATATATAAATAATTAGAGCATAAATTGGCATTCACTCTCAGTCCAAGTTTTGGTGAACCTATATACAAGGGCGGACCAAAAAGTAATGCACAATAATTATTTTACAAAAAAGTTTAATAGTTAAAACAACAACAACAACAAAATCACAAATGAACTTGCACCTTTTACCTACTTTTCGACAAATCACTGAGTTTCTCAGCACATTTCTCTCATCGTGATACCAGTTTCAATATGCCCTGTTCGTAGAAGTTCGTTTCCTTGGAGTATAGCCATCTGTGGACTGCTGATTTCACTTCCGCATCTGTCGCAAAGCGTTGGCCGGCCAGGTATTTCTTCATGGGACCAAATAGATGAAAGTCCGACGGTGCAAGGTCCAGACTGTATAGTGGATGCTGGAGCACCTCCCAACTAAATTTGATGATTTTCTGAGAAACAGCAGCAGCAAATGGGGGTGCGCATTTTCATGAAGAATTTTGACATTGTCAGCATTCATGTTGTGGATTTGTCATGAAGGGCACGGCGCAACTTCACCAAAGTTTTCATGTAGGCTGCAGCATTCACAGTTGTTCTGTGTTCACAGCAAAGTCCACCAATACAACACCATGCACATCCAAGAACACCGTCACAAGCACTTTCCTAACAGATTGAGTCACTTTGAATTTTTTGTTCACTGGGGAACCAGTATGTTTCCACTCCATACTTGCCTGCTTGGTTTCGGTCGTGTAGTGGTATGCCCACAACTCATCACCAGTGATGATTCCTTTCAGAAAGTCATGCCCTTCTGCGGTGTACCGCGTTAGGTGATCCAAGCTCATCATTTGCTGGCCCTTGTGGTTGTCTGTCAGGTTCTTAGGCACCCAGCGAGCACTAACTTTACGAAATTTCAAGTAGTCATGAACAATATCGTACACTGCACCATGTGAAATTCTGAACTGTTGCGATAAGGTTCACAGTTGCACATGCCGGTCTTCAAAATTGCCGCCTCAATGCCTCTGACATTCTGTGGAGTTGTAGCTGTTACTGGCCTCCTGGAGCGTGGCAAATCACTAAGGTTTACACGGCCCTCTAGGAAGAATGTACACCTCCTGGAGACATCACTATGGTCCATACAATCTCCCCATACACGCCATGCATGTCCCTGTGAATATCACTCCATTTATACCCTTTGGCCCACAAATATCGAACCACACCTCTCTGCTCTTCAAACGTGTATGATAGTAACATGTACGCCATCTTTGTTGCGTAGTTCACGCTTCTATCACTAGAGCTGCACAGAAACAGAAAATACTCTCTGTAGTGAAAACTTCAAACTATATCTGTGTGAAATTGTAACATTCCAGCTGAATACTAAATCAGAAAACAATTATTGTGTGTTACTTTTCGATCTGCCCTTGTAACTGTGTGTAGTTTACATTTGCAAGTGGTCCCATGTTGTAGATTTATGGCACATAAAAGAACCTCAAATCTGATAAAGAGGTCTCTGAACAAAATTTCCGGTCTCTCATGCCCAATGCAGAATTGAATGCTAAGAACCATAACAGAGCGTGTCCATAAGTACATAAAAATTAAAAAGAAAACACTTTTCTCCAGACAAATTGTAATTTGTATGCATGTTTTCTTGCTGGATTCCAAACTGTGAGTGAGTAGTTAGCTTGGCTTGACTTATTTAGTGAGCCATTTTCATTTGCAAACTTCCCTCTGATTGGTTGTTGGTCCTCTTAAGTACTAATGCTTATTGTTTGTGATAAGTGGACCAATCACTGGGTATAAACACATTAATATACACATTGTAAATTAGCTATATAAACAAAAATATGAAATAAAAAAATAAATGTCAAAACATTACCCTTAATAAATATGAATAAACTACTTTGAGGTTACAACTTTATTAAGTTTGCTAGATTAGCAGGAAATGTGATGTTTATACAAAGGACATTCAGTAAGTAATGCAACACATTTTTGTTTTCTTAAAGCAGGTTGGTTTTATTCAGGATTCAAGTACACCATATTATTCCCCAATTTTTTGGCTACAAAACCCTATTTTTCAACACAATCTCCATTCAATGCTACGGCCTTATGCCACCTTAATGGGAGGGCCTGTATGCCTGCATGGTACCACTCTACTGGTCTGTCAGAGCCAACTACACCAATTACAGTACTACAAAGCTTCACAAAAAACATGGCTATAGAATTGGAACATGAGTTGAAAGCAATTACTCTAGCACAAAAACTGCAACTCAATGGAAACAGATGCAAGTGGTACCACACAGCAGATACTATAAGTAATTTAAAAACTCAAATAAGCTTCAGAACATATATTAATAACTTAAAATACAAGAATATAATTGCAACAGAGGTAACAAGTCCAATAGAATATATTAATATACAATATCAGAATGACCTGATATATACAATACACAAACAAAACAATGTAGCAGATGAAATGAGAGCCATAGCAATAGCTACGGAAAATGAAAGATACCCAGAAAAAGAATGGCTCTGAATATATACAGATGGATCCCTCATCAATAAAAAAAATGCCGGTGAAGGAGTATACTGTAAACATTTTGCACAGTATCTAACATTAGATGAAACGTCAAACCACTATGATGGAGAATTAACAGCTATAAAAGCAGCATTACAGAACATTTTATATAGACCATACATAAAACAGAAAATAGTCATCTTATCAGACTCAAAATCAGCCATAGATGGAATAATAAAACAACAAAAATAAGAAGCCTAATTAAAGCAGTTGAATCTAGAGACCATGTCACTCTACAATGAATCCCAGCTCATGTCGGACTTTTGGGCAATGAACATGCGGATCAATTAGCAAAGAAAGGTGCAATACAACAACTAAAGCCTGTAGGACAAATAGAAATAAATAAAGAATTAAATAACATTTCAAAAGACAGCAGAGACTTGATGAAGATAGATTAAAGGATAAAGATTATAAGAATATTAAAGATAGAGTTGATATACAAAAACTGCCAAGGAGGACTGCAGTGGCCTTATTTAGGATGGCAACTGGCCACGATTACCTCACAGTACACCTCTACAAGATATGATGCCTACCTACACCCAAGTGCACTCTCTGTGAAGAAGATGTCATCCTGAACAAAGAACATCTCGCCAAATGCAAAGGTCTTAAAAGTGATAACTTACAGACTTTATATTGGGAAGCCAGAGGGAAAATGATGGAGATCAATTAATCCCCAGTGCCATTGGTGAACAACATCTTGTTGCGTTAATAACTTCCCCGTCATTCTAGTGCTTTCCGTGGAGTGCATCCTACATTAGGCCAAACAGATGGAAGTCAGAAGGTGCAAGATTCGGGCTGTAGGGTGGATGAGGAAGAACAGCCCAATGAAGTTTTGTGCGCAGACTTGGGTGAGGCCTTGTGTTATGGAGAAGGAGAAGTTTGTTTTTTGCTACGAACATGCTGAAGTCATTTCTTCAATTTCGTTAGACTAGCACAATACACTTCAGAGTTGATCATTTCACTATGAGGGAGGACATTGAACAGAATAACCCCTTCAGAAGACCATAGGCATGACTTTACGAGCTGAGGGTATGGCTTTGAACTTTTTCTTCGAAGGAGAGTTGGCATGGTCCATGGATTGCCGATTTGTTTCAGGTTTGAAGTGATGAAGACAGTTTCATTGCCTGTGACTTTGCTCTTGATGGTCTTCAGTTAGGCGTCGAGGAACCCTGGTGGACAAGTGTGTCACCAATACCAACAGAGATGTCAATTTGATCACCTCAATAAGAGTATCGCATGTTCCAACATTGCAGGAGTTACAGCTGTGTGCGGCTGGCCGGCCAGCATACGGGAGATCAGATTTGCTCGACCCTGTTGTGATGATGACAGATGCCTCGCTGTGCATTTGTCTATACCAGGTCTCTGTAGACATTCTGCAAGCGCCTCTGCTCTGGTTTTCCACCAAAAGAAACTCAATAACTGCTCTCTGTTTGAAACGCACCTCCATTGCAGATGCCATTTTGAAGGCCAGTTTATGTATGTATGTATTTATTTCCATAATGCTATACAAAATCTTACAATTCTTAATATATTACTTTGAGTTGCTATTTTTTTTTTTCTTTAGTCCATCATGCATTTTAACACCGTGATTATTTATGCTTGGTGGGTCATAACAAATTCATATTGCTTTATTTTTCTAAACCATTTTTCTCTTACTCTCCAGATATATTCTCCTATTCTTTTTATATCCCTCTCCTTTAGTATTTTCACTATCCTAAGTTTTAATACTTCTTTGTTAACATTCTCCCATGCTTTAGGTAAAAACTGAACTCTCCACAACTTAGTTTCTTCACATTCAATTATATAATGCAAATCATTATCTGCCTCTCCACAAAGAGGCACCTATCCCTTCCTATCTCCCCTTAGCCTAGACCAGGTCCACCCTTCTCTCACTAACCTATTACCTACATCCACATACTTCTCCCTTCCCCAGTCCACCTTTAATTGTCGATATAGTTCCAAACTTTTCTTTCCTTCCAGACTTTGAAATAATTCTTGTTTCTCTATGTCTTCCACTCTGTTCCTCACTTCTTTCCAGAAACCTTTAACTAACCCCTCTCTCTCCTCCCATAAGTTAGTTATCCATTCCTATTTCCTGTAGGATTCTCCTTATTCCTTGAGCCCAGTTCATCCCAGCACTGGATTTTTCTTGGATTATTAAACATTGCCTCAAGATATTATGCTCGTCCAGTGATTTCAATCTATGCCAATATTTAAATATCCTTTCTACTATCATGTCCTTGCTACCTACTCTTCCCAACTCCAACATTGCTGCTCCATTAGGTGATGAAATAGATAAACCTAACATACATTTACAGAACGATCTATGTACTTTATCAATCATCTCCCATCCTTTGTCACTTCCCCAAATCTCTGATCCATAGACCACTTTTGCTTCAACTACAACTTTGTAAGCTCTTTTTGACCATTTAATTTGCATATCTGGTATTTTCTTTAAGCATATGCTTATAGCAGTCATTGCTAATCTTCCTTTAGGCTAGTTATAGCACTGCCATCTATCGAAAATTAATGAAGCTATATGAGATAAACCAGGAATATTTAAAGATGTCCCAAACAAAATTCCAATTTTTTTCAACCAAAATTGGCCAAGGAAAACAATGTGTTGGATTACTTATTGAACACCCCTCGTATCTTGCACCTTTTGTGTAATTTAAATTCAGTACTGTAAATTCAGCTCAAGAGGTTTGTTCACTTTCCTGAAAATATTACAACTTTTGTAGTTACTTTGATAGCTGCTAAAAGACAATTACTATTTTCAGCTTAAAATCTGACTTTGGTCTTGCTTACTTTTCAGTTGGCAGCATAGCATATTCAGATGTCTCAAATACCAATAGCTTCAGCAGCCATCAGAGGTCCGAATTTTCACAGTATTTATCCAATGCCATCGTAGGAGATGAAAAAGAGCAGCTTGCCAAATTGAAGGAATCCCTCATTAATGTGAGTTTTGAGAACATTACTTATTTTTCTTGCAGTTCTGTATTTATTAAATAGCATTTCTTTATTTAAGTGGTTCTTTATGAATTTTGTTTGTGTATTTGTTGTATTACAATAATGATCAAGTCAAAATAGTGGTTACAGAATACACACGTCAGTATACAGGGTTAACTGAGACTTTTTTATGTAAAATATTAATGTAATAGAATGTAATAACTTCTGCAGGACAGGCCATGATTCCTTGCAAGTAACCAAGTTCACTTACATTGTACTAGTGCAAGGTCCCAGGCTTACAGGTTCTCAAAAGTGAATATTTAGCACAGGTTCACAGGCATATTCAATATGGAATAATATTCTGGGGAGTTGCAAAGAATGGAAAGGGGATTTCAAAACGCAAACATGAGCAATAAGAATAATGATGGTTAAAGGAAATAGAAAGCTGTTCAAAACATTACAAAAAACACATGCTTAGCTTATCGCTTGAACTACACACTGTAAAACTCGATTGTGGATTAAACCACAGTTCAGTACGGTTTAACCCAAGCCACATATAAGCTCAGCTTATCGCTTGAACTACACACTGTAAAACTCGATTGTGGCTTAAACTACAGTTCAGTACGGTTTAACCCAAGCCACATATAAGCTCAGCTTTTCGCTTGAACTACACACTGTAAAACTCGATTGTGGCTTAAACCACAGTTCAGTACGGTTTAACCCAAGCCACATATAAGCTCAGCTTTTCGCTTGAACTACAGACTGTAAAACTCAATTGTGGCTTAAACCACAGTTCAGTACGGTTTAACCCAAGCCACATATAAGCTCAGCATATCGCTTGAACTACACACTGTAAAACTCGATTGTGGCTTAAACCACAGTTCAGTACGGTTTAACCCAAGCCACATATAAGCTCAGCTTATCGCTTGAACTACACACTGTAAAACTCGATTGTGGCTTAAACCACAGTTCAGTACGGTTTAACCCAAGCCACATATAAGCTCAGCTTTTCGCTTGAAATACACACTGTAAAACTCGATTGTGGCTTAAACCACAGTTCAGTACGGTTTAACCCAAGCCACATATAAGCTCAGCATATCGCTTGAACTACACACTGTAAAACTCGATTGTGGCTTAAACCACAGTTCAGTACAAGCCATGTAAAAGCTTAGCTTATTGCTTGAACTATGCACTGTGAAGCTCCATTGTGGCTTAAGCCTCAGCTTAAGCTTGATTCAAAGCTTAAGCTTAAACTGTAAAACCGGGCCTAAGTGGTAAATAAATGAATGAATGATTGTGGCTACTTCAATGCTCTTCATTACTGATACTGTCTTATTAGTGCACTGTTGAAGTCCTATTTTAAGTTTTTCAGCACCTATTGCGTCGAGCCGTAGTAATTACCAACAAAAGCAAGCTTGCATTATGTTAATACCAATTGACAGAGCATAAATGGATCTAGACAGAATTAGGCTTGGTTAGTTTACATCACCTCAGAAGCTTTTGCTGTTGAGTAAATGATTTTCTGGTAGTACATGCTGTATGTAACATTTAAACTTTCAGATTGATAAGTTGATGCAAGACGAGAAGGAGAATTGCAAGAAGAGAATTCAGCTGATGAACGAGAGATTTATTCTGCTGAAAGAAAAAGCTCATTCAGACCTCAAACTGATAGCAATTCAAATGAAGTAAGTTTAAAATAAAATATTTTAACACACCTGCAGAATGCAAATATGTTATTACTTCAATGAGATTTATGAAGCTATTCACTGTGAAGTTTTTCCATATAATGTTTAGGAGAATGAGAACTTATTACGCTAAACTTCACTTTTTACTTTCTCTATTCGTACTTACAGTATTCCACCCAAAAATTCAATGTCAGAATTTCACTGGACATACATGTTTTGAGGTCCCTTGAACCCAAAAAGGTATGTGCATGCATGTGGGAGAAAGGCCCAAAAATGAAGTCAGTTAAATATAAGCTTAGATTCAAGACCTTTCAAGGATGCAACACAAAGATTGTAAAGAAAATCCTCCCACCCCAAACTATTCTTTACACAGAACATTTTTCAAAATTATTGATTTTCTCAAAAATGGTTCTAACACTTTTGATTAAAATACCAGATGTTTAAACTGTTGTCATGACAAAATGTATATCTTGAATTCTCTAAGAATTGTCTATAAAGTCCTCATTATTGTGAATGACTTTTGCGCAATCAGTACACTGCAAGAGATGGACAAAATCTTACTACTCAAAAAATAAAGATCTCCTTAAAGCACGCAATTAGTCAACACTTTTTGTGGTAAAATTAGATTAAATCAAGTTTTATTTATTGGACACATTTTAATTACTATGGCCCTTAGCGTCCCATTCTATATTGGGTGTGAAAAACTGGTAATTTTGCTCAGAGGCCTCTTTATCTATGACAAGGGACCACTGGCTTTACTTCCCTTCTGAAGGAAGACATACTAAGGATTTTTGTGCCCCAAAAAATCCATTGCCCTCTACTAGGTTTGAATTTACAACCTCGGAAACTAGTGGCTAGCATGGTATCCCTAGGTGGTGTTAACCATTTCCGAAACATTCTTTGTTGTTACTTTGAATTTTCAAATATTTATACTTCACACAACTTCAAATTGCTGTTCTGTTTTGTTTCTTTCTGTGCCGTGTTCAAGCAAAGAGAACAGAATTTCAAAGCCATCGCATAGTGATGACTTTGAAAAGAATCTATCGCTTTAGCTTATTGTATTCTTCTTATACCTATAACGAAATGAAAGTTTATCTGTATTGGCTGACTTCTGTACCCAATCTATACTCAAAATATATATATGCTATACTCAAAACCTATGAAGTCTTGTGGACTAGATATGAAACTAAAAAAATGTCAAAATTAATATAGAACACAAATACCAATATAGTATTCAAAAGGAAATTACTAACAAAAATCTGATGTGTTCCACTCACATGACTTTCTCTACTCTTGTACAAACTATTTTTACAAACACTTATTCTCCATATGCTTCATGTTAATCGAGATGTTAATCTTATTGCTAATTTTCTTGTAGATGCAAGGGGAATTGGTAGGCTTTAAGCAATAGTCAAATATTTTAAGAGCTAGTTGCTATGTGGAGTATTCCATTCTCTTTGCATTACCAGGACAAAAAAAAAAAAAATAACAAATTTGAGAAAAAGTATAAGTATTGGAAAATTTAAAGGAATAACGAGCAATATCTCGAAAATGGTTCACTCGACAAAAAAAATGTATATGACATAAATTGTGTATTTTAATCCGATCTACATTTTTTGTGTAGTAAAATTTTGTCTATCTCTTATGGTTTACCAGTTATGCAAAAGTCATTCACAATGAAGACTACTTTTGGAGACATTCCCAGAAAATTCGAGATATGCATTTCATTTGTCATGAAAATATGTTAAACATATATTTTAATCAAAATCGTAAAGAGCCATTTTTGAGAAAATTAAAATTTTCGAAAAATGTTTCATGTAAAAGGTAGTCTGGGGTGGGGGGATTTTCTTGAAAACCTTCGTGTCGCATCTCTGGAAGATACTGAACCTAAATACCAAGTTTGGTGTTTATCCGACTGTTCCTTTCTGAGTTATGCTGTTCACAGACACACACATGGACATGTTTCCAAAAATGCTTTTTTTTGGATTCAGGGGGTCTCAAAACATGTATTTCCGGTGAAATCTCGGTATCAAATTTTTTGTGGAATACAATACTTCTCCTACTTACTATACATAGTAGAGAAAGTAAAAATTACTCCAACATAAAAGAAATAGTACAAAAAATAAAAACGTCCCAAGGAAAGAAGCCGTTGCTCACTTCAGATTAGCCACTAGACATGACTGTCTGGCAGAACATGTACATAGATTTGGTTTTATGAATGTCAAAGCATGTAAGATTTGCAATGCTGACAACATTTTAAATGGAGAACACCTACTAGGATGCCCAGAATTGAGGGAAAGCTGTACCAGATGGGAGGATATACAATTTATATTGGCTAGCAAGGGACATTAGATCAAAAGTTTATCTGCATTAACAAGAAGTAGATAGAATAAGCTTTTGGAAGAATAGTGTGTAGAAGAGTGAGTAGAGAACGTCATGCAAATGTAACTTATCAGAATTTTTAAAATGCATATTTCGAGAGCTATTGCACTCATCAACTCTTACTACAATTGATCTGTGTTACTGTGGTGGCTTCTTGTGGATGGGTGACTTCCTCTGGTGCGTAAGTGAGCAGATTAGGATGATAAAATGAAGTGGAGCATGATCTAACACATAAAAAGCTCCACTTAAAACAGCACTATGTTTCAAGGAGATATCCTCCTTGTTAGCTGGCATTGGTAGTTCGTTGTGCTGTCTGGTTTTCTTCTATTGGTGAGTCATATGACTTGTGCACAGCTGGTGTTTCAAAATTCATTAAATAACTGCTATAGGTGTTTTCCTGCATGGTCAGTTCCCAAGATTTTTTTAACCAGTTTTAAAAGTTTGATATGTTTACTGATATTTTGATTATATGACCAAAAATAATAGGCTATGGTTGATTATTCCATCAATTTATATTTGATATTTCTGATAATGTTCCATCATTTTGTCCCCAGGTTTCTCTTTGTTTTACTAATACATAGTTTTTAACAATCTTCACCATACTCATGATATGTAACGCAGCTATGGGCTTCTGTTATTACATAATAGGCACCAACTGACTGGTTGGTTGAAAAGATAAGTGCTCTCACCTGGGTAAATACCAGAAAGGCTGTCAAGAGATAACAGGATTGTTCTGGAATCTTCTCTCTCCCTGTCTCCCAAACATTTTAGAAATCTCTGGAAAATTCCAGCAGCTATATAAGCAAGCTTGCTCATGAGTGAGTCAGTCAGACTGAGTTAGTGAGATAGTGAGTGTATTTCTGATGTAATAAAAAGTGCTGACCTACGTGTGGTTTGTGACGTACAGTGAGTGATGCTACTGCAAGAGATTAGAGAGGTATTGTGTTCAACTCCTCAGAGAGTGAAGCAGATGGAAGAGAGTCTGGTTCACACATACTTCATTACATCTTGAGGCAAAGTGAAGTGAGTGAGAACTGAACTGAATCACTTTAGTGAAGTGACAGTGAGAACTGGACAGTCGCAATATATTCCTGACAATTTATTACTTGGGGTAGTATTTTTCGATCAGCTGACATGATGGGGAAGATGTCTCCTTGATACATTGTTCAAGTGGAGCAAAAGTATTTTTAGATCAACAAATTTTTGTTTTTAGTATCTTAAATAATGGGTGGTACTTAGAAATTTGTGTTTTTTTAGTTTTAAGATGATTTTTTCCCAAATGGATAGTTGTGTGGAGTTTTGAATGTTTTTTAACAATTTTACTTTGTGGTTTATTTCATGATTCTGAGACCAAAACTGCGCTGTTATTGCCGATCTTTCTTTTTGCTCAAGTTTGATTTTCCTCTTCTTTCTGTGTTCCTTTTTGTTCTGCCAAGGTACTTCAAGTTAGAATCTGAACACTCAATTACATATATTCCTGATTTCTTTTTCAGTGGAGTTATATCTTGTCTTTTAGAATTTTTTGTGCAACATTTGGCTGTATGCGAAGTTTTTGTAATTACCAGTTTCTCCTAATTTTCATGTTGTGTGTCTAATTACATTTTTGTTTTCTGATCTTGTATATTACTTTTAGTGTTGCTTGGAGTTGAATGCATTGGTTGTAGCTGATTCCATTATTGTTCGATATTCTTTGTTATCTTCTTACTGTGAAGGGGATGTTCACTAAGAATGAAACCGTAGTTACGAGGGCGGATTGATAAGTCAGTGGCTTTTTAAAGAAAATAACAATTTTTTCTGAGAAATCAATTTTATTTCTCACATAGTCTCCTTTCAATTCAATACACATTGTTCAACATTTTTCCAATTTTTTTTTAACCCTTCCAAAAAATATGAATTTTTGAAGTCTGCAAAATATGAGGTGGTTTCTGCCATGATGTGTTCACTGGACGTGAATTTCTTACCAGCGAGCCAATTTTTCAGTTTACAAAGAGGAAGAAGTCGCTCGGAGCCAAATCTAGGGAATATGGTGGTTGAGGTAGCAGTTCATAGCCCAATTCCACAATTTTGCGATGGCAATGGCTGACTTGTGTGTGGGTGCATTATCCTGGTGAGAGAGAACCTTTTTCTTCACCAAATGGGGTCATTTCTTTAACAATTCCTTGTGAAACTGATCCAGCAATGTGGCATAATATGAATTTGTGATTGTTTTACGCTTTTCCAGGCAATGGATGTCTTGTCACCCCTTGTGAATCCTACAAGACAGCTACCATGATTTTTTCTGCCAATGGAATGGTTTTTGCTTTCTTTGGAGCAGGTTCACCGAAGGAAATCCATTGCCTTGATTGTTGTTTGGTTTCAGGTTGATAGAATTGGATCCAAGTTTCATCAACCGTGATATAACGCCACAAAAACTCATTTGGGTTGCGCTGGAACATGTTCAAACATACCTGTGAAATGGTCACACGATTCCACTTATTCTCAACTGTGAGCAGTCACAGCACCCATTTGGCTGACAGCTTTCCCATACCCAAAAATTTGTGCAGAATGTTATACACCCGTTCACTCGAGATGTTTACGCTCTTGGCTATCTCACAGATTTTCACTCGGCGGTCTTCCAACACAATATCGTGAACTTTCTTCAACATCTCTTCTGTTGTGACCTCAGCCGGCTGTCCTGTGTGCACGCATCTCTTCATGCTCCAACGGCTACATCGAAATTCTGTGAACCATGCCATGTGATGGAGCAGAGTCCCCATAATACTTGTTCAGCTTTTCTTCAGTTCCCTTCACCATCTTACCGCGTAAAAAGTAGTGCTTTATCAGAACACAAAATTCACTTTTCTCCATTTTCTACGAAGCAACACACATCTACTTATTTTAGATGCTCTCAACAATGTTC
The DNA here is from genome assembly GCA_030765065.1 of Deroplatys truncata. Lineage (NCBI taxonomy): Eukaryota > Metazoa > Arthropoda > Insecta > Mantodea > Mantidae > Deroplatys > Deroplatys truncata. The sequence continues at coordinate 21,731,460 of CM060978.1, forward strand.
CAAGAAACAAATGACTATGAATTTCTGGGATTATACCCAGAATAGATGTAAGACTTGGGTGCAAACAAGAAACCTGTAATTAGAACGCTATCTCTCGTCAAAGCCATGGACTTATCAATCTGCCCTCATATGTGCGATTTTTGTAGTAGTTCTAGTTTCTTCATGGATTATAACTGTGTTTCATGATAAAAATACAATGTACCTGCACTCTGGTCTTGTTTCCCTCCTAGAAATGTATTGCTTTCCTGCATAATTGTTGTAGGATAGTCCTTTTTAGTTTGGATTGTGTATAACATTATGCTTATATTTGTCTTTATTAACAACACTTTTTCTTCATGTTAGGTTCCTTCATAATCGCTGTCATTACTGGAAAACATATTTATATTTATGGATAAATTAAATTAAGTTTTATTTATGGATGCTCTGTATTCCATTCTATATTTGGCGTGAAAGACTGGTAATTTTGCTCAGAGGTATGTCCATCAGGCTTGAGGTTCTTTTATGTGCAGTAAATCTACAACACAGGACCACTGGCTTTACTTCCCTTCCAAAGGAAGCCATGTTAAGGATTTTATGCCCGAAAAAATGCATCGCCCTCTGCCGTGTTTGAACCCGCGGCCTTGGGAAATAAAGGCTAGTATGGTAACTACTACACCACAGAGGACAACATATTTATGGGTGCAAAATTAATGTATGCACATCACTTCATGGTGCAGTATGCAATATTCCTTTCATAACAGTTCACCACTAGCACTAAAACCTCGACACGTGTGGCAATAATGGGAAGTGTGGCCTGCAAGTGGTTTAGTTCAAAATAGAAACACAAACCAAATGAAAGATTCATAGACATTTGTACACCTTAAGGAAGTGTCAGATGTTTTCTTTTGAAACATAAAATGATACACAAAAGATGAGAGCACTCTGGTGGAAAAAAGTAAAATCTTGAAAAAATTGTCACATGATACCTTTTGAAATAAGTCATCTATAAACAAAAGAAAATCTTAAATTATTATTTTTTACCTGAAGATAAAAAGAAAACTCACCAGAATGGTATGCAACATGAAGCCGACTGAAGTGTAGTAGGAGAATCTTCCACTATAAATGCATACATCTATTCACTTTTTGTATATAAAATTATGTCACTAGTAGCTGAAAACCACTTGCACAGTCTAAAGAACAGTGAAATCCACACCTATTCTACAAGAAATAGTAATAACATTCACAGAATATCTACCAATAAAAATAGAATAGTTCAGGACCCCTATATCATTGGCTCAGTAATGTAGGAGGCATGTTCTTAGTACCGATAATTTTATTAAAAAAATTTCTGATGTGTTACACTCACATGAATTTCTCTACTCTTGTACAAACTATTTTTACAAACGCTTATTCTCCATATGCTTCATGTTAATGGAGATATCGAGATGTCAATCTTATTGATAATTTTCTTGTAGATGCAAGGGGAATATGGTAGGTTTTAAGCGATAGTCAAATATTTTAACGCTGGTTGCTATGTGACGCATTCCATTCTCTTTGCATGTCCAGGACATAAAAAAATGAATAACGAATTCCCTTTTGAGAAAAAGTATAAGTATTGGAAAAGTCAAACAATTAATCTTGGAAATGGTTCACTTGACAAACAAAATGTATATGACATAAATTGTGTGTTTTAACGAGATCTGCATTTCGTGTGTAGTAAAATTTTGTCTATCTCTTACAGTTTACCAGTTACGCGAAAGTCATTCAGAATGAAGAGGACTTTTGGGGACATTCCCAGAAAATTCAAGATATACATTTCATTTGCCATGAAAGTATTTTAAGCTTATGGTATTTTAATCAAAACTGTTAGCCATTTTTGAGAAAATAAAAATTTTCGAAAAATGTTCAATATAAAGGGTAGTCTAGGGAAGGGGGAATTTTCTTGAAAATGTTCGTCTCGTATCTTTGAAAGATACTGAACTTAAATACCAAGTTGGGTATTTATCGGACTTTTCGTTTTTGAGTTATGCGGTTCACAGACACACAAATGAACCTTTTTCTAAAAATGTTTTTTTTTTTAATTCAAGGTGCCTCAAAATATGTATTTCCGGTGAAATCTCGATATTGAATTTTTGGATGGAATCCAATACTTCCCCTACTTACTATACGTAGTAGAGAAAGTAATAACAGAGCGTCATTTTCTAAATTATCATTCATTACCCTACACCTTACACTATTTCTTTACATAGTCACTGCCATTATACAGGCATTGTAACAGGAAACCAGTTCTTGTATGCCTTCATCAAAGAATGAAGCCACCTGTGAAGAAAGCCTAGTCTGCACTTCTTGTTTCAGACCATAATTGTCGTTGAAGTGTTTTCTTCCAAGGAATTTCTTCAGATGAAGAAACAAATTAAAATTGTTTGGTGCCAAATCCAGAGTGTAGTACTATGTATGTGGTAGAGAAAGTAAAAATTGACATCGTCGGATAGCTGTATTAAGCCTGTTGGCAATAATAAAGATTATTTATTAGTTGTTGGTGTGTTTGTTTTTTCAGTAAGTTTAGAAACTTAAGTCTGTCTTCATTCTTGGTACTTTGTAGTTATGCAAATACAATTTTCTGAGCAGGAAACAAAAAGAAGGTAGCAGAGAGCATAGTGTGCACAAGAAGAAACAAGAGATGCTTTACAAAAAACTTCAGGAGGCAAAGGAAGAAAATTATCGGTAAGTAATTGAACAGCAAAGGTCTTATTTACAGTGTTTTTTTATACAAGATTCAAAATAAATTATGCAAAAAGAAAGCATACTTGTGACTGCTATAGTGAATTTATTTCACATACGCACAGCTATTATTAAAGTTTGGCTTTAAAAATGCCAATTCCTTAACTCGAGTCACTATTATTCAGGAGCAGTCAAAAATGTAAATACAAGGTCTGTCCCAGAAGTACCACAAGATGAAAACACAAAAATGTTGGGAATAAACATCTTTATTTCTCTACATAGTCTCCTTTCAGCTCGATACACTTTTCCCAGCGATGTTCAATAGCTTCAATACCCTGTTTATAGTGAGAACCGTCGAGTTCTGCGAAATAGCCATCAACTGCAGACTCTTACCTCTTCATTGTTGGCAAATCTTTTACCACCAAGCAATTTCTTCAACTTTGGAAACAGAAAATAATCAGTGGGGGCTAAATCTGGCGAACAGGGTGCATGAGGAAGCAGTTCGAACTTAAACTCATTGATTTTGGCCATGGCGATAATGGATGTGTGAACTGGTGCATTGTCTTGATGAAACAAAACTTTCTTTTTCGCTAAATGCAGCAGTTTTTGCTTGATTTCATTATTCAAATGCTGCAATAAGTTTGCATAATACACGCCATTGATTGCTTTTCCTTTTTAAACATAATTAATGAAAATTATTCCCCACACATTCCAAAAAACTGACGCCATGACCTTGTCTGCAAATGGAACTGTCTCACCTTCTTTAGAGCCAATTCTCCTTTCAATCCACTGTTTTGACTGTTCCTTCATCTCAGGTGTGAAGTGATGGACTCATGTTTCATCCCTGGTTATGAATCGACACAAAAACTTGGCTTTACTACAGCAAAACATCGCCAAACATTTGACTGAAAGATCTTCATGATGCTGCTTTTGTTTCATTGTGAGTAAACGCTGTACCCATCTTGCTTACAGCTCTCTCATATCTAAATTTTCAGTTAGTAGAACTGCATGCAATGTCACACCAGAAGTAGCCCTTGCTAATTAATTGATACTCACAAGAACGCTTGCTTGTATAGCCAGTGGAATCTTCCACAGAACATTTTAGAACTATCTGGTCACATGTTCTGGAGGAGGAAGTGGAAGAAACTTCCAGAAAAATCTAGTTATCTGCTGATGAGTGCCACTTATCTTTGTTTATCTCTGACTGTCTGGTGTCCTGATAATCTTAGCAATAGCTGCTGCATCACAATATCATGACTTTGACCTGTTTTCTTTATCACTTCTCCTTGTCACTTCATTTTTTTTCCGACATGGCATTGTAATACAATATGCACAATGCAGCCTCTTGTTAGGATGGTTCACCCACTGGAGAGTCAAACACAAGACCTCTTGCAATAGTAGCATTCACTATACATCAAACTGTTGTGACAAATAAGAAGTTATGTTGCATCAAGAACAAATTAACTAGCTAACTCATGAGTGTGCTTGCTTATATAGCCGCTGGAATGTTCCAGAGAGTTCTAGGATATACAGGAGGCAGGGAGAAGGAAACTTCCAGAAGATTCTGGTTAGCTCTCAATACCGCTTCTGGTGTTTATGCAGGGCAAGAGCTCTACCTCTTATCTCACTGTATCTGTTCAAATGCCCAGCTGGTTGGCACCATCCAATTGATAGCTTGAGCCATAGCTGCGCCACAATATTTACAAAAACTATTTCATAAAGTCAGCAATTTTTCTCTTAACACTTATATGCACAAATTAACAGTTTTATTATTCCAGCCTCGCTTTTATACCAGAACTTACTGGGACATGTTTCGGAGACCATTGTCTCCATCAGCTGGGATTCATTGCCTCGCTTCCTCGTGTGACTAGTATCTGTGGAACAAAAATGCTCTGCAACTGCTGATTTTCCATTTGTTTATATTTCACATTTCTCATGTGTTCTTTAAACCTTGTGTTTTAATTCCTCTTTGTCTTACCTATGTACACTTTCTTGCAATCCTGACATCCAATTTCTTAAATACGATAATGCTTTTTGTTTCTTTCTTTCCTCCTTTCCTTCTCTCTTTCTCTTTTTTCCTTTCTTTCTTTGTCTTTCTTTTTTCTTTTCTTTCTTTCTCTTTCTTTCCTTCTCTCCCTCTCTCTCTCTCTCTCTCTCTCTTTTCCTTTCTTTCTTTCTCTCTTTCTTTCTTTCTTTCTCTCTTTCTCCCTCTCCCTCTCTCTTTCTCTCATTCTTTCTTGGATTGATGCACCAAGCTATGATCAATCAAAATTTCTTCACATCCGGGAACAAACTATATTTCCAGGTGAATGGTTTATCAATGGGTATTCCACTTTCCCCATTTCTGGTAAATTTATACACGAGTTCGTTGGAAATACACATAACGGAAGCTTTTCCTCACATATGTAAATTCTGGTACAGATGTGTAGATGACATTTTTACCATAGTAGATAAGAAATTTGTGAAGGTTGCTGCATTTCTATTAAACTTACAAGATACATCAGTAAAATTTACAATAAAAACAGAATCCAATAATATGCTCCCCTCGGATTAGCTGCGTTTGCAATATCTTCATCAGAACTCATTTTCCAAAGTTTATTTAATTCACTTAGTACTCATGTTCTTCTGTTTTAAACAAAACCCCAACAAACAAATTGTTTTATTAAACCATGCGTGGCCCACTACACATGTGTATCAACTATGTATCAATGTGGTGTACTGTTTCTGTGATTCCTAATACCCCATCTGAAATAAAAATGTAATTTACCAAAATATTACGTAACTAAAGTAGATAAAATGTTGTACGATACACAAATCATAACCACATATTACAATACTCGATTGGTTATCAAACTTGTCTGCAGCCTCGTTTGTGAATCTTCCAATCTCATATTGTACGCTATGATATTGTATCATAAATTACTATTATCTTATTTGGATTCTGTGGCTGCAAGATATAAGTTTCCCATTTTTTTGTGACAGTTTTTGTTTATAGTTCATGTTATAAGCCTAAAATATGGACCAGAAATCCAGATATATAGCCTAAGAAGTAGTGTTCCTTGCTTTAATAGATATTTATTGTGGTACCAGGAAGAATTTCAGCAAGCAGCAATAATACCAGGTTTTCAAGAATTCTTACAAAATGGAATTTCCATTTTATTGAATGTAATTTTTGTACATTTATTCCATTCAACTTTTTACACATTCTAAGTTGTATATCATCTCAAAATCATTATGCTTTGCTGGACGAGGAAAAGTTTTAAAGTTATTAAAAAGAGGATTTTTATCGAATTATTGGCCATTAGAAAGGAGAGATTAACTCTATAAATGGGATATGAACCCAATAGCTTAAATTTGGGTTTCAATCTCGGAAAGTTGCGCAAGTATGGAAAAAAGCTAATGCTGAGGACAGTAGAAAATATGCAACTTACAGTGTAACGAAGCAAATAATATTGTGTCTAAAATATTTTATGCATAGTAAAGCTTAAGAGATTGTTCATTTTAAATTATTTTTAGGGAGTACAACAAGCTATTGAAAGATACCACTGCAAGAAAAGCCACTTTAAGGCAACAAAAGATGCTGATACGGGATTTCATAAAAAATATGTTGAAGAACCAGTCAAGGAAACACTCTGAAGAGGTATGTGTTTGGTTATTTACACACTGTATTGAATTATTGTAACATTTGTGAAATGTAAACCATACAGCTAAGCTTTACTTGCAAATTGTTCATGTGACCCATCACAAAATGTTCACACCATTATTAATTATAGAGTCTTTATTTGGGTACATGGTCAGCCTGATTGGAATTTTCTTGGCACCAGGAAACATGCTGTTTACTGGCAGTGTCAGATACTACAGTCCCTTAAATTCAAGTGTGATACGGTAATTTGTATCACAAATTACTTAAATGTAATTAATGATAGTAATATGAATATGTATTTTTATGTGACATTGATTTCAGAGGTTTATTAATTGTAATTATTATTGGTAAATAATAATATACAGCTTTACTGAAACTGTCAATAATAACGCAATAATGCAGCAAGGGGGTGAGTTGTTTATCATTACCGGGAACCAGGAAGTTACGTAATGTTTCGCGCGTTTTTTCCGTTTAGAAGCTTCTAGAACATTTCCTAAAGCAATATGTATTAGTGGTTTTCATTGGATAGTAAAATAGACGCTAATGTTGGCGCGTTTTATTAGCCAATGGCAGTTCATTTATAATCTTTAGGCGTATCTTGAGGCAAGCGTATAAATAAGCCAGGCCCGAGGTAGAGTGTCTTCCAGTTCAACAGAATTCTCAGTACTCTACACGTCGATCTCTCAGTTCATTTATTTCGCCAAGTTACGCGCAGCAGAATTACGAGAATTATTATAAAGTATCATACATTTAGAAAATTACATAAAGTTGAAGTATGCGAGTTAAAAGTGATAAATAAGAAGTTATTACAAACAGTTTCAGTTTGGCGAGTATCCAGATTAATATGTAAATGTGTTTGTGAACGTGTTCAGCAATAAAAGTTATAAAACCAATTTCTTCGTCAGTATAATTTCTGGATAAAGGATTCCTTTCCGATTCACACCCTGCAAGAGTTAAATGTCGACCTAAATAGCTAGCCGGAGAACATTTAAAGTGAATTATTTCAAAACTGATACAAATTGCTACGCCAGAGGGAGCTACGAACCAGACAAAGGAGTGACGTCACAAGATGGCAACGCGTGAAGTAAACACACATGCATAAACATCACAAGCATCAACATTATTTGTAATACCGTTGCAAATTGGCATCCAAACGTGGTGCTATAATAATGGCAAAACATTATAACATTTCCGTCCCATAATTGGCTTCCACAACGTGGGGCTCAACAACAAATTACGTAAAAATATATTACGTAAGTAATACCGCATCATATTGGCACCCAGAACGTGGGGCGCGATAACCAGGAAAGGAAGGCGAAGTGACCAGGAAAGGAACACGACCAGGAATGAATCAACATAACCAGGAAGGAATGAATGCAGCAGTGAAATGATCTACAAGACGCAGATTCAAGAAACAACTAGAGGAGCGACAAACGGCGCGGATAAGTGGATACAAAAAAACATCGAGACGACGTAGATTCATCACAACACAACGCAGAAGCGACATACAAACATAGGAGAATGGGGCAGAACGCTGGACATCAAAGCTACATCAACAGAAAGCATCACAAAGGTATTGAAATTTTTTTTTAGAAAACGAAAACAATGGCTACTAGTAATATTGAAGAAACAATGATGGAAGGGGATAGTGTAACAGTTAGCTGTAATTCAATACAGGTTACAAAAAAAAGCTCAAACAATGTAGTATTGGAGGGAGAAAATGTTAGTGTAGAAAGTAAGAATAGAATAGCAGGAAATGTTAATCTTGATACTAGAATGATTATGGAGATGCTAAAAAAGATTAATGAAAATATGGAAAAGAGTTTTGAGAAATTAAGGGAAGATCTTAGTAAGAAATTAGATCAAGAAAGGGAAGATATGCAAAAGAGTTATGAGAAATTAGGAGAAGCTATGGACAGGAATCATAGGAAATTAATGGAAGATATTGGTAGGAGTAATGAGATATTAGAGCAAAAAGTAGATCAAAGCAGTGAAGAAATTAAAAAGAAAGTTACAAAGCTAGACAATTAATAAATAGCATGTTAGAAAATGGGTTTATTGAGCAAAGTAATTCTCAATACATAAATTCAATCTGCTGGAGTATTAAACGAGATGGTAGTTTGAGATTAACTTTAGACGGTAGATATGTCAACAAGTATATGAAACCAGATCATTTTCAAAGTGAGGGAATTGAACAATTAATTACAAAACTTTCAAGAGGGAGATTTCTGACATCCATTGACCTCACTGCATCATATTGGCAAGTGGAATTAGATCCGCAAGTGCGTGATTACACTTCATTTCAGTACTCAGGGATCCAGTATCGCTTTTGTGTAAATCCTTTTGGTTTAAAAAACTCAGGAAGTGGATTTTTGAGAGCCATTCACAGTATCTTTGGAAATTCTGCAGATGACTTTTTAATAAAGTATATTGACGACTTCCTGATCATTAGTCAAACATTTGAAGAACACATGAATAATGTCCATTATGTGTTAAATAAACTACAACAACATGGTATGACTGTGAACATACTAAAATCAAAATTTTGTGTCAAGGAAATAAATTTTCTGGGTTATGTAGTGGATGAACGAGGTATAAGACCTGATCAGAAAAGAATAGAAGCAATAATGAGAATTCCGCCACCCAGGAACGTAAAACAAATTAGACGTCTCTTAGGGGTATTGAACTTTCAGAGTAAGTTCGTACCAAGATATTCGGCCGAAATAGAACCACTGCGGCAGCTACTCCGAAAGAACAATAAGTGGAAATGGACAGAGGATCATCAAAAATGTTTTGAGAGAGTAAAGGAACTCTTTGCTAAGTCCATATTACTTGAGAGGCCCAGAGAAGATTTGGAATATGAGATTTATGTCGACGCATCAATGCAAGGATACGCCGGAATTTTAGGACAGCGAGACATCAACAATGACTTTCACGTCATTAGTACAGCTTCTAGAGGACTTACAAATATTGAGCGAAATTCTTCAGTGACTCAGTTAGAAATTGGAGCGCTATATTTCTCATTAATTCGTTTTAAAACCTATATTTATCAGAAAAAGGTGAAAGTATATTCAGACCACATAAGCTTAACTTTCATACAACGGTGTAGATTATGTAGTGGAAAACTTGCTAGATATATTCATGCAATATCTGCATTCGATATTGAGATTATCCACATTCCTGGCAAAAATAATACCTTCAGTGATTTGCTGTCAAGATTGAACTACAACCCACAAATTCCCGAAAATATTGACAGGCCTAGAAATGAAGTCAAAATATTGACAATTGAAATTCCTTTAAGCAAAGAAATGATTAGAAAATTGAAAAATATGGGGGAAATTCAAAATGAGGATGCAAAATTATTTGAACTTAAAGAAAATGCACCATTGATTGAGGAGGCAAAGAAAGAAATTATAGCAATTCGAGATGGGACATTATACAAGAAGCATGGAAAAGAAATGCCTAGTTGGAAGATAATGGTTCCGAAAAGCATGGAAAAGGAACTAATTAAGAATTTTCATGAAGGGTTAGCACACTCAGGGACGGACCGAACAACTTCTATGATTTTAGAAAATTTATACATATCCAAATTGCGTCAAAAAGTTCGGAAATTTATATCGTGCTGCAACCTGTGTCAGAAGGCAAAGCAGATAAATGCAGCATATGCATTTGAAACTAATTCGGTTATAAGGGATAAGCCGAGATGTGTAATTAGTATTGATATTCATGGTCCGATGCCTCCAAGTCAATTTGGAAATAAATATATATTTGTCTGTTATGATATATTCAGCAAATATGTAAGAATCTACCCTTTGAGAAAACCTACAGGTTTAGCATGTTTGAATAGACTACTTAAGTCATATGTGATAGAAGAAGGACCTATTCAATCTGTATTGAGCGATAATGCTTCGTACTTCACAGGAAAAAAATTTATGGATGGACTGAAAGAAAATGGCATTAAACAATATTTTTCGTCAAGATACAGACCGAACTCCAACCCAGTGGAGAGGGAAATTAAGGAAATTTCAAATTATTTAAGGGTGTTATGTCATCGAAAACACACCCAATGGTATGGATACGTGAACTTTGTTCAGAACCTCTTAAATGAAACCATAAACAATGTGACAGGATACAAACCATGTGAACTTAAGTTGGGAAAGAAGATCAATACAATGTGTAAAAAAATTCCAGAAGCCATTCCAGATGCGCATTCGATACCACCAACAGAAGAAGAGATGTTCCGAAAAGCATTCGAGAGGATGAAGAAAAAAGCCATAAAAAGAAAAATTAAACATGAAGAAAAGAAGAGAAAGGAATGGAGGATCAAAATAGGAGATTTAGTTTTGGTTAAAACCAAGAAATTATCGGATAAAGAAAATAAACTTTATTGGCGAATGTTTCTCAAATACCATGGACCATATGAAGTTGTTGAAGTGTATGGAACTAACACATATGAGTTATGTAATCCAACAACTCAAAAAAGCATAGGAAAGTTCCATATTGAGATGCTTAAACCATACAACCATGAAGATCATGGTGAAATAAAAGACAAAGATGATAAATAGTAAATGCTGGATAGTTAAAGGCGAAATGCAGAGCAATGTATTGGAACGTAAGAGGGTTAGATAAAAATGTACGTCATGTGAATGGAGAAATAAATTGTGGTCATGACTAACTGTTTGAGAGGAAAATAACATTTTATTAGTAACTGAACATGTGAAATAAAGCATGATGTTATATTAAAGTAAAGTACATAAATACTATTACAAGAGTATTGTTAAAATAAAATTCAAAATAACAAAAATGGTAAAAATAATTCAAAACAAATACTTATGTAGCAAACAGAAAAGGTGAAACATTGCCTAGATTTAAGAGATGTAAATATATGTAGAGGGTAAATATTTTGGTAAATATGTATAATAATTACAAAAATCTTAAATGTATAAATTTTTGTCAACAACTTAAAGTAAACAATTTGGTAGCAGTGATTAAATAATTTAGGGTAAAGTATTTGCTATTAAAAAAAAAAAAAAAAAATTTTTTGTGATGTCAGATTAATATCTAAATTAATTAAACCAAAGCCAGTAAGTAGTGGCAAGATAATAAAGAAAACATATGTCGTGTGTTAAATGCGTGTGAAGTGTAAAGTGAAAGTGATAGCGTGTGTTCCAAGATTTAGGAGACTAAAAACACAATTATAAAATTTCTAAAACAAGTTATAAATATTTATAATTATGTTTCTAGTGGGGCATATGATACGGTAATTTGTATCACAAATTACTTAAATGTAATTAATGATAGTAATATGAATATGTATTTTTATGTGACATTGATTTCAGAGGTTTATTAATTGTAATTATTATTGGTAAATAATAATATACAGCTTTACTGAAACTGTCAATAATAACGCAATAATGCAGCAAGGGGGTGAGTTGTTTATCATTACCGGGAACCAGAAAGTTACGTAATGTTTCGCGCGTTTTTTCCGTTTAGAAGCTTCTAGAACATTTCCTAAAGCAATATGTATTAGTGGTTTTCATTGGATAGTAAAATAGACGCTAATGTTGGCGCGTTTTATTAGCCAATGGCAGTTCATTTATAATCTTTAGGCGTATCTTGAGGCAAGCGTATAAATAAGCCAGGCCCGAGGTAGAGTGTCTTCCAGTTCAACAGAATTCTCAGTACTCTACACGTCGATCTCTCAGTTCATTTATTTCGCCAAGTTACGCGCAGCAGAATTACGAGAATTATTATAAAGTATCATACATTTAGAAAATTACATAAAGTTGAAGTATGCGAGTTAAAAGTGATAAATAAGAAGTTATTACAAACAGTTTCAGTTTGGCGAGTATCCAGATTAATATGTAAATGTGTTTGTGAACGTGTTCAGCAATAAAAGTTATAAAACCAATTTCTTCGTCAGTATAATTTCTGGATAAAGGATTCCTTTCCGATTCACACCCTGCAAGAGTTAAATGTCGACCTAAATAGCTAGCCGGAGAACATTTAAAGTGAATTATTTCAAAACTGATACAAATTGCTACGCCAGAGGGAGCTACGAACCAGACAAAGGAGTGACGTCACAAGATGGCAACGCGTGAAGTAAACACACATGCATAAACATCACAAGCATCAACATTATTTGTAATACCGTTGCAAATTGGCATCCAAACGTGGTGCTATAATAATGGCAAAACATTATAACATTTCCGTCCCATAATTGGCTTCCACAACGTGGGGCTCAACAACAAATTACGTAAAAATATATTACGTAAGTAATACCGCATCAAGTGTATGCTTTCTCATGCAAATTGTAACTACAATAAACGTATACCATTGTTATATAAGATGTTGGAAGTGATATCCACACAGCTCTCTCAACTTTTAATAAAATTTGTAAAAGTTTAGTGGCATTCCAAGTTGAGGTTAGCAAAATTCCTGATTCCTATGCAAGATTTCTCAGATTTGTTTGGAATTTATTCTAACTTCTCCTCGTTGTCATAGAGTTCTTCCCCTGTAAGAACACAATTTCTTATCAAGAATATATAGCATTTTGTTAGATCTGCTCACAAGATTATAAGTCACTTCTCTATGAGCCGCACGAACAGCAGAGAATCTGTCTCGCTTCTCTACAAGAGTTTGTTGTCACATAGGAATCATACATGAAGATTCTGTGTTCTGTCATAACACAGTGAAACACATTGTCTTACAGTGTACCAACCTCTGTACAGCAAAGACTTTGTGCCAACTGATTAGCTGACACACAGAAAGTGAACACAACCAGTTAAACAGCACAATGCAGGGCAAGCAACTCTGCGTGACACAACCACATGTCCAAATGAAGGCTCTATATATCATTTTACAAACAAAGGTGTTAACTTTTTTCTGATAAGCCAATGACTATGGGTGAAAATGCCACCCTTATGTCTTTCTACTTTCTTTGTGTTTTTACCCAAAAATCTTTAGCATTTGTCAGAGCCACCTTGTAAGTATGAAATGTATTATCCAAGTAAACATTTATGTTGAATTATCTTCATTTAAACAAACAGTATGAAGTTAAATTTAATGCTGCGTTTGGTCAATAGGAGCAATAGATAGCTTAAAGTCTGTGTACTGCATGCATTACGTATATATTTAAAATTTTGTGGTATTATACAGTCTTCATTTAAATTTCTCACAAGTTCATTGTTTTTTTAGGTATATAAGCCCTATTATAAGGTATATAGTCCTAGTAATCTATTTAATAATTTCAGGAATATAGCAGCAGTGCCAGCGACAACAAACAAAGGTATGATAAAATAAGTTACAATCAGGTCATAGAGGTTCAGCAGCTAAGATTCGGATGTGTGGCTTTACTATACCATCTGTACACCACTACATTCTTGTTATTGTACAAATTATGTTAACTTTTTGAAAAATGGGGAAACTGCCACCATGATTTGTCAGGGGGGCTTAGAATTGGTTTGGACAGCCATGGTTACAATACTCTGGCTTTGCTTATAAGGAGAAATGTTTATGAGAAAAATAATTGACTTTTAAGAAAAAAATGCTTTACTTCTTCCATAATTTTGTGCTCTGTTTCAGCATATATATGGTAGCTAGTGTTGGCAGAATTACTCGCTATAACAGAATATATTTGAGAACAAAAATGCAATAAACTGCTTATTAGTCATGTAATAAAGTGTTATACAATTAAATTTCTTCTGAAATAAAATGTCAGGTCTTTATTGCAGTTCATCTTTTGATTTTACTTGTTGTATACAATTTAATGAAAGTGAAGCATATCGCTGTTCAGTGTTTACAAACAAACCATAGGTGAGGTTGAAATTTAGTTAAAAGTATACAAATGGTACTTTCTTAGTAGTAACATAATACCGGGTGTTTCAGAAATACTTTTACAAACTTCGAGTATGGGTTCCTCACACCAAAAGAAGGAAAAAAGTTCATATGAACAAATGTCCCATAATCCTTGGTTTTCGCGTTATTCCTGTCACAAGGAAAGTGTGAGTTCAACGGCCTTCGGGGTCCAACCTCAAAACTTCACTTCTATATGCATTCATAGAAGACATTGACCCATTGTACTTCATACGGTAGATGGCGAAGTGTTGCCATGGAGACTTGTTTACGTTTGTCATTTGTCATTAGTCTGTCTTCAATGTTTCAATTGTGTACATGTAGTGAGTTAACTGCACGTGTTTCGTTCCACCATGGCTGGATATTCATTTCGTGAACAGGCAGACATGATTTTTATGTATGGACGCGAGGCTGCACGGTTCTATCAGATGGAGTTTCCAGACCAAAGGCAACCGAGTCATCCAACCTTTGTTGCTGTTTATCGTCGCCTTGCTGATAAATGTGACAAATGCCTGGCTCCGGCACATTTTAGTCGCATTGTTCGAGATGCACTGACTGGTATTTACCATGACCGATGGATAGGCAGAGGAGGACCAGTTCCATGGTCTGCACGTTCTCTCGACCTCAATCCTGTGGATGTTTACCTCTGGGGACATCTTAAATCATTGGTTTATGGAGCATCCATCCCGGATGCAGAAACGTTTCATCGACGTGTCATGGAAGCCTGCGAAACCATTCGACACCATCCCGGAGGTTTTGACAGGGTGCAAAATTCCATGATTCGATGAGTACAGGCATGCATAGAAGTAAGAGGAGGACATTTTTAGCATTTATTATGAGTTTTGTGTGTTATAAGTGTACCACTGTGTTGAACACCTAACGAGAAAACAAAGGATTATGGGACATGTTCATATGAAGTTTTTTCCTTCTTGGGGTGTAAGGAACCCATACCCGAAGTTTGTAAAAGTATTTCTGAAACATCCTGTATATTTTGTTTCACACAATGTAGAAATGACATCATTCTGATTAAAATGTGAATATATGCTGAAGATGTAGACAGACAAACCATTGATAACATCATAATATAACATCTAATATTATATTCTTTTATTTTCTTGGAGTTTGGTTTGGAAGGCTTAGAAAATTATATTATGATTAAGGGATGAGGAAGGCAATAATGCCCTTAAGCACTGCAACCATTGCTGATCTATTGTGCTTCCCCTCATTTAGTCTTCTAAGAAACTTGCCTCCTTAATGAAGCCTGCAAGTCTCTTAGCCAGTATATTTTGAAACCCTTGCAATTGCATGATTCCTTGATCCAAGTATTTAATCCTAAGAGCTGTTAAAGCTTCACAGTTACACACACGTTCGGACGCAGTTTCATCCCCTTCCTCACATCTTCTGTATTTTGGAATAATCGTTTTACCAATTTTGTAGAGGTATTCTTGTAATTGACAGTGTCCTGTGAAATCCCCACTCTCCAATGGAGTGTACCTCCATTCGTCTTAAGCAGTACCTGTGTCTTGCTTCTTTTAATCTCTGTAATAAGAGCTTTGAAATGCTTGTGTCCTGCTAAGGACTTCCAGTATCTATTATGCTTTTCCCTGATTGCTCCACGAACAAGTCCGTGAGTTCATGTCTGGGTTCAGGACCTATAAAAGGGCTATTTGCCTCTTTCGTTGCTAGATTGTCTGCTCTTTCATTGCTATGGATTCCTCTATGTCCTGGCACCCACATCAGTTCCACCGAATTGCATAGAGCCAGTATGTTTAAGATTTCCAGGCATTCCCAGACCAGTTTAGACTTAATTAGTCCACTTCCAAGAGTTTTTAAGGCTACTTCATTGTCAGAAAGAATAGTAATGAATCTATTTTTATAATCCTTACTTAGACTTTTCCATGTACATGCACATGCCAGGGAGATCCATCAGTAAAGCAAATTGGTCCTTCTGTATCTTTGTACTAATTCCTTGTTCCCATTCATTCTTTCCTGGGAAGGAAATGAATTTCTTTTCTCCTGATCTCCTTGCTATCATTTTGTCTGAATTCATTCATACACAGTATGTGGTCCAGACTAGGAGGGTGGTCTGAAAAGTTTCCAACCTCAACATGAAGATGTCAGCACTCGTAAATAAAAGCTAGTGAATTTCATTTTTCATCTGTTGACAGTTACTCACCAAATATTCAGCCATTTTGGACACTCAGTTATGTAACAGTCGTTTGAGTGAGGTGATGTGAGTGTTTTTTATGAAAAAATGGACAAAATCGAGTATCGAGCTGTCATTAAATATTTGTTTTTGAAAGGCAATACGCCTACGCAAATCAAAGATGAGTTGGATTCTGTGTATGGGGACTCTGCACCATCATTTAGCACAGTGAAATTTTGGGCAGCTGAATTTAAACGTGGCCGTAAGAGCTTGGGAGATGATGAACGTTCGGGATGTCTAAAAATTGCAACTACCAACGAAAACATCGCCAAAGTTCGCCAAATGGTGCTTGACGACCACCAAATTAAAGTGAGAGAGATAGCAGAGGCTATGAACATGTCAAAAGAACATGTTTGTCACATATTAAATCAACATTTAACATGAGAAAGCTGTCTGCGCGTTGGGTGCCGCGTTTGCTCATGTTTGACCAAAAACGTGTTCGAATAAACATTTCCAACGCTCTGTTGGCGCAGTTTAGGCACAATAAATCTGAGTTTTGGCGCCGATTAATTACTGTAGATGAAACTTGGATACACCATTATACGCCCGAAACAAAAATACAGTCCAAACAGTGGACTGCAAAGGGGGAACCGGCTCCAAAAAAAGCAAAAAACTGTTTTTTTCAGCTGGGAAAGTGAAAATTTTGAAAAAATATCTTGTATCTTTATTAGGTTGGAAACTTTTAAGACCACCCTCGTATTGTCCATAGGAAAGTCCAAGTGCCCCCAGGATGTAATCCACTATTCTCCATGCCGTTTTGTATAAGTCCGTATAGACCTGCTCTTGCTTCTCCCCCTATCCAAAGGTGAAGAGGTGGCAGGTCCATCAAAACTTCAATAGTAGCAGTAGGAGTAGTCCTAAATGCTTTGGTTATACTAATGCAGGTGAGCCTCTGTACTTTAGAGAGTTCTTAGAAAATTAGGTTAGTTACGCTAGCAAAAAGTTTGCTCTGCAAGGATCATAAATACTCAAATACGACGTACTATGATATAAATACTTTTCTGCATTTCATATTTTTACATTATTGAGAATGGACTACCTGTTATGGACTAAGATGTTCCAGTATTAGGTTTTTGCCTATGTTGGTAAATGTGTAGTGGGGAAAGTAACTAGAGAGAGGCAGCACGATTTCATAATGGTTTCGCAGCAAGTCCAGCAGGATGGATCCATCCTCTCCCATTCTGGTATAGACACAAAAGTAACAGAATGTTGTAGTAATTGTGATACAAATGTGTTTAGTTCATAATTAGAGAGCTAGGAAGAGTCTGAAAATACAAGACGAAGTCAAGTGACTATTTTCTACTTCCAAGATTCTCAAATGCACTTAACATATGCGTACTGCATGCTACAGGGAATGATATAGATACTTAAAACAAAATTAAATACTGAATCTGTTGAACAAGGTGGTTCCATAGCAGGGTCACCAACATTAACATTGTTGGAGAAATGACGATTGATTATCCTGATTATTGACCTTAAAGAAATCAGTAAGTTAGAGCTCATACTTAGCTGTTGCATGAATTAAATACTAAGCAAACATTAACAAATAAAAAGGAAGTAAAGACCCAATAAGATTAAAATAGTAAAATTTAGCTATCAAATATGATTATATTCTATGTCTGCAGTAATAAATGTATCAAAAGTTAGAAAATTTAATATAGCTCATGCACATATGTGGAATAAAACAGGTGAAACATTCAGGTAGGTTAGGTTACCAGCACTGAATGCAGTAAATTCATCTTTCCACAATGACAACATGAACGGAAAGTGGATCAAAAACCACAGTCATTAAAAAAATATGTTCCTGTTATAAGTAAAAAGAAAATCGCCAACTTGTATCCTTCTCTTTAAATTCAGTGCTTTCCTGCAGTAAACACTGATTTAAGTTTTGAAACTTGCTACTGCATGGAGTTTGAAAGCTGTTTATGGACTAGAACGGTTTCTATTTTTATTTACTTCTTTGTGTAGCAAAAGAGAGAACTGCGTCTGCATTTATTTCCAGAAATGTTTTGAAGACTTTGCTATAGGAAACTGGTTTTGCCGTACATATGCATTCCCACATTTTCTGCACCAGAATAACAAATTCCTAAGCATCAGCTGCTTTTTGCATGAATTTCCAAGAATCTCCCTTAATTGAACATGAATTGTTTGTTTGTTTTTTTTCTAAATACCTTTGAAAATTTAACAGACACATTTCTGTGGTAATTAATTGTTCTTTCATACAATATACTCATATTGATATCTATGTAAAAAAAATAGTAAATCATTTTTAAAATTAGACATTTCAAGCCAATCAGTGACTCCAACCTAATAAAAATACTCTCCATGTCTATCACATGGAATTGAAATATGGGGAAGTTGTTCAATGGTTTATCTGGACAGAGCATTCATCCTGCAGAAATGGTGCATTAGGATAATTTTTAATTTAATAAATGCTCTTGTGTTGATATATTCAAACAAAAATGTTCCTACTTTATTCACTGTATGTAAATAAGCTAAATTTGAGAAATACTGATGTACATGACTATAATGCCAGACACAACAATGACTACTTGAGGGAACAGACTATCAAAACATCTAGTAATAAAGATGCTTTTGTAATGGGACAGATTTTTTTTTTTATTTATTTAATAGGTTGCCAACAGCAATAAAGGCACTAAATGGTAAAAAATAATTTAAAGCAAATTAAAATACTTCTTAATAGAAAAATGTTTGTATACAGTTGATGGTTTGTAAATATTAACAGCAGAATTTCGTTAGCACATTCGTCATTAACACGTTTTCTCGTGTATTACGTTTAATTATAAAAGTACCGACACCAAATCACAAAATGTAATAAATAACGTTTGTTTAGTATGTTTCCTCAGTCCCGCTTACTATGTTCGAAGTTTGACATCCTCATTCACTACTTTGGTCAATCCTTGGTCACAGGGTGGAGCCTGGCAGCCAATGACACGCATGCATGTAAGTATTTGTGTTGGCGGGATAGAGAATGCTCTAGCTTGGTGTGGTAAATGCCAACGATAATTTTTACTGTTGACCAAACATATGTAGATTGTTTTTAACTTTTCATTTTTAATGGAAAAAAAGAAAATGCGGCAAATAACCAACAGTGAAAAATGAAAACCCTTGAAGTAGATCGCAATCCAAATATGAAACGTGTGGATATAGCATGGAAGTTAAACATTCCTCCGTCAACCTTAAACACAATTGTTAGCAAACATAAACTCATTGAAACTGCTTTTTGAAGAAGAGAAAAATGCTAAAACAAAACTTCCCTCTTGGAAAGTAGGATCAGATCGAAATGATGGAAACACCTACTACATTCAAATCGTATTGAATACATCAAAGATACTATCTTCTACTGTACTTGTAATACAATGCACGCTCGCTTTTTTTTTTTTTTTAAGTTCAAATTGTTATGACATGTGTAATAAAACACACCAAAGCCACTTATTGACTAATTTTGAAGATTTAGAAGCTAGTAATAGTGATGTGTCATATGTTTCTGTATATGTAGAAACTACTATGTAACAGAACAAAAGATCCTATCCCCAACGATAAATCAGCTGGTATATATCAAATTGATTGTAATGAATGTAACCTGGTATACATAGGAAGAACAAAAAAGAAATCTTGAAATAAGACTTAAAGAACATATGAGATGCATTTACCAAAAGCAGACAGATAAATCAGCAGTAGCACATCATTTCTGGTCTTCAAACCATGATATCACTCCGAACATAAAACTCTTAAAACCAATCAACAGCAGCAATGAATTGGACATCTGGGAAAAAATACATATTGTCAAAACACAGGAATCATCTAATGAATTTCGTACTGCCGCCACCCAGCAGCCTTTGGAGGTTCATCAGCCCAGCACCAGAGAACACCACTAGCCACACACACCCCCCAGATAATGACCAGAAAAATCAGTTGAGGACATGCTGATGATGGGAGCAAACCGTCTCCCGAAACGCGTTCAAGTAAGAATATTTTAGTGATGTAGTGTAACAACGTTCAACTCTCTTTATTTTAAAAAAAAAAAGCCACTTATTGCTTCCATAATTCACAATTTATTTTTTCAAAAATATAACCTCGAAAATCCAAAGTGACTAATATAAAAGCAAATTATCTATTCTCAGACTTTTTGTATCCAAATCTATCTGAATTCATATTGAATTTAACATGGAAACGTAGTAATTATTAGATTTTATTACATAATTATGTTCTTAAATGGCAGATTTTGTATTTTCGTTAACACATTTTCCCGTCTATGACGTCCAAATCCTTGGGTCCATGCGAAAATGTACTAACGAGATTCTACTGTTTCTGTTTTTATACTGTTTTTATTTTTCTCTATATACTGTAGTTGTTGATTTGTAAATATGTATATTTTTTATATTTGATTTATATACTGTATTTTTGACAATGTCACAAACCTGCACAAGTACATTGACAGCTAATAAAGACAGAAAGATAGTAGCTGTATGTAGGACAAGGTTGGGGCAATAGAATTGCGCTAAAAAAATTCAATGCCATAGTTGGTATTTGAACCACAGGGCAGTTCTGGGCAGTTGCTGTAAGCAATTGAGCTATCATGGCAGCATGCCGGCACGATAATAGTTGGTTAAACTTTGAAGCACAGGACTTAAATACTTATGACATTGTAAGTTGCCATTGGGCTATGTCGTCTCAAAATAAATTTGAGGTCTCGTCGTGGTCTACTGGGAAAAATGCAAATCAATTGGAGAATTAATATTATGCTGGCGGATTACCATCCGTACGGAAAGCAGAAGATCCATGGTCCAAATCTTGTGTCAGTGGCATTGAATTTTTTGGTCTGATTCTGCCTTTCCAGACAAGCTTCTGTTGCCTAGATCCTGATATTTGCAAACAGTGATGCATTTATTGAGGTCTCGCTAGCGAGGAGGAAAGGAAAGGCTAGCACATGCGAGCTGGCAAGAGACTTTCAGACTAACCTCACTTGGAATCTCAAAGCTGTTATGGAATTGTGCTATCCCTACCGAAGTGCAAAATTCCGCTTTCAAATTGTTTTTATTATAGAAACATGTACAATTTGACATAATTAGAGCAAATATATGTTAACATTGATGACTTTTGTCTCCAATTGGACATTGCCTGTTTGTTAAGTATCTAAATCCCTTTCATTTTCTATAGAGCTTAAGTATTATTGACATTTTCACTTTGTAGCACCTCAGAGGCATCTGTGCCTGCCTCAGGAGCTGAAAGCTCTCCACTTGAGATATCTGAGCATATTGATGTGGTTGATGACCAAGCAACTTCTGAAGACCACGAAAGTGCAGAACTTGATCAGCTTTATGCAGCATCTGACCGTAAGTTATTCTCCATCCAAATACAATTTTTGGGAAGATGCATTCAAGCGTAAAGGCTGGTTCACAATATTGGAGAACATAAATGAGAATGAGAGTAACAAAGTTAAAATGCATGTGTTATAATGTGAGTGTTCACAATTATTTGGAAGCTTCCCCGAGAATGGGAAATAAGACTTAGCCAAGTTTTAAATTTCTTGAAGTGTTATTCAGAAGTTAAGATACAGTGAAGCAAAACAATAATTTAATTAATGTTGAGTCAATGGAAACACTAAAACTTCACTTGAAATTAATTCAACATGTTTTGAAAGTGCCACTTGTTTTCATCTTCAGCTTTTTACTTTCTCTACTACTTATGGCAAGTAGGGGAAGTATTGTATTCCACCCAAAAATTCGATACCAAGATTTCACCAGAAATACATGTTTTGAGACCACCTGAATCCAAAAAAAGCATTTTTGGAAACATGTCCGTGTGTGTGTCTGTGAACAGCATAA
Source organism: Deroplatys truncata (assembly GCA_030765065.1). Taxonomy (NCBI): domain Eukaryota; kingdom Metazoa; phylum Arthropoda; class Insecta; order Mantodea; family Mantidae; genus Deroplatys; species Deroplatys truncata. The sequence goes on from CM060978.1 coordinate 21,753,712, forward strand.
GTCAGAAACGAACAGTCGAATAAACACCAAACTGGGTATTTAGGTTCAGTATCTTCCAGAGATACGACACAAAGCTTTTCAAGAAAATCCCCCCACCCCAGATTACCCTTTACTTGGAACATTTTTCAAAAATTTTAATTTCCTCAAAAATAGCTAATGATTTTGATTAAAATATCATATGTTTAAGATATTTTCATGACAAATGAAATGTATATCTCGAATTTTCTGGGAATGTCTCCAAAAGTATTCTTCATTGTGAACGACTTTTGCATAACTGGTAAACCATAAGAGATAGACAAAATTTTACTACACAAAAAATGTAGATCGCGTTAAAATACACAATTTATGTCATATACATTTGTTTTGTTGAGTGAACCATTTTTGAGATATTGCCTGTTATTCTCTTAAATTTTCCAATACTTATACTTTTTCTCAAATTCGTTGTTCATTTTTTTTTGTCCTGGTAATGTAAAGAGAATGGAATACTCCACATAGCAACCAGCTCTTAAAACATTTGGCTATCGCTTAAAGCCTACCATATTTCCCTTGCATCTACAAGAAAATTAACAATAAGATTAACATCTCGATTAACATGAAGCATATGGAGAATAAGCGTTTGTAAAAATAGTTTGTACAAGAGTAGAGAAACTCATGTGAGTGTAACACATCAGATTTTTTCAACATGCGCACTTCCTCCTGTGACTTGTAGATGTAATTTTTTGGCTGGACGTACGCAGTGAGATCGTTTTCATACAGGACATCAAAGTTTAATATATTTTGCTTACTTTTGTGTATGAATAATGTTTCCTAAATGGAGAGTTGTACTGGTTTTCTATGGGCCTTTAAGAGCTTCTGTTTTTCTCTCAGCTGATGATTTGCGTATCAAAAATGCTCTGCAACTGCTGATTTCTCCATTTGTTTATACAGGGCTTTAGTTGTATGTCCAGACCATCGCATGGAGATTTTCCATTGGCGGTTATGCATGTATTGGCAGCCACACCGCAGCAATAACTCCCCTTGCTAAACTATTCAAGCTTTATCTCTCTCATATATTGCTAATGCCTAATATGCAAAACTTACCATATGTGAGGTGCTGAAAATGGTTTCCTCCTGCGGCTTAACAGGCATTGTAGCGAGAAAACATGTGTTATGTTTAGTAGACTTTCCCCTTCAGGTTACTCCACAAGTAAATACCACGCACTGTTAAGTCTGGGGAACGAGAGGGCCATACGCCAACACTAATTACTCTATCTTCAAACACTTCACTAATTTTATTCATGGAGGTCGCTGTTGTATGAGGGGTTGCCATATCTTGTTGAAATCATCCATATGTTTTCTCTTCTTCTGTCAACTGGCGTGAGAACGGAATATAAATGTTATCTCTGTACCTCTTGGCATTGACTGTTTGCTTGGAGAAGATTGTCATGCTCTGTGGTGTGGTGGTTACCATGCTAGCCTCTCGTTCCTGAGGTCACAGGTTCAAACCCGGCAGAAGCAATGGATTTTTTTCGGGCATAAAATATGAGGCATGGCTTCCTTCGGAAGGAAAGTAAAGCCGATGGTCCTGTGTCGTGGATTTACAACACATTAAAGAACCTCAAGCCTGATAAAGAGGCCTCTGAGCAAAATTACCGGTCTTTCACGCCCAATATAAAATGGGACGCTAAGGACCACAGCAGTTAAAGAGCATCCATAAGTTTAAAAAAACTTGAAAGAGATTGGACAATTATTCTTTTTGCACTAAAAGCACACCAAACCTCAATTTTCCTATCGTAATGAGAGATTTCATTAATGTGATTTAGATTTTCAGAACACCAATAGCGAGTATTTCGAGTGTTCACAGGGCCATTTAGGTGGAACCATGCCTTGTCAGAAAAGAACACTAGCTGAGGATCAATTAATCCTTCCGTCACTGATGAAAGAAACCATTCACAATAATGTGAGGGGAGGGGTAGCGATGCAGTTAATAGCCAGGTGGAAAATCTCAAGGGTCCAGACATGGAGATAAAGTTTCAGTAGTTAAATGATGGGAGTTATAGCAGTGGCACAGCTGGCTGAAGTACATGTAACAGTTGAATGAAAATCCGCATGTGATAGTCCTGACAAAAAACTAAAGCTGTGTAGTTCACATCAAGATGGAAGGAACACATGAAAAATGTGAAATACAAACAAATGGAGAAATCAGCAGTTATAGGACATTTTTGGTCCATAGATCATCAACTGTGAAGCAGTATTTTAATACCTGAATAATTTCAATTGTATTTTATATAAAAGTAAATTCAATAACAGCCCGACTTGAAACAATATGTATGTAATAATTATTTAAATTGTATGTAACAGTCATTGCATATGCTTATTTTTATTGTAAACATGTTTTATTAATGTTGTGTGAATACATTATATACTTTAAGAATGCAAGAGCTGTGAGAATAATAAGTTTTAAGTTGCTAACAATGAGGTAATAATAAGGTAACCTTGTAGCAATAACGAGTTTAAGAGTTTGAATAGTTACCAGTCTTGATTATATCAAAGATAAGGTAAATTCAGTAACAGTTTCAAATAGCCGATCAATAGCAAGGATAAAGTTTAAGTAAAATGCAGATATTCTATTGGACTAGAATTTGCCAATCAGAGACTTGAAATACTGAAGCTTACAGGTTTAACCGTTGAAATCTTACTCAGTTCCTGGCAAGCCTTGGTAGTGAACAGATGGAAGATGTGTTCTCTACGAGTGAATCGTGAAATATGTATACACGCTAAGTGAAAGTATTAAACATTGTCACAGTTCTTTATAAAAATGTGCAAGAATTAATAAAGGAAGTGAATTTAAAAACTTAAATTCTGTGATGTCTACAATCATTGTCATACCACGCTCTGCATAAGATATACGTGACTCTGCAGCCGAGGCAAATTCAAACATAAATAATATATAGAAGCAGTGTTAATAGCAAAGTTAAATATTGTAGTGTAAAACTTGGAGTGTAATAACAAAAACATATCTTTAAATCAGCTTCTCGTACATAACAGCATATTGCGTAGTAACAGTAACTATTACGTAATCAACAAATTCAAACCGACGCCCAAAGCGTGTTCCAGGAACTCCTTAAATGCAACTAAATAAATATTTACGTAAAACAAATATTACGTAAGATAATAACTTCAACTGAAAGAGAAAGTGAAGCTCTTAAAGGCCCTTAGAAAACCAGCAGAAATCTTTAATTAGGAAAAATTATATTCATACATAAGAATAAGTATAATAAATTAAACTTTGAGGTCCCATATGAAAAGAATCCCATTGTACAGTACGTCCAGCCAGATAACGCGATCAGGACAAAGCATGGCAGTGAATCTACTGTCCATTCCAAACCAGAGTTCCCTCTGATGTAAACAGAAGCACGTGCTTCGGCTTGTCACGAACCCAAGAATATACTCTTACGCCAACGTAAATAGTTCCTTAATACATGTATTGTATTATGAAATATTAGAGCAGGAAAGGTATAGAACTGCACATTTTATTGCGGTTATCATAAGAACTTGGCATTAAAGGTAATGGATATATACTAGCTGTTAAGAGATTACAAAATATGATTTTCGCCTGCTATTGCGCTAACGCCAAGATCATCTTGCTTGTTAATACCAAGCAAATGCAAGACTGCCACTCTCCTACATACACAAGAAATGCAGCAACGAATTCCCAGAGGTGCTATCTGAGTACGGAATAAACACTTTGCGTAACACAGGATATATGATAAGCGAACAGTCATTCATAATACACTAACACACATATGCTCAGCTCAGGTCAAATCTTGTGATTTAGTCAGTTGGTATTTGAGCTCACATGGCAGAGGAAGGTGCGTGTAGTGTGAATAAACTGTTCAAACACAGAAACGGGAAACAGTTAAAAAGTGGCTAAAAATAAACAATACTTCATATATTCAACTCACTATTACAAAAATACCCGAACTTGCATTATTGCGCATTACGAAACTAATATCGGATTTTACAGGCGTTTCAGTGAGAAGTGTAACGGAAGCGAGCAGGGAATATAAACAGATATAATACAACATAGAAGAGGATAAAATGTGGGAACTTGTTTTAAGTGCGACAGTGCTGTGGATAAGCTTGTCATTATTTTGGAGGGTAGTTCCGATTCTGATATGGCAGCTGAGTCATCTTCGGAGGATTCGGATTTGGGTGTTGTACTTTTGCCTAAGTATTGTGATTAACGTAAGTAAAATGCTCATTGCCGCATACTTATAAAATCTATTGTTACCTCAGGTTGCATTTTGAACTGATTCTCACGCAGGGCGCCTTTTTATACATTAAATAGTGTTCAACAAGCACGTGGGAGGGGAACAAGCAGCTATTATGGGCGGGGATTGCGAACTACTTTCGCGCGGATAATACAAAGAGTTTGTTTTCAGTGAAAGGCACTCTGGTTTGGAATGGACAGTAGGCTGATGATGGAGACGACAATCTCCAAAACATGTCCCAGTAAGTTCTGGTGTAGAAAATGAAGCTAGACTAATCAAAATCAATTTGTGCATAAGGGTCACTAGATATATATTGAGACACGGAAAATTGGCCACCCCTGGGGAAAGTATTGTTGCTTTGTCAAAATAGCTGACTCATTAGTAACGCAATGGTAGCAGGCAGACCATTGTTGTGCCATTCATTTTTGCTGAGTTTATGTTTGATGTCTGGAAAGTGTCGACGTTTTTTCAAGTGCAATGGAGATTCAGAGAGAGCATCTTCGTGCAGTGACTTTGTACAACTTCAAATGTGGCTTAAATGAAACGTAGTCACTTGAGCGTCTGAGGGGGGGCTTTTGGGGACTATTCTCCATCACGTGCCACTGTGTTCCACTGGTTTGCAGAATTTATGAGGGGACAGCAGTCTCTTAAAGATGAAGAGAAGAGTGGCAAACCAGCAACAGTAGTGACTGACAAAACCATTACCGCTGTGGAAACAATGATTAGGGAAGATCCAAGACTAACCTACAAGGACATTGATTAGTTCGCCGAGTGTTTCAACCATCCTTCATGAACACCTTCGTGTAAACCAAATTTCTTCAAGATTGATGCCCCATAATTTATCCGAAGCACAGCAGCTCCATAGGGTGGAATGGTGCGAAGAAATGCTGAAAAGATTTAACTGTGGAAAGTCTCGCCGTGTTCCAGATATTGTTATGGGTGACAAAACATGGATCTATCAGTTTGACCCTGAAACAAAATACAGGTCCTCCATTTGGGTGTTCCCAGATGGCCAACCACCCGTCAAGGTCAAGAGAGCAAGGAGTGCCAGAAAGAAAATGGTTGCTTCTTTCCTATTCACAAGTGGTCGCTTGGCAACAGTTGTGCTCAAAAATCAGAAAACTGTTACTGCAAAATGGTACACAGAAGTTTGTCTTCCGAAAGTGTTTCAAAGAATCCAAGAAAAGCGTCCAAAGACAGGTCTAGGGGGCACATTACTGCATCATGACAATGCATCAGCTCACACTGCTAATGTCACAATGGAGTTTCTGCAAGGAACTGAGGCAAAACTATTGACTCATCCACCCTATAGTCCTGATCTGGCACCATGTGATTTCTTCCTGTTCCCTACGGTGAAAAACCGACTTCGAGGTCACCGATTTTCTAGCCCTGAAGAAGCAGTTTCTGCATACGAAGAGGAGTTATCTGCAGTGCCAGAAACTGAGTGGCGTGGATGCTTCCAGAGGATGGAACGCTGCATACAGTGCCAGGGAGAATACTTTGAGAAACTGGGATAAACAAAACGTTTCTGTGACTATTCATATTTTGCTGTCTCAATACATACCTAGTGACCCTTATAAATATTAAATAAACTTCACTGTGTTATCCCAAAAAAGATTTATGAATGTGGATCTTGTTTAATCACACAATTTATATGTGAAGTAAACATTTTTTTGGTGTTAACCATTTCCATAATAATCTTTATTGGTTTGAATTTTCAAATACTTATGTTTTTTAGAAGCAGTAAGTCACTATTCGTTTTTTCTCGTAGTCGTGCAAACAGCATGGAATTTCATCACTTAGCGACTCGCTTTTTAAAAATCTGACTCGCTTTAATCTGCTGTATCCTTCCTTATACCTATAATGAAATGTGGAATGAAAGCTTATCCCGATTAACAAGAAGTGAACAGAAGAATAAGCTTTTGTAAGAAAAATTTATAGAAGAGTGATGCAGAAAGTCTTATGAATCCAACACATCAGATTTTGTCTTTGTTTTACGTTGTTATGATTAGATGCAGGAGGTGTGATCTTGGCTAAGGTGTTTGTCCAAGATCTGAATGTTCGTTTTTGTGTACATGTTGCAGGATATGTGGTGATGACCTATCATGACAAATAAAGCACACAACTAACTTGTACATTATTCCAATTGGACAACACTGCTGTCACTACCTGACTTGTGATCCCCTCCTCTCTCGTAAACATTTGTGCAGCTACTGTAGTGTATTAATGTTGTTGTGTTCTACAGGAGCAACAAGTGAAATAAAAGATCTCCAGGCTAGAGTGAAGAGCCTTCACTCCCAACTACATCAGAAAAGAACTGAAGCCGAAGCACTTACAGAACAGTGGAAGACACATTTGAAACTGAAAGAACAGTCACTGCTAAAAAAGATACAGGTAAAAAATTTATCCAAGTCCTACGAGGGCTGTCTCTGAAGTACCTGACCTAACAAAGAAAACACCAAAATTTTGGGAAAAAACATCTCTATTTCTATACATAGACTCCTTTCTGCTTCATACACTTTTCCCAGCGATCTTCAATAGCTTCGATGCCCTGTTTATAGTGAGAACCATCGAATTGTGCAAAATAGCCTTCAACTGCAAACTCCACATCTTCATTGTTGGAAAATCTTTTACCACAAAGTCATTTCTTCTACTTTAGAAACAGAAAATAATCAGAGGGAGCTATGTCTGGCAAATAGGGTGCATGAGGAAGCAATTCGAACTTTAACTCGTTGATTTTGGCCATGGCGATAATGGGTGTGTGAACTGGTGCATTGTCTTGATGAAGCGGAACTTTCTTTTTTGCTAAATGCAGCCATTTTTGCTTCATTTCATCATTCAAACGCTGCAATAAGTTCGTATAATACTCCCCATTCGTTGCTTTTCCTTTTTGAAGATAATCAATGAAAATTACCCACGCGCATCCAAAAAACTGACGCCATGGCCTTGCCTGCAGATGGAACTGTCTTCGCCTTCTTTGGAGCCAAGTCTCCCCTTTCAATCCACTGTTTTGACTGTTCCTTTGTCTCAGGTGTGAAGTGATGGACCCATGGTTATGAATCAGCACAAAAACTCGACTTTATTGCAGTGAAACATCGCCAAACACTTTACCGAAACATCCTCACGATGCTGCTTTTGATCCATTGTGAGTAAATGTGGCACCCACCTTGCGCACAGCTTTCTCATGTGTAAATTTTCAGTTAGTGTGAGATGTACAGCACTTTTTGAAATGCCTATGATGTCTGCTAGCTCGCGCACTTTCAGTCGACGGTCATCCAATACCATTTTATGGATTTCCTTCATAATTTCTGACGTGGTCACCTCATTTGGTCGACCACTGCGATGTTCGTCTTGGCAGTTCATACGGCCTCGCTTAAACTCTGCCGCCCAATATTTTACTGTTATAAACGAAGGAGCAGACTCCCCCAGAGTAGAATCTAGCTCAGCTTTAATATTAGTTGGACTAAGACCTTTCAAATGAAAGTATTGTATCACATAACGCTGGCCAGTTTTATCCATGTTTACAAATTTGCTGGGAGCGTTCACTATTAATGGCTGCCAAATAATTACTAAACAACGTAGCATTGTCAAATTTCAAACTTAAGCTTTCTACCATAGTCATTTGTTTGAAACAACAACCGCTATCTATACGTCAGGTCAAGTACTTCTGGGACTGCCCTCGTATAACATTAATATCTATGCCAGTTATCAGTCACTTCAAATTAAGGCAACATAGATCTGCAACCCCCACAAACCTTTTTTTTTCCAACATTTTAAATATATAATCCATACATGTTTGTAAGAGGCACCTGTTTTTCATGAACTGTAAAATGCCAAATTGCAAAATAATGTACGTTAACTTTAGTTCAAGGAACTTGAAATTCATGAACTATCATTCATTGGTGTTCCATCCAATGTATGGCTTCCTGATTACAAACTGAAAGAAAATATTCATTTAAAATAGGAATGTGACAAACAGTTATTTTTAGGAAATGGTTATAACTGTAGAAGTACAGTGCATTAACAGTTACATGCAATGGTTACCAGTAATGATTTGCTGTAACTACGTTTCAATATGAACGATGTTGACACAGACTCACTTTGTTATTTGATACAGTCTAAAAAGAAGATTCTGTAGCTGTGTCAACCCTTTGATTACTGTGGCAGTTTATAATCACAAAATGCATTTGCACTTGCTTCTACGTTCCTGCACATATTCTCAACTTGTACAGGGAGATGAGCTATATGAGATCCTAAGTAATAAACATCACATGATGCAGACATAGCAAAGGAAAACCCATCAGTGTTGCCAACATCAACATGACTGAAGTTAAGCAAGTAATAACTTAAATGTTGAATTAGGAATGAGTTACACTATAAGATGTTAAAACACTGGTCAGCAGATTAAAAACACTTGTTGCTCCACTTACTTCAAATTCTTATTCGAACATGTTTCGAAGAGACGTGCTCTTCATCCTCGCTGACATGCTCCACTGTTTTAAACACTTCATTTTAATTAGTTTTATATTGTGGTGGTTAACAAGCCAAAGAAGTGAAGGCTGGACGGATACACATTCATGAGGTAACAAAATGGCGGAAAGTGGAGGTTACAGAACTGTGTGATTTTAATATCAGATTTTATGGCCGCAAGAGAGATAAGAGTCGGCCGGCTCGCTGAGGATGAAGAGCACATCTCTTCGAAACATGTTCGAATAAGAATTTGAAGTGGAGCAACAAGTGTTTTTAATTTGCTGACCAGTGTTTTAACATCTTATTTACATGCACTTCATTTTAATTATTAGTGTTATGTTGAGTCACACTATTTTTACACAAAACCTTCACTTACTAAATTAATAAAACTGGAATGTTTTAGAGGGCATTCGTCCTCATCAGTAGTTTGGTGACTGAAGCATGTTCCTGCTTCCTTCCTCTTCCTCCTCTCCTGACTGGGTGGATCCTGCTGTCATCTACTGGTGGAGTGAGAAAGCTCTAACAACCTACTGATTGGCAGGATTTCAAAATCTAAAATATCTTTTTCATTCTTGACAATGAATATTTTCTCCCAAATATTCAGTTCTAGCGATGAAGAAACTGTTTTAACAATTTTATGGCTTGACCAAAGTTGTGGTTTTCAGACCAAAAGTGGTGTGATACAGCAGATTTGTCTGTTTGTTTGTTTCTGTTTTATATTTCTCTCCTGCTCTTTCAATCTGATGTTCAAATTTCTCTTGGTTTTTCCTATATAGAATTTTTCACAATGTTCACAGTTGATCTGGTAGATTCCAGATTTGAGTTTATCCAGAATTGTGTTTTTGAGTGGTTTGTTCAGGCTGTATCTGTTTTGAGGAGCTAATCGGATGCCAAACTTATTGAACACCCATGAATGATAAGTAAATTTTTTATATTTGCAGTTACTGCCACTGATTGTCTCAAGAGTAATTGTTTGGGTTATTTCTTTGAGTTTAATGCTCTGTTTGAACATCTTAAATATTGAAGATGTTTGCCACCACAATATCCAGTATGCATTGGCATTCTTTTGAATATTCTTCTCTGCTTAGAGGGACATTGTTTAGCCTGTGGATTAGACCTTTAAAAACTGTAAGCTGGTGTGAGATAGGATTGCATTCATTCTTTCTAATGAAATTATCTACATGTGTTGATTTTCTCTGGGTTCTAAATGTAAATTTCTCCAGGTCTGATTATTTTGAGGCCCAAAAAGGGTAAGGTGTTATTTTCTTCAGTTTCCGTTGTGAATTTTATACATACATCCTGCAAATTTAGTAATTTCAGAGCTTCCTTGAGTTTATCTGGTATGATATTTTTATTAACTTAAGTGAAGGTTTTGTGTAAAAATAGTGGCTCATTCCTAATTCAACATGAAGAAAACTCCACTGTTTGTAACACTTCTGTTTTTAATAGCTAATAACTTAAGTGTTCTCTTAGAACGTTAGATAAAACATAGTAATGACCTTTTGAAAGGCAATGTTGCTAGAGAAGAGAAACATTAATGCCCAAACACACATTATTCTCTTAACATCATAAAAGATGAAGGTAATCTCAGTTGGTTACATGAATGTAGCAAAGTGAATAATTAGTAGATATTTCTCTGGGCTAGATGGCATATTAGATTGACAATGCCACCCACAATCTCTTGCAGAGGAAATTAATATTGCATAACAAGTTGACTAATAGGCACTACCAGTGTATGTTAATGAAGTCACTCAGACTCAGTAACCGTCTCTGTTACTTTAGCAACTGTTAACAGATAACTATACTGCATTCACTCTTAGGTTGATCCACACCAAAACAAATGCACATGACCAGTGCACCGTGGTATAACACTGTAACAATGCGTGCAGGAAAGTAGTCCCATGCTAGTAATCTAAATTTTAGAATAAATTTATCCTTAAATGGTTATTCTAGAAGTCTAATTAACGCTAATTTGTGCCTTTAAACAGGCTACAAGTCTCAACCTGCAATTCATATAAGACCTGACATCCGGGTATGCTCAGAATATTGTTTGTAGCCAGAAACCAACAGTTTCTGTTTAGTATCATGGCAGACGGTGATTTGCTCTTGCATTTTCATCGACTTACATAAAGCATAAGCGAGCAAACCATTGACTAGTGGTGAAAAAACAATAGGGTTGGAAGTTTATAGTAAGTTATGTGAGAAATATCTAACAGTTCCCGTGAGTTCACGGTGTTTCGAGTACAAGCATAAACAGTGTCATTAAGAATAATCTGAAACGGGAAAGTTGTTACATGCGGGAAAAACAGAAAGCGTGTAAAATACGCGATGTAAGAATGTGACTAGAATACAATTCATGTAACAATATAGAATTTCTTTTTTAAAAAATGAGCCGCCAACAGTTGATAATGTGTCGCTTCCAGAGACCAAATAAATGTAGGATATCGCATACTTGTTACTTCCTTTTTCGCTCGTTTCTTTTAGAATTAACTATTATTATATGTGCAAACATTTATTTTGTTGCAAATATCAATCTTATCACCTTCAACTCTAACAGAGTATGCTAGTCACCGTTTAAGTTGTCGGACCCTGTTCTCTTTGCATTACCTGCCGCCTGTACTCTTGTCACATGGTCGTGAAAGTATGACAGTATTTCTGGTGCGAATGGCGGAAGGATACGTTATAACAGTGCACTGGTCACGTGGGTTTTGTTTTGTTGTGGATCAACCTAAGAGTGAATACAGTTTAGTTACTGTTTTCATTACTTTTGTAACCGTTAAATTATTTTCCGCCATCCCTAATTTAAAGTCCAAGCTGTATCATTGTTGAAGTTTGTTGCCAAGTACTGGAATTTGTTAAAGTTTTTATTTGTGTGCAACTCTGTTTTGTATCCCAGTTAACCTTCAGACCACAACCTCCAGGATCAATAGCAGCTACCAAAAGATTCCTAAGCAATAATTGCTCTTGGAATATAAATGTTTGCAAAATTTAACAAAATACTTGAAGTAAATGACAAATGTTGTAGATTTGTTAATATAGCTATTTACACAGTGAGTCCAGTTTTTGTCCAAATTGCAATACTGTGACTGTAAAGTTTGAGAAAAAATGTGTTTCCATATTTCACAAACAGGAAAAAAATGTTGAATTGCATCTTTGTGAAATTAGTTAAACTTTTCCAAACAGCAATAAACCTGATTCAGAAAATGAGCATACAACTGAGGAGAAAAACAAGAAGTAAGCTAACAAATTTCCAAGCTTTTGTCTACTTTGTATTCTCTCAATGCGTGGAACATACACAAGATTTGTAATTTTCTTCAAATGTTTTATGGATACCTCACAGAATGCACTAGCATACTTGCCAACATTTATGGTTTGCCCATAAAATGTACAGGAGCAGAGGCTTTTTTACAGCAAAAGAGGCATTTTTACCACTTTATAAAAGATTCAAAGTGTTAGATTTTCACCATGGACATGACAAAGCGTTAAACCCGGTTGCATTATATTGTAACTTAAGCTTACAGATTGAATGTGCCGTGTTAATTTTTATACAGTGCTATGACAGGCCAGAGCTTATCTATGTGTCTATCCTTCATCATGATCATAGTCCCCCTTCACTGGGTTGCAACAACATGCATAGCGTGTGGATTTCAAATTTGATTGCATCACTAGTAACCAGCAGTAAATGGGGGCAAACATTTAGTAATGGACATGTATTATTGTAAAGTCAACACTTTCACATAAAATCTTATTCATGTTCTATGGCTGCAGGATATAAGTTTTCCATTGTGTATCCAACAATGTTAATGGACAAATTATATATGTTAGGCATTAGGGGCATCAGTTATAATCTATTAAATCTTTCATTACAAATAGGAAACAATATGTGGTTATAAATTCTAACAGTAACGGATGTAAGTCTGCAATACAAAATGTATTATATGGTGTACCCCAAGGCTCAATACTAGTACCATTGTTGTTTATTTTGTATATCCATGACTTAAATGAATCCATATCTAAAAATTCTAGTATAATACAATTTGCGGATGACACTATTATCGCCATAAGCAGTACTAGCATACCTCAACTCGATACTAACATTAATGACATTGTTAGATCAGTGATCAAATATTTTGGAGATCTAAATCTATTTGGAACCCAACCAAATGTGAATTGGTTAATTTTGGTTTTAAATATATAGACTGCTTATTCAAGCTTACTATTAATCAAACAACAGTTAACAATATTAAAACTACTGTACTTCTAGGGTTAAATATAGATAGTATCGTTACGTATAATATGTTGAAAAACTTGCCTCTAAAATTAGTAAAAACTGCCATGATTAGCTATTTTTCCCTTGTTCAAGCACACATTACATACACTATTGAACTATGGGGCAGTACCAGTAAAGCAAATTTCAATAAAACTTTCTTTCTGCAAAAAAAGGGCTGTTAGGTACCTTGCTAATCTTGCAAGAAATGAATCTTGCAGAGACACTTTAGACATCTAAAGCTTTTAACACTTCCTAGCTTATACATATATAAAACTATTTTGTATCTAAAAAAGTTTAAATTACACATGTTAATTAACTCTGACAATCATAATTATAGGGTTGTCTCATAAGTGTGTTCGCTTTTCGTCAAGTTTCAATCACTAAGAACGCCTGGGAACACATCTCACCCGCAGTACAGCTACGACAGCGTAGTTGCCGAATTTTCCATTTACAAACTTTAAACACAAGGTAATTCAAAAGATAAATACTTAGGGCAGTTAGGTTTTGTAAACAAACTATGTATTTCCTGCAGTATACACCATTGTTGTCAACAATATATTGCCAAGTTCCTGGCTACAGTAGCACAAGCTAAATTGAGCTCCAATGTCAACACCCAAGTGGATTGTTGACTATCGTTTCATGGATTTGTTCCACGTCTGTAACCATAGGCCGTCCAGACCAAGGTTTGTCTTTTAGGGAGAAATTCCCATTTCGAAATCGACTAAACCACTTTTGACATGCTTGCTTCGTTACTGCATCTTCCCCATAGACAGCACAAATTTTCTGCTGGCATTGTGAGGCGGTTTTACCCTTACGATAGTAAAACAGCATAAGATGTTGGAAATGTTCCTTTTTGCTTTCCATAGTTTGTAAACACAAGTTCACGCTGTTCTGTCCGACGCCAGTCACAAATATACACTGGCATATCCAATAGTGAGGCTGGTTGTTATTCTCTAAGTCGTAGGGGTGGTTAGGCAACTAGGATAACTTGAGTGTCCAGAGGGTTCAAGGTTTTCAGGTGCTATACATGGAATTTGCGAGCAAAATGAACAAACTTATGAGACAACCCAATATAATACTAGAAATAAGAATGGCTTTTATGTTCAGGGTCACAGACGTCGTCTTTCTGAGAAGATGCTTAGCTTCATGGGAGCTAAATTTTATAATGCTTTACCCAATGAAATTAAAATTGAAGATAATCTTTGGAAATTTTCCCTATAGATAGAGCCTATTATACTATTGAAGTATATTTATTGTAACATTCTTTTTAATTTTGTTTTGTTTTTTATCTAAGGTACTATATTATGTATTTATACTGACTTGATTCGATTGTGAATCCACTGTATTGAATCATAATAAATTCTAATTGTAAATTTCTTGTGGCAGTTTCTGTTTATAGTTTGTTTTGAAGTGTAAAATATGGACTGAAATCTGTTTATAGCCTAGGAAGTGTTGTCCTTTGCTTTAATATGTGTTTACTGTGTAGCAGAAAGAAGCACTAGTATTACCAGTCTTCATGGATTCTTATAATACAAAATTCCCATTTATTTAGATTTTGCACATATACGGCACTGAATATTTTTGTGCAAAATGATTATGCTTTGCTGAACGAGGGAAAGTTTTACAGGTTTCAGTATCAGTTGAGAAGTATGCAATTGTCTTTGGAACATTGTAAATCAAGACACCGTTTATAATTGTTATTAGATTTATAGAGTATAGCTGACAGAGGTGCATTTAAATTATTGTTGTAATTGACTTTGCTCTTATTTAGATTTTTCTGTTACAGGCCTGTGATGCTTACATAAGCAAAACGAAATGTGAACTTCTAAAGAACAAGAGTTCATCTGTAGATGATTTATTACCATCCCAGAATGGTGAAACATTCATGGACCCACCAGCTCCATCTGTGAAATTTCTTTCCAAAGACAAAATCCAGGAAGAGAAAGATACATCTTCTGCCGATGTTCAGAGTATTCCTGTTGATACAAAACTCGCACAAAATAGGTTTATGGATGATGAAAATATTGCTGAAGAAAGTAATGAAAAAGAATTAACACTGGAAAATGTGAATGTACTATCAAAAGAAAGTCGGAATTCACATAATGAACTGTGTAACAAGCAGGAGGCAGCTTTAAAAACAGATTCTGTGACTGAGAATAAGATTGAAAAAATGAAATCATTACATGATAGGACTAAACATTCACTGGGTACCGAAAACATAATGCAGTGGCTTCAAAATGTCAGTTCTTCATATACTTCAGAAATAACCACTCCCAAAGCATCAGTTCCCAAGTTGTCCCAACCAGAAAATGACTCTTCAAGTAAAGATGAAATAGAAACAGCGTCCTTTGTGAAAAGTTATTTGGATAGTGCTAGCTCTGTTAAAACTGCTACAGACAAATCATATAAATCTGGTACTTCATCCCTTAGAAGCATTATAGGAAGCATAAGGGAAGCATTAGAAAATGCCTCTTCAGTTAAAAATAGTTTAAAGGATCTTGTGTCAGACAAGAGTCCATCAGAATCAGCTGTTCCTGAGGGCATTGTAGAAAATGGCTCCTTAGTGAGAAGCATCGATGAACATATTCCAGCCGTTAATGATGTACAAAATACTTCGTCAATTAAAAGCCCCAAGGAAGAAACTCCTTTAATTAAAAGTGCCTCAGAAAATATTCCCACATTCACAAACATTGTAGAAACTGCATCTTCTGTTGAAAGTGCTTCAAATATATCAGTAGTTACAAGTGCGGTAGAAAATGGTACATCAGTTAAACACATCACTGACATTCATTTTAATAATGCTTTTCTTGGTGCTTCAGATGCATCTTCAATTAAGAGTGAACTAGAGGTTCATTCAGATAAAAGTATAGTAGAGGATATTTTATCAGTACCGTCTTCATCGGAAGATGGAACCAAAGATGTGCCTTTAGGTGAAGGTGAAAATGCTGAAAATGTTTCTCAAAAGACTTCTTCAGTTAAAGATGTGATAGAGTCGGAAGTCTCCTCGGTTGAAGATGCAGGTGACTACAGTGAAAGTTCTGCAGAAAGCCTCAGTACAGCCAGAAATGATGAAAATATTCCTTCAGTTGAAGTGCAAAATTCTCTAGATAAGCTGGATCAAAGCTCTGTTAAAAGTGTTTCTTATCCAGAGAATACAGACATTTTGTCTGAAGAAAAAGTGGTGGCTAAAGATTCTCCATTGCCTAATTTGAATTCCACATCAACTAAAAGCTCTGTTAATGAAAATGTCTATTTCAAAAAGTCAGAAGAAGAAGATGAAATTTCAACTGAAAATAAGAATTCTGTGAAAACCAGCCTTCATGAAGATCTGTTTATGGAAAAAGAACTGAATGATATTTCAACTAAAAGTAAGGAATCTGTGAAAAGTGGCCTTCATGAAGACTTACTTCTGGAACAAGAACTGAATATTTCAACTGAAAGTACAGATTCTGTAAAAAGCAATCTTCATGAAGATATATTTATGGAAAAAGAACTGAATGATACTTCAACTGAAAGTAAAGAATCTGTGAAAAGTACAGAAAAAGAGGTTAATGATGAGGTTACTGGAGAAGCAAAGACTTCAGAAATGGTGATATCAGAAAGTGCTTTTCACAATTCAGCCGAAGCAGCAGTTAATGGTGCACATGGTATTGATGTTCATTTGTTAAATAAGTTGGATACAAAGGACTTTACAAATGCTGAAAATGTAAGTACAAATATTGAGCAGTCAGGTCAGCCGAAATTAGAAGTTCTTCAAAAAGTAGATAAGACTGCAAACAAATTCCTCCAGCAGATCATAAACGAATCTCTTGCCTTGCACAGTAAAAATAGAAGCAAAAAGAAGGATAATAAAGCTTTGCTGGATAAAAGTGAACAAGAAGATGTCAATTTAAATGATATCACAAGAAGAGATGTGGGAAATAAGATAGATGCAGTTGAAAAAATTACTGATTCCATATTTGAAAATATTCTCAGGGATACCTGCAGCAATTTCCCAGCAAAGAAATTAAGGAAGAATGTTGAAGATAGCAAGCCAAGTAATTTGTTACCAGAAGGTAAGTAAACGTTTATTCAGAGTTTGCACTTTATGGGAAATCAAGGAAATGTCCCTTTTTAGATGCATTCACTATTACAGAGCACCTATTAACATTTGTTTGTCTGTCTATACATACAGGGTGTTACTCTAAAAATGTCGAGCTCATTATCTTGAAAGCAACATGTTTTCAAGAAAACAATTTATGGTGAATGCTTCTTCATTTACGGGCGAGAAAACAGTTATATTAGTTAAATTTTATTTAGTACATGTTTTCAAAGCCATATAATGATCATTTCAATTTTTACTTTCTCTACTACGTATAGTAAGTAGGGGAAGTATTGTATTCCACCCAAAAATTCGATACCGAGATTTCACTGGAAATACGTGTTTTGAGATCCCCTGAATAAAAAAAAAGCATTTTTGGAAACATGTCCGTGTGTGTGTCTGTGAACAGTATAACTCAGAAACGAACAGTCGGATAAACACCAAACTTGGTATTTAGGTTCAGTATCTTCCAGAGATGCGACACGAAGATTTTCCAGAAAAACCCCCCACCCCAGGTTACCCTTTACATGGAACGTTTTTCGAAAATTTTAATTTTCTCAAAAACGGCTCTAACGATTTTGATTAAAATATCATATGTTTAAGATATTTTCATGACAAATGAAATGTATATCTCAAATTTTCTGGTAATGTCTCCAAAAGTATTCTTCATTGTGAACGACTTTTGCATAACTGGTAAACCATAAGAGAAAGACAAAACTTTACTACACAAAAAATGTAGATCGTGTTAAAATACACAATTTATGTTATATACATTTTTTTTGTTGAGTGAACCATTTTCGAGATATTGCTTGTTATTCCCTTAAATTTTCCAATACTTATATACTTTTTCTCAAATTCGTTATTCATTTTTTTTATGTCCTGGACATGCAAAGAGAATGGAATGCGCCACATAGCAACCAGCTCTTAAAACATTTGACTATCGCTTAAAGCCTACCATATTCCCCTTGCACCTACAAGAAAATTAGCAATAAGATTAACATCTCGATTAACATGAAGCATGTGGGGAATAAGCATTTGTAAAAATAGTTTGTACAAGAGTAGAGAAAGTCATTGAGTGTAACACATCAGCTTTTTTAAAATGGTAACCCCAATTTTTACTTTCCCTGCTACATACTTACAATATGTAAAAGAAGTATTGTATTCTACCCACAAATTTGATACTGAGATTTCACCAGAAATACATGTTTTGAGGCCTGCTGAACCCAAATACAGCATTAAAAAAGGTCCATGCATATTTGTGTGTCTGTGAACAGCATACAACAAAAAATAAATCTGATGTGTTACATTCACATAACTACCTCTACCCTCTATTATTCTTACAGAAGTTTATTTGTCTATCTACTTCATTTTAATCGGGATAAACCTTTGCAGAAATAGCTGTTGTTCACCAATGGCACTGGGAATTAATTGATCTGCATCATTTTCCCTCTGGTTTCTCAATATAAAGTCTGTAAGTTATCACTTTTAATGCCATTGCATTTGGCGAGATGCTGTTTGTTCAGGATGACATCTTCACAGAGAGTGCACTTGGGTGTAGGTAGACATCATATCTTGTAGAGGTGTTCTGTGAGGCAATCGTGGCCAGTTGCCATCCTAAATAAGGCCACTGCAGTTTTCCTTGGCATTTTTTGTATATCAACTCTATCTTTAATGTTCTTATAATGTTTATCTTTTAATTCCATCTGCCATTCTTTTTCTGGGTATGTTTCATTTTCCGTATCTATTGTTATGGCTCTCATTTCATCTGGTATATTGTTTTGTTTGTGTATTGTATATATCAGGTCATTCTGATATTGTATATCAATATATTCTATTGGACTCGTTACCTCTGCTTTTTTCCTCAGTGCTGGTATGTTATTTCTGGTTGTCCAGATTTTATTGAAAATTTTTAATAAAGTATGGAGTGCTTATGTCCTAAATCCTTGAGTACCTCTGGATGTATGTTATCAGGACCTGGGCTCTTTTTATTTTTTAGTGTCCTTATTACTTGCTTTATTTCTGAGAGGTGAATGACGACCTACAAATAATGGAATTAATTGACCTAAGAGTGGTTGAAACTATGAAGCCCGGGACTTAAAGTACTTACAGCATTGTAAGTCGTCATTGGGGTATGTTATCTGAATACAATGTGAGATCTCCTTGTGGTTTACCGGGAAAAAATTGAATCAGTTTGGGAATTTAATGTCGTACTGGCAAGTTGCCATGGTAGCTTAGTGTTAGAGCAACCGAATGGAGACTGGGAGATTTGTGGTTCAAATCTGGCTATGGCATTGAATTTTTCAGTCATCTGATTCTACCTTTCTATGCAATATAAAGATTTTCAAGAAAATCCCCCCCCCCAAACTACCTTCACATGGAACAGTTTCTGTTATTTTTATTTCCTCAAAAATGGCTCTAACAAGTTTAATTAAAATATTGTATGTTTGAGATATTTACATGACAAATAAAATGTTTATCTTGAATTTTCTGGCGATAGCGTTTGAAGTCCTCTTCATTCTGAATGACTCTTGTATGATTGGTAAACTGTAAGAGGTACATAAAATCTTACTATACAAAAAATGTAGATCTCATTAAAGCATACAATTTGTGCCAAATAAAATTTTTTATACCATTTACCATTTCCAAGAACATTCTTTTCTATTGGTTTGGATTGTCAAATACTATACTTTTCTCAAGAGGAAAATCACTATCTTTTTTTTTTTTTTTGTTTATGTTTTTGTTTTTTGTCTCGTGGGTATGCAAAGAGAACGAAATTTCAGCCATCACATAGCGATTTGCTCTTAAAAGATTTGACCATTGCTTAAGCTTTCTGTATTCCCTTAATCCCCTTGTACCTACAAGGAAATACGAGGGGCACTATTTATATTTTGAGCCTTGGCAACCCGTTTCCAATGGAAAGTTTAACATTTTTGATCATAATTTACTTCAAACATTTTGTCAATTGAGCGTCATTTGTTTTGTTTACACTAACTTCAAAATTGTGTGTCAACAAAAACATTGAATTAACTCGTGAAAAGTTGCATGCAATGATTTATTACGACTTTCGACGTAGATTATCACAACAAGAGTGCATCGATCAACTAACTTCCACATTTGGTGACGAAGCTCCATCCTTTGCCACTGTGAAACGCTGGTATAACGAATTTAATCGTGGCCGCCGTTCGCTCTATGATGAAGTTTGTGAAGGTCGTCCAAAATCAGTTGTTGTGCCAGAAAACATTGATGCTGTGCAAAAACTAATAATGAAAGATTGGCATGTGACATATTGTGAGATTGAGGCAACCCTAGGCATTAGTTCCACCAGCATATATATAATATTGTATGATTATTTAGCCGTGAAAAAGGTTTGCTCTCGTTGGATCCCACATAATTTGACGCAATTTCAAAAGATGCTTGTGTCGATTGATGTAAAAAAAATGCTCAAGAAATACAATGGTGGTGCCTCAAAAGACGTATATAAGATTGTAAAAGGTGACGAATCATGGATCTATGCGTATGAGCCGGAATGTAAACAGCAGTCGACTGTATGGATGTTTCAAGATGAAGCAAATCCAACAAAAGTTGTTCGCACTTGAAGCAAATGGTCGCCTGCTTTTTTAGCAAAACTGGCCATGTGGCAACAGTGCTTTTAGAGGAATGTAAAACAGTCTATGCCGAATGGTACACAACCGTTTGTTTGCCAAAGTCTTTGGTGAAGTGAGGAAAACCAGCAAGAACTGTAGGATCGTTCTTCATCAAGACAATGCGAGCGAACACACATCTCATCTAACAACAGAGTATTTGAAGGCTCAAAAAATCAAGGCCATACAGTCCTGATTTGGCACCCAATGACTTGTTTTTGTTCCCGAACATCAAAAATAAATTGCGTGGACAATGATTTTTGTTGGCAAAAGAAGCCGTTGATGCATTCAAAAACCATGTTTTGGAGGCGTCTCAAGAAGAATGGAATAAATGCTTTGACAAATGGTTCAAACAGATGCAAAAGTACACTGATCATAAAGGAGAATAGTTTGAAAAACAATAAAGCAGTTTTCAATCAGAAATTACTTTGCTTTAATTATTAGGCTCAAAATATAAATAGTGCCCCTCGTATGTGATAAAATCATTTCTGCAAATGTTTATCTCAATTAAATGAAATGGTAAAATAAGCTTTTGTAATTTTTTTGTATATACAGATCTTGGTTTTATGCATAAAAGCAAAAGCAAACACTCTTGTTCAAAATACTTGTTTATTAAACTATTATTTTGTAAAATATTTAAGAAGCTTGAAAAGAAACCTAACATTAGTTTTTGAATTCAAACAAAGTAAATCTCAGTCTTTCAAGGTGTTAACGTTCATAATTTTTTCAATTCTCAGGTTGTTTAAACTGAGCAGTATGGAGAAGTAAGCTCTGATTTTATACAGTATGACCAAAGCATGTGAATGTGTCTAATAATAACCAAGCATCCCTTTTTAGCTAAGGAAAAGTATAGGAAATTTTATTTCTTTCAAAATAGTGTGGATACCATGTCATTATTGTGGTAAGATGATTAAGTATGGGTAGCTTAGCTAATAAGAAATAAATTTCAGGTCCCAGTACATCGTCTCCAGAAAGAAACAATATTGACGTGAGGAAACGAGTGCAGGAGATTCTAGTGGAAACTTCACCTTCTTCTGCAAGAGAAAACTCCAGGCTACAAGATTTTATGAGAACAACATATGATATTTCACCACCAGAAGAAAACACTCAACCAGGTAATTAATAATTTGTATTATTTCCCTTTAGATATTGAATCAAAAAATAAATATATCTGTTTGGTATTTAAATACACTGTCTACACAAAGTCCGTGAAACATTTCATTGAGCTATATTATCCAAACAAAACATTTGAATGTGCTGAAATTTCACGTGAAAGAGATTTACTAAATTTTGATATCCAATGCCAACTGCCGTTTTAGTTTGCTGGCATCCACCACAAATGGCAATACAAAATACCACAGCTAACGCAAAATGAGAAGATACTTTGCATTCTTCAGTTCACTCCTTTACGAGTCTGTTGTTGTGTAGCAGGTATTAAAAATTCTGATGTGTTACACTCATATGACTTTCTCTACTCTTGTACAAACTATTTTTACAAACGCTTATTCTCCATCTACTTCATGTTAATCGAGATAAACATTTGCAGACTCTATCTTATTGCTAATTTTCTTGTAGATGTAAGGGGAATATATATTTACAAGGGCAATATAGAAATACAGTAGCCTTTAAGCACATACATATCTCTTAATAGCTGGTTGCTAGGTGCAGCACCATTCCCTTTCCCACAGATTAATACTCTTTGTATATCCAAGACAAAAAAATGAATAACGAATTCCCATTTGAGAAAATAAGTATTGAAAAATTTAAGGGAATAACAAGAATATCTCAAATGGTTCACTCAACAAAAAAAATGTATATGACATAAATTGTGTATTTTAATGCGATATACATTTTTTGTGTAGTAAAATCTTGTATATCTCTTATGGTTTACCAGTTATGCAAAAGTCGTTCACAATGAAGAATACTTTTGGAGACATTCCCAGAAAATTCAAGATATACATTTTATTTGTCATGAAAATATCTTAAACATATGATATCTTAATCAAAATTGTTTGAGCCATTTTTGAGAAAATCAAAATTTTCGAAAAATCTTCCATGTAAAGGGTAATCTAGGGTGGGGGGATTTTATTGAAAACCTTTATGTCGCATCTCTGGAAGATACTGAACCTAAATACCAAGTTTGGTGTTTATCCGACTTCGTTTCTGAGTTATGCTGTTCACAGACAGACACACACATGGATATGTTTCCAAAAATGCTTGTTTTGGATTCAGGGGGTCTCAAAACATGTATTTCCGGTGAAATCTCGGTATAGAATTTTTGGGTGGAATACAATACTTCCCCATCTTACTATACATAGTAGAGAAAGTAAAAATCCACCTGTTTATAGAGCATAATGAAGCAGATTTCAAGAGACTGGTTGTTTATGTGATGGCAAGCTTTCTGGGTGGCCTGGCACATCAGAAATATGGAAGAAAAAATATAAATTTCATATTTTAAACCATGCTTGTGTGTCCTGCACCGTGGTGCTCTGGTTCCTGGCTACAGAATGCACCTGGGTTCAATCCCACCTTGGAGGTAAAGATTTTAAGTCCTGGTTATAGGACCAGTGCCCATTCAGCATCATGAGGAAAATGAGAAGCTGTGGGATGCGGAATGCTGGCTACATCACCTTCCTGTATTTGTTGTATGTTCACCCACCTCTGCCATGAAAGTGGGCATGAGTTCGGCCCCCCAGGCCCTTTGCATCACAGGATTTATTGATTTTAAGCCATGCTTGTTATCATTATGGAAACAAGACTTTTTTTTAACCTTCTTTAACTGGTTAGGTCATATCAGATGATGAATGAGTAAAATGATGCTCAAATGAGTCCGGGATCAATAGACTTAAAGTTACCTGACATCCATCTTTTCAGGATAATGATAAAAACCTTATCCGGGTATGTCGCCCCAACTCAGATTCGAACTTGGGACCTCTCGAATGGGAACAAGATTTATTTTTGCAGTTTCTGCAGTTCAATGCATGACAAAAATGTCATATTTCATAATTTTTGTTGAAATCTTCATATTTGTTCATATATTATAAGATTTGTGATTGCTTTAATTTCAATTAGATATGTACCATTCTTTCCAGGTATTCTATTTGGGCAGTTTTCTGTGAAACACATATAGAAAACCCAAACCACTCTTTCCAGGAAATGCATCTGGAAAAACATGCACTACTCTTTCTAACAAATCAGATGTACAGAAAATGTGACATCATGTGTAAAATTAAATGAGCTTTATACATGAGTTTTTATTTTCGCGCACATACATATTAGGTGGAGAAGGTATTGCATTCCACCCAAAAATTTGATACTGAGATTTCACCAGAAATGCAAGTTTTGAGACCTCTGTTTCCAAAAGAAAGCATTTTTATAAAAAAGATCTGTCTGCGTATGTCTGTCTGTGAACATAACTCATAAATGACAAGTCAGTTAAAAATCAAAATTCAGTACCTTCAAAAGTGTAACGGTTTTTTTGTAATGTTGATGCTTGTGATGTTTTTGTATGTGTGTTTACTTCATGTGAAGCCATCTTGTGACGTCATTCATTTGTTCGGTTTGTAGCTCCATCTAGTGTTAGCAATTTGTGATAGTATTAGTGTTTGAAAGAATTTTTAAGTTTTGTTTACTGTCCTCCGGCTAGCTATTATTTCTCAGTCGAACATGTCTCTTGATCGGAGTGTGTAAACGGAAAGGAATCTTTTATCCAAATATAACACTGATGAAGAAATTTGTTTTACACATTTATTGTCAAACACGTTAACTATCACATTTATACATTGATCTTAACACTCGCCAAACTGAAACTGTTATAATAACTTCTTACTGATCACTTTTAATCCACGTACTTCAACCTTTTGTATAATTAACCTTACAACACTTTAGATTATTCATAATTCTGCTGCGAGTAACTTGTGAATCGATACCCGACGTTTGCCGTACAAATACTTTCGATGAATTGACTGACTGAAGACGACGTGTAGTGTACACAGATTTTTGATGAACTGAACGACTGAAGGCGACGTGTAATGTATTGAGATTTTCGATAAACTGAACGCGATCTACCTCTGACTTGGCTTTTTATACACCCACTCCCCAATATGCCTAAAGATTATAACTGAGTTACTATTGGCTAATAAAACGCGCCAACATTAGCGTCTATTTTTATATCCAATGAAAATTATGAATACATATGCTCTAGGGAAACATTCCAGAAGGTTCTCAACGGAAAAACGCGCCAACATTACGTAACTTCCTCGTTTCCAATAATGATAAACCGCTCACCCCCCCTCGCTGCATTATTGCGCGCTATTATTGACAGTTTCAGTAAGGTCGTAGAAACTTACTTATCAACAATAATTACAATAAACAAATATCTCAAATCAATGTCACATAAAAATGCATATTCATATTACAATCATTATTTACATTTAAGTAATTTGTGATACAAATTACTGCATCAAAAGATGCGACACAAAGACTTTCAAGAAAATCCCACCACCCCAAATTATCCTTTACATGGAGCATTGTTTAGTTTTAAAAAGTGACTAATGATTTTTATTAAAATACCACATATTAAAGATATTTACCTGACAAATAAGGTGTATATCTTGAATTTTCGGGAAATAGCCTGTGAAGTCCTCTTCATTTGGAAGGAATTTTATATAATCTTGTATAACTGGTAAGCATTAAGTGATACACAAAAACACACTACACAAAAAGTGTAGATCTCTTTGAAACACACAATTTATTTCAAATAACTTTTTCTGAGATATCAGTCATTTCCAAGATAGCCATTATTAATGGTTTGAATTGTTCAGTACTTAGCCATTCTTTTAAAGTCCTGTTGATTTTCAGTTGTTTCTCATGATTGTGTGGAAGCAGTTTGGAATTTTTAGTCAGATATAATGGCCAGTTTTTAAACATTTGACTATCACTATTCCCTTTGTATCTATAACAAAGTGTGTAATGCAGCTATTTCCGGAAAGGTTTTTCTTGATTAAAATGAAGTACATAATAAAATTAATTTTTGTAGGAATAATTTGTATAGCGACTAATAAGCGATGGAGAGTAGAGAAGGTTATGTGAATGTAACACATCAGATTATTTTTTTTAAAATTAATGAATTGAATCTGCTCCACATCCTTAAAGTATAAGATGATTTGGCTTCAAAATATATATTTCATAATATTTTGGAATTTTTTACCTTCGTATTTTCATATTTGGGCAATTTTTTTTCCGTTATGTTTCCTGTCTCTAGTCATAAAAGAAGTTCAAAGAGGTTAGAGAGGCTTTTATGAACAATCCTTTGAAGTCCATGCAAAGAGTAAGCAAGGAGCTCAATATTTCTCATACACCCATGTGGAAAATCCTTGTCAAATGTTTACCAGTAAAGTCCTACAAACTGGAGCTCTGCAAGCAATCACAGCCACAGATAAATAACTCTGCTTGGCATTCTGCAATGAAATGCAAGAACATACCTATATAAGATAACAACTTCAGAAACAAGTTGTTCTTGCCGAGCAGGATGGCTTAGGCGGTAATGTCTGTGGTCCTCATTCGGGAGGTCCAGGGTTCAAATCTAGTGGGCCTGAGATTTTTTCGTGGTTTCCCTCAGTCGTCAAGGCAAATACCGGATTGGATATTTAATACCACGACTCAAAGTTCCATCTTAAGTCTAAAACAATAGTAAAATGAAAAATAAGTGGTAATAGTGAATGCTATGCCATCTATCCACAGACAATGTAAGCAGTTAGACTGGACGGCACCCTAACGCCATGTGCACAGCACGAAGCAGAAGATCCGGCTACCATGCGCTGGGGGTCTCTCTGTGGGCATGTGATGAAGCAGAATGGCATTTCCAGGGATGAGGCCTAGAAGGTTAACTGTCCGCCTTTGTATGGGGGATGGCGATTGGACTGGACGGTACCCTAATGCCATCTGCATGGCATGAAGCAGGTGGTCACAGGGATGAGACCTAGAAGACTGTCTGCCTTTGTATGGGGATGGCACCCTAATGCCATCTGCATGGCATGAAGCAGGTGGTTACAGGGATGAGACCTAGAAGGTTAACTGTCCGCCTTTGTATGGGGGCAGCGGTTGGACTGGACGGCACCCTAATGCCATCTGCACGGCATGAAGCAGGTAGTTACAGGAATGAGACCTAGAAGACTAACTGTCCGCCTTTCTGTGTGAAGACAGCGGTTAGACTGGACGGCACCCTAATGACATCTGCACGGCATGAAGCAGGTGGTTACAGGGATGAGACCTAGAAGACTAACTGTCCGCCTTTCTGTGTGAAGACAGCGGTTAGACTGGACGGCACCCTAATGACATCTGCACGGCATGAAGCAGGTGGTTACAGGGATGAGACCTAGAAAGCTAACTGTCCACCTTTCTATATGAAAGAGGCAGTTGGACTGGACGGTACCCTAACGCCATCTGCACAGCACGAAGCAGAAGATCCGGTTGCCATGCGCTGGGGGTCTCTGTGGGCACATGATGAAGCAAGATGCCATTTCCAGGGATGAGACCTAGAAGGTTAACTCCGCCTTTCTGTGTCGGGGCGGCGGTTGGACTGGACGGCACCCTAATGCCATCTGCATGGCATGAAGCAGGTGGTTACAGGGATGAGACCTAGAAGACTATCTGTCCGCCTTTGTATGGGGTACGACACCCTAATGCCATCTGCATGGCATGAAGCAGGTGGTTACAGGGATGAAACCTAGAAGACTATCTGTCCGCCTTTGTATGGGGTACGGCACCCTAATGCCATCTGCATGGCATGAAGCAGGTCGTTACGGGGATGAGACCTAGAAGGTTAACTGTCCGCCTTTGTAGGGGGGGGCGGTTGGACTGGACGGCACCTAATGCCATCTTCACGGCATGAAGCAGAAGATCCGGTAGCTATGCGCTAGGGTCTGTGTGACACATATCGGAGCGGGTGGTTACAGGGATGAGATCTAGAAGGCTAATTGTCCATCACACATTGTTCTAAGAGTTATTCACTAACTTATCCGTCGCAATATGACCAAGAAGTTAAAGTGATGTAAAATAAATATTTTTTTAAAAAAAAAAGTTCTTCAAAGAAAAGGCAACCTCTTGGGGCAGGTTAACTGTTATAACATTCACATATGGGGAACAGAAAACTGTCATTCCTGCATGTTGAAGTCATACCAAAAGTGAATGTATTCTGTGTCATGTCCAAGAAGAAACTCTATGGATCCTTTTTCTTCATAGAAAGAACTGCTACCGGAATATCATTTTTTACTTTCTCTACCACATACCTAAAAGTTCAATATGAAGATTTCACCAGAAATGCATGTTTTGATGCCCACTTAATTCCAAAGAAGGATTTCTAGTAAAACATCTGTGTGTGTGCATGCATCATAACTGAAAAACGAAAAGTCAGATAAATGCCAAACTTGATATTTAAGTTTAGTATCTTTCAAGAATACAGTAGAAAGATTTTAAAGAAAGCTCCCTCTCCCACCCAAGTTTCCCTAAACTTTTCAAAATCTTGCATTTTCTCAAAAATAACTCTGAATGATTATGATTAAACTACCATATATTAAAGATATTTTCTTGACAAATTGAATTTTATGGGAATTATCTCTGAAGACATCATTTAAAAGGAATTTTGTATAACTGGTAAATGTTACACAAAAAACATACTGCACAAAGAATGTAGATCTCTGTAAAAAACACAATTTATTTTCAATAGCTTTTTCTGTGGCATGGACCATTTCCGAAATATCCGGCTATTTAATTGTTTCTTGTGATGTCGTGTTAAGAGTATGGAATTTCAAGGTCAGCATTTTGCAACTCGCATTTAAACGTTTTAGTATCGATTGGTTTTGTCTATCCCTCTTGTGTCTACACCAATATGTGTAATCAAACTATTTCTGCAAAAGTTTTACCTCGATTAACATGAAATAGGCTGGACTCGTAGCTCAGTCAGTAGAACACTTGTGTGCTGTGCAAGGGGTCTCTGGTTCGATTTCCAACTGGGGGTGGGAGGTTTTCTCTAGCAAAGAGTATTCCCTTTCCTGCTCTGAGTCTGGAAGTTTGAATGTGTGCGTGTGTGTGTGTGTGTGTGCGTGCGTGCGTGCGCGCGCGCGCGCGCGTGTGTGGGGGTGTGGGTGTGGGTGCGCGTGCGTGCGTGATTTAATGAATAAAACCCAAAGTTGAAGTTGTGTGCTTACGTAATATTTTTTTTTATGTAATTTATTAAGCTTCATGCATTGGAAGCTAACTTGAAGTATTGTTGTTGGAGTTACTTTGTTTAAGAAGTTTGCAACATGCTTTGGGCATCGGTTTGAAGTTGTTGATTACGTAATAGTTACTGTTGTTACGCAATATGCTGCTACGTACGAGAAGCTGATTTTAAGATGTAATTTTTATTGTTACACTCCTAAGTTTTACTCTATAATATTTAACTTGTTATTAAAACTGCTTCTATATATTATTTATGTTTTAATTTTTGTCTCGACTGCATCAGTAATGTTCGTAGAGTCATGTATCTCTTAGGCAAGGTGCGGTATGACAATAATTGTAGACATACACATAGTTTAAGTTTTTAAATTCACTTCTTTTATTAATCCTTTGCACATTTTAATAAAGCACTACACTTTTTAAGAGCTGTGAGATTCTTTAATACTTTCACCTAGCTAACGCATAGACATATTTTATGATTCACATGTAATATTTCTGTAGAGAACACATCTTCCATCTGGTCACTACCAAAGGTTTGCCAGCAACTGAACATGTTTCAACCGTTTAACCCGTAAGCTTCGGTATTTCAAGTCTCTGATTGGCTAATTCCAGTCCAATAGAATATCTGCATTTTACTTAAAACTTTTCTTTGCTATTGATTGACTAATTTTAAACTGTTACTGAATTTACATTATCGTTGCTCTAATCATGACTAGTAACGTTTAAACTCTCAAACTCATTATTGCCTCATTGTTAGCAACTTAAAACTTATTATTCTCACAGCTCTTGCATTATTAGAGCATGTAATGTATTCACATAACATTATTAAACATGTTTATAATAAAAATAAGCATTTGCAATGACTGTTACATACAATTTAAATAATTATTACATACATATTGTTTCAAGGCGGGCTGTTATTGAATTTACTTATTATAAAAAATACAATTTAAATTATTCAAGTATTAAAATACTGCCTCAAAGTTTAACAGAAATCCAACGACAAGCAAATACAAGTTAGCACCATTGCCTATAGGAATAATATGTTCCAAAGGAAAGGCCACTAGTAAGACCATTGTAGTTAAATGGGACTTAAAAAATTAAATAGGTAGTAAAATTAGCTTTCGTGAGAATAGTTTGCAGAATCTATATAAAAATAAATTATAGTTTGCAGAGAAAGTCATGTAAATGTAACTTGTCAAGACTTTTGGAAGAGTATGGACGTCATCCTACAATTTCCATAATGTAGTTTGTATGTATATGAACGGATAATTGCCACAGTGTTGGATTGGCCAAGTGTCGGATAAAGACTGGTTCACAATAGCCCAGTAACGAGAATGGAAAAGGATATCAATGTTCATATCGATCACAAAGTGGAAAGTCAGTTTTGCTAACATAATGTGGGTTTGTCAGTGTCAAAATTTGGTCGAGTAAACATTATCTAATTGCATATGCATTACATTTCCAATTCCTATAATCTTACCAAGCTTTCATTCCTTTATTTAATAAAGTACATTAAAGTTATCTATTGTTCTTGGTTAATTTTTAACTGGTTTTGTTGTTATTTTGTTTTTGAGGCAATAGCCAGTTTTGAGTTGCATATAAACAAACGAGTCTAGCGCGAGCAGCGGAAGCGAGCGGTCGCGTATATGTAGCGCTCCTGGAAAGATCGGAAAAAAGAAAAATGGGGGTAGATTTGGAAGTGCATAGGGCCAGAATTGGGTGCTTTACAAACGGTAAAAAGAATAAGAAAGAGAAAAGGAATCAACTATCAAAGGAATACCTATGGATGTTTGTGATCCTGGCAGTATTGTTGGTTATTGGAGGAGTAGAATTAAACCCAGGACCTGAAGGAATGACACAGATAATGACAATGTTAAAAATCATTTCAGAGGATATAGTGGATCTGAAGAAAATAGAAAAGAGAATAGAATTAAATATCGACATAAAGATAGAAGAATTGAAAGGAATGCTGTTCACTACAACGAAGGAAGTGCATGAAGAACTTCGCATCTGTAAAGAAAGATTGAACAAGATGGAACGGAATATGGAAATGGAGACAAGAAGACACAATATAGTGATATTCGGGGTGGAGGAAAACAGAGAGAAAAGCCTAGACCAAGCAGTGGAGGAAATATTAGAAAGACGAATGGATATAAAGCTGGCAGGCTGGGAAATTATAACGTGTTTTAGAATCGGAAGAAGGGGCAACAGAGCCAGACCTATAGTAGTAAAATTTGCAACTAGTAAAATCAAATGGACAGTTTTGAATAACGGAAGAAAATTGAAAGGAACGAGAATTTTTGTTGAACGAGACTATGGAAAAGAAGAGAGAGAGATAAGAAGATTATTATTAGCGAAAATGAATCAAGCCAGGCAAGAAGGAAAAAAATCATTTGTAAGAGGACTAGAACTGTGGATAGACGGCAGGAAGCAGGATATGAGTCAGCGTTTGATTTCAGATCGAACAACAAGCAGAGCAAATTCAGCAGAGGAAGCGAATGCAGTGAAGCCGGCCGACGTAATCCAAGAACGAGAGGGACATGTGCGTAGAGGTGCAAGTGGAAGGGAGGAAATAGCTGGCGTGACGTCACCAAGGAGATGCGTCATACCCAGTGAACGAGAGAAGCAAGAGGCGATGACCCTGGTGGCAGCTGATCGAGAAAAACAGATGATCGCGAGTGGAAGCGGCCTCAAAGTGGTGTCAACCCCAGAAGGAAGTATCCTGGAATTAGAGGAGGAGAAAGAAGATCCGGCGGCGCAGGAGAGGATAACTAGATATAGGGCAAAGTTAGAAAAATTCAGAGAGGGAAGAAGGGATTCAAGATAGGGTCTAGATCTGAAGGTGGTGTCATTTAATGTGGAAGGGCTAAAAGCGAAAGTGATAAATGGCGAAGTATTTGAAGTGCTAAAATTAGGTGAAATAATAGTAATGGTGGAAACTTGGTTGAATGAAAGTGAGAAGATAGATGTGGTAGGATATGACTATATAGGGGATCATGGTAAAAGGAAAAGCAAAAGAGGGAGGGCCTCCGGTGGTATTGGAGCATTCATTAACAAGAGTAGTGGAATAAATGTGTGTGAAGTGTTGAGTACAGAGAAAGGCCAAATAATGTGGATAAAGATAAATAGGGCGAAGGGGATGGAAGTTTGTATAGGATTAGGCATAGTGTATAACCCACCAGAAGTCTCGGAATTTTATAAGGACAACTTATATATAAGACTGAATGATAGTATGGAAGAATTAAGAAGCAAAAATCCTAACATAGAGTTCATTGTAGTAGGGGATTTTAATGCAAGAGTAGGGGAATATAATCCAAGAAATTTAAATGTAGAAAATGAATGTATCTGGGAAAAAAATGAGGAAAAGGAGAGGAGAAGTAGAGATAAAGTGATAAATGCAGAAGGTAGAAAGTTAATAGAATTCTGCGAACAGAATAATTTAATAATATGTAATGGATACAAAGGAGAGGACCAGTGGGGAGAGTTTACATTTGTAAGTGTAATCGGACAAAGTGTAATAGACTATATGATATGTAGTATAGGAATCGAAGAGGTGATGGAAGAATTCAAGATTATGAACATAATAACAAATAGTAGTCATTTTCCATTAAAGATGAAAATAAGACTAGGGTTATGTTACAAGGAAGATGAAAAATTAGCATTAAAACAAATCAGAAGTTACAAATGGAAAGAGGAGAATGCAGAACAATTTAGGTGTAATTTAACTTCCAAGTGTGGTGAATTAAGGAAACTTGGTATTAGAGAAGCATTACAGGGTGGGAGGATAAAGGGAGCACTGGAAAGGCTAGAATCAATGGTTAAGTGGGCAGGTAGTAGGATGGAAGTGAAGCCTAAAGTGACTGTAAATCAGTGTGGGTGGTATGATGAAGAGTGTGGAAAGGCTAAGAAAGAAGTGATGAAAGAAATGGATAGATGGAGAAGGTCAGAAGAGGAGGAAGATAGGCAAATTTTTTTAGCAAATAAAAGGGGTTATAAATGTCTACTAGATGAGAAAAAGCAGGATTGGCAGCAAAGAATGGGAGAAAAGATTAAGGAGGCGGTCAGAGGGAAAGAAAATAAATATATATGGTCAGTTGTTAAGGAAATGTACAGAAAGAAACAGGTAGTTAATAAGATAACACCAAGGGAATGGAAATATCATTTCGAAGGTTTGTTGGGGGGAGGAAGAGTTCAGAATAGTGAAGTATATTGGGGCAATTTTGAGAACAGAGTGGACCACTTAGACAAAGAGATTACAACCATAGAGGTAGAGTATGAAATAAAAAAATTAAAACAGAAGAAGGCTACAGGGGCCGATGGAATTCCGGGGGAATTTTGGAAAAATTTTGGGGAGTTAGGTGAGGGTACAAAGTTGTTGACACAGCTATTTAACAGAATCAAAGAGAAGAAAGTGATACCGGAGAGCTGGAAAGTGAGTGTTATTGCACCATTGTATAAAGGAAAGGGAGATACAAATAATCCAAGCAACTACAGAGGAATTAGTTTATTATCTATATTAGGCAAGATATACACTGGTATATTAGCTAGAAGATTATACGAGTGGGTAGAGAGGGAAGATAAGTTATCAGAATATCAAACAGGTTTTAGGAGAGGAAAAAGAACAATAGATAACATAATGATAATTCAAACTATAGTAAACAAATATTTAAGAAATAAAAGGGGTAGGGTATACATATTTTTTGCAGACTTCGAGAAGGCTTTTGATACTATAAACAGAGAGGCTTTGGTATATAAATTGAGGAACAAAGGAGTCAGCACGGCATTCATCGAGGGGGTACAAAAATTGTATGAAGGAATTAAATTTTGTGTAAAATGTGGAAGAAATAGTACTACTGATTATATACAGCAAAATTTAGGTCTGAGGCAAGGTTGTAAACTCAGTCCAATATTATTTAACTTATTTATAGATGATATTTTAGATAGAATAATGAAAAGTAATAAACACTGTCCAGTCATAGGGAAAAAGGAAATACCAGGGTTATTATTTGCAGATGATCTAGTAGCTGGGGCAGTAACAGTGATAGGGTTGCAACATGCTATTAATGAAATTGCAAAATTTTTTATGGAATGGGGGCTAAAGGTGAATACAAAAAAGTCCAAGATAATAGTGTTCAAGAAAGGATCAAAATTAAAAAGAGAGGAAAGATGGTATATAAATGGAGAGCAAATAGAGGTGGTAAAAGAATTTGATTACTTGGGCATTAGATTCTCAAGCAATGGGAAGTGGGAAGCACAATCTAAATATGCACAATTGAAAGGAAAGCTAGCGATGAAAGCTGTTAGAGTTTGCTTGTGCAAAACACCCACGCTAACAATGAATTGGTTGGAAAGGCTATATGAAGCTGTAGTAGAGTCAAAAATGTTATATGGAATAGAAATATGGGGGGTGGCAAAGGGATGGATTAAGATTGATATAGTCCATAGAATGTTTTGTAAAGAAGTTTTGGGTTTACCCAAGAGTTCACCAAGGGGCGTGGTACTGGCAGAGCTAGGAAGGGTAGGGAGAAAAGGTATAATAGTGGAAAGAATTTTGAAGTATTGGTATAGATGTTTAAATTTACAAGATAATAATATATTAAAAGAATGTATACAGTTTCATAAAGCTGTCCTAGGAGAAGTGTGTTGGTTAGGGGAGATGGGAAATGTCCTAAAAGAAATTGGCATGAGGAATATTTTCCTATTAGATAAATATAATAATAGTGGGTTTTGGAAAGAAGTGAGATTGAGGGTGGAAGATATCGAGAAACAAGAGATATGGGCTAGTTTAGAGGATAAAAGGTCATTGATCTTGTATAAATCAGTTAAAAGAGATTGGGGAAGGGAGAAGTATGTAGATATATGTAATCAATTTGGTAGAATAGGTCTTGCGTGGATGCGCACAGGAGTAATATTTTTAAAAAGGAATGGATATAATTGTTTGGGGAGATGTATTATGTGTGATGAATCGGGTATTACTTTTCATTGTCTAATAGAATGTGATAAGGTTAAAAGGTGGAGAGAGGTTATATGGAATAAAAAATGGGACAAGTTAAACAAAGAAGCAGTAGCATTAAGAATGTTGGGAAGCACAAAAGTAGAAATAATTAAAATGATGGGAACATTTTTAGGCAACACAAGGGATAAGTGGATAAGGAGCTTAAGAAAGGTACAGCTGAACGAGCATAGTTTGTAAAGTGGAGAGATGGTATAGTAGCTTTATCCCATATATACAGCCTAGGGGCTAAATATGGGGGAGCTAGAAAACTGGTGCACTAGACATAAGTTTTAGATGTAAACTTTATTTGTATTATTGTAATAATGATGAAATAAATATTACATTACATTACATATAAACAAACTACAGCTCAATGTATCTGAGGGTAGGGCACACATGTGCTAGAATTTCTTCCAGTTTCATGTTCCAGCTTGTGTTTATAGAGAACACTAGAGGCTGTTTCATGTCATGGCTGACTAGAATAATCTCTACAGTGAAGAGAGTAATGTGCACAGTATGGATCTAACATGCCATGCCAAGGAACAAGAACGAGAAAGTTAAAACTTGGCCAAGGCTTCTTTCCTGTTTCTGTAGCCTGAAAAATCTTCTGTCTATTGTGAACGCTCCCATTAAAATGCACATATTTCAACTTTGTATTACTCGTTTGTTGTGAACCTTAATGATCACTTATTCATACACTGCTCACCGAGGTCATTTGGCTTGACCCCTTGTGGGGTTATGTGAAGGACAGGATATACATACCACTCAAGCCTCAAGACCTCCAGGATCTGAGGCTCTGTGGGTAGCGTGCACCATGTTGGAGTAAATTGCTTCAGAAGTGACATTTATTATATAAGTCTCCACTATGGAAGTAGGTTGCTACAGGAGCAATTTACTCCGGAAGTAACGTTGGAGAGCTCAATTACAATTTACTCTTTTAGTTACGACTACCGAAATAAGAGCTTATTACTCCCGGAGGTATTGTTTTGCTTGCACAATTTACTTGTTGCGATCATGAATAAGGTTATGTGAGATAGGAAAAAGAGAGAAATGTTTGTTGGTAGAGATAAAGAAAATCCATTTAAACAACATGAGTTTAAAAATCGGGTTATGAAGATGCTGGAAAGTTGTGATTGATGAGTTTAATAATTTGAGTGACGGGAGACATACTGAAGAGCAGCTTAAAATTCTGCAAACAATTTTTCTAATCTTCATTTTGCATCACAGATCACTTGCATGTTGATAGAGAAATATCCTTTCTGATTTCGGAAAAGTTCACCATATTCACGAATGGGCACAAAATAATAACATTCATACAGTCAATTCCACACACAATGTGTGAGAAATCTGTGAAAGTGAAGAAGAATTGCCTTTTATTTTCTGAACACTCGTGTATATTTATATGTGTAGGTACCTTGCTCTTAATCTCAAAGGCGCTCTAACAATGCAATGAAATACACGACCAGCACACGCATAGTGAACATTTATTTATAAGATGGCCTGTAATACTGGGATTACGATGAGCTTTACTTAACATGACATGAAAATGCTGGTAAACTAAAGGTATAATTGGCATGCACGTAATGTAATGAGAATGACTCTTGGTTGATAGTTCTTTTATTACTTCAAGCTACTGCAATTGGTTGTAATTACCATGTGAAATCAAAATTGACGTAACGGGAAGGAGAAGTTTGACATTGCCAGACTTTTAAGTTATATCGCGTTAAGTCAATCTAAATATCTCATTTAATACAGTGTAAGACTGTCACATTATATTAAATTGATTGTAATGCCGGCTCAAGCATCTGAAATATTCCGGTACGAAAACTCATAGGGCACATAACAATAATTGCAGTTTGGATTATAGAGCTGAATTTGTGTCTGAGTTTTGTTGAAATGTTCTCCAAGCAGGTTCAAAAGCCGTGTATAAGATTCTTTCCTAATACCGAAATGTTCATTGAACTTTCTCTCTCTCTGTATAAGTATCATATGGTTCTCGCATACCACTATCGCATTCCCATTGTTTTTTCCGTTGAGATCATCAATGTAACCTAAGTAATCCATGAACACCTCCAAAATATCTTCCTACAAATACGATGCAGTATTCTAGTTCGATTGACAGGTTAGTTACTCCATGCATGTCACAAGAATAAATTCTAACCTATATTTGTGCTCTATTTAATTCCGTAGTAGCACACTACATGACAGTGCTCTCCAACATTTACTTCTGCATTAATTTAATCTGCAAGTATCTGAAAGGAGTAAAATTCTTTGGAAGTAGTTTACTCTCCTATGGAAATCGCTGAGTGTTGACTTGAATAGTAGTTAACTACGAAAGTAGAGCTTACCCCAGGTTGGCACGCCGCCCTGTATCACAATTGCCATTGCCAGAGTAACCCCTGATATGCTGGGTCCAGTATGGGATGAATGGATTGCAGGTTAGATGTGTGGAGTGACCAACAGAACATTTTGTAAGGTTGGACACCATAATTTATAGAGTTTATGTTTCATGTAGTGAAATTTCAGCACATTTGAATGTTTTCTTTGAACAACATAGCTAAATGAAATGTTTCACAGACTTTGTATACATACTGTATATAGGTGGATGGTGGAAAACTCAAGAGCATATAGGCATTATGGTAAAATTATCCTTTGAAAGCAGTGAAGGGTTGAAGTTTGTATCACAGTAATGAGATCTTGTTGTACAGAGCATGTCCACAAATTTACACATTAATTGCATTCTTGGACGGATTGTAGGCAAATATGTTAAACTGTACAGCTCTGACGTTATAGCCAATCAAGCCAATCTGATTAAGGTAAAATAGTGTTTCATAATTAAGTTAGCTGATGGAACCTGAAGAGTATGGATTTGTTTGCAATAGTTTGGGAAGAAGAGTAGAGTTAGATTTTGATAGCTGAAAGGTAGATTATAATTTCTGCTAGGATAGAAGAAGTCATAAAAGTCTTCATTTTGTGTTGATATTTGTACTTAAGGGGTCCAGCATTAGCCTGCATTTTGCTGGTTGATTTACAAGATTGATATCATTAGTCCATTGCAAACAAATGACATTGTAATGCATAAAATTGAATATAATTTTAGTTTTCTGTTTCACATATTCTTTTAACAATTATACGTTTTTAGTCTTAAAATGTGGGAATTCAACTTCTTATTTTGGATTTTGATCATTTGATCATTAACATTTTATTCTCAAATTGAAAAATATATAAGTTTCAAAATCCAAATTAATTTGAAGGCATTATCTTTAATTATAGTTTCCAAGTAAATTTCACTGCAACTTTCATACAATTGCAAAGATTGCAGAAACAGCTAATGCCAAGAAGCAAATTATTTGGTACAAACTGTATACAGAGTCCTTGTTTGGATCCATGGCCAACCTAACAGGAATTTTCTTACCACCAGAAACATGCTGTTTGCCAGTAGAGTCTGATATTAATAGGTTTACTGACACAAATTGTAATTACAATAACCACATGCCTTTTAACAAAATTAATATTAACACTCTTAATTCTTCATGGCCATATAAATGAAACCATGCAGGTCAATAGAGTGATCATTAACATTATCCAAAACCCAATTGCAGAAATTAACTCTACTCACAAAATCATAATTTCTGAACATATCTTACACGATTTTAATTTTAAAAGTTTAGTGGCACTGCAAGCTGAGGTTTGCCAAACTCTTGATTCCTGTGCAAGATTTCTCAGAGATTTCTTGGGACATCATTCTCTAAATTTTCTCTGATGTCTGGATTTTTCCTCCCTAAGAACATTGTTCCTTATCAAGAATAGATCCCATTTCACTAAATGTACTTACAAGATTACAGACCGTTTCTCTGTGAGGTGCACGAACAGCAGGAAATCTGTCTCACTTCTCTACAAGAGTTTGTTGTCACATAGGAGTTATACATGAAGATTCTGTGTGCTGGCATTATAACAGCAGAGAATCTGTCTCACTTCTCTACAAGAGTTTGTTGTCACATTCATACATGAAGATTCTGTGTGCTGGCATTATAACAGCAGAGAATCTGTCTCACTTCTCTACAAGAGTTTGTTGTCACATTCATACATGAAGATTCTGTGTGCTGGTATTATAACAGCAGGGAATCTGTCTCACTTCTCTACAAGAGTTTGTTGCCACATAGGAATCATACATGAAGATTCTGAGTGCTGGCATTATAAAACCAGGGAATCTGTCTCACTTCTGTACAAGAGTTTGTTGTCACATAGGAATCATACATGAAGATTCTGTGTGCTGGCATTATAAAACCAGGGAATCTGTCTCACTTCTCTACAAGAGTTTGTTGTCACATAGGAATCATACATGAAGATTCTGTGTGCTGGCATTATAACAGCAGAGAATCTGTCTCACTTCTCTACAAGAGTTTGTTGTCACATTCATACATGAAGATTCTGTGTGCTGGCATTATAACAGCAGAGAATCTGTCTCACTTCTCTACAAGAGTTTGTTGTCACATTCATACATGAAGATTCTGTGTGCTGGTATTATAACAGCAGGGAATCTGTCTCACTTCTCTACAAGAGTTTGTTGCCACATAGGAATCATACATGAAGATTCTGAGTGCTGGCATTATAAAACCAGGGAATCTGTCTCACTTCTGTACAAGAGTTTGTTGTCACATAGGAATCATACATGAAGATTCTGTGTGCTGGCATTATAAAACCAGGGAATCTGTCTCACTTCTCTACAAGAGTTTGTTGTCACATAGGAATCATACATGAAGATTCTGTGTGCTGGCATTATAACAGCAGAGAATCTGTCTCACTTCTCTACAAGAGTTTGTTGTCACATTCATACATGAAGATTCTGTGTGCTGGCATTATAACAGCAGAGAATCTGTCTCACTTCTCTACAAGAGTTTGTTGTCACATTCATACATGAAGATTCTGTGTGCTGGTATTATAACAGCAGGGAATCTGTCTCACTTCTCTACAAGAGTTTGTTGCCACATAGGAATCATACATGAAGATTCTGAGTGCTGGCATTATAAAACCAGGGAATCTGTCTCACTTCTGTACAAGAGTTTGTTGTCACATAGGAATCATACATGAAGATTCTGTGTGCTGGCATTATAACAGCAGGGAATCTGTCTCACTTCTCTACAAGAGTTTGTTGTCACATAGGAATCATACATGAAGATTCTGTGTGCTGGTATTATAACAGCAGGGATTCTGTCTCACTTCTCTACAAGAGTTTGTTGTCACATAGGAATCATACATGAAGATTCTGTGTACTGGTATTATAACAGCAGGGATTCTGTCTCACTTCACTACAAGAGTTTGTTGTCACATACGAATCATATATGAAGATTCTGTGTGCTGGCCATTATAACAACAGGGAACCTGTCTCACTTCTCTACAAGAGTTTGTTGTCACATAGGAATCATACATGATGATTCTGTGTGCTGGTATTATAATAGCAGGGAATCTGTCTCACTTCTCTACAAGAGTTTGTTGTCACATAGGAATCACACATGAAGATTCTGTGTGCTGGCATTATAACAGCAGAGAATCTGTCTCACTTCTCTACAAGAGTTTGTCGTCACATAGGAATCATACATGAAGATTCTCTGTGCTGGTATTATAACAGCAGGGATTCTGTCTCACTTCTCTACAAGAGTTTGTTGTCACATAGGAATCATACATGAAGGTTCTGAGTGCTGGCATTATAACAGCAGGGAATCTGTCTCACTTCACTACAAGAGTTTGTTGTCACATACGAATCATACATAAAGATTCTGTGTGCTGGCCATTATAACAACAGGGAACCTGTCTCACTTCTCTACAAGAGTTTGTTGTCACATAGGAATCATACATGATGATTCTGTGTGTTGTCATTATAACAGCAGGGAATCTGTCTCACTTATCTACAAGAGTTTGTTGTCACATAGGAATCATACATGAAGATTCTGTATACTGGTATTATAACAGCAGGGAATCTGTCTCACTTGTTTACAAGAGTTTCTAGTCACATAGGAATCATACACGAAGATTCTGTGTGGCATTATAACAACAGGGAACCTGTCTCACTTCTCTACAAGAGTTTGTTGTCACATAGGAATCATACATGATGATTCTGTGTGCTGGTATTATAATAGCAGGGAATCTGTCTCACTTCTCTACAAGAGTTTGTTGTCACATAGGAATCATACATGATGATTCTGTGTGTTGTCATTATAACAGCAGGGAATCTGTCTCACTTATCTACAAGAGTTTGTTGTCACATAGGAATCATACATGAAGATTCTGTATACTGGTATTATAACAGCAGGGAATCTGTCTCACTTCTCTATAAGAGTTTGTTGTCACATAGGAATCATACATGAAGATTCTGTATACTGGTATTATAACAGCAGGGAATCTGTCTCACTTTTCTCCAAGAGTTGTCACATAGGAATCATACTCAAAGATTCTGTGTGCTGGTATTATAACAGTAGGGAATCTGTCTCAGTTCTCGACAAGAGTTTGTTGTCACATAGGAATCATACATGAAGATTCTGTGTGCTGACATTATAAGAACAGGGAATCTGTCTCACTTCTCTACAAGAGTTTGTTGTCACATAGGAATCATACATGAAGTTTCTGTGTGCTGACATTATAACAGCAGGGAATCTGTCTCACTTCTCTACAGGAGTTTATTGTTACATAGGAATCATACATGAAGATTCTGTGTGCTGGTATTATAACAACAGGGAATCTGTCTCACTTCTCTATAAGAGTTTGTTGTTACATAGAAATCATACATGAAGATTCTGTGTGCTGGCATTATAGCAGTAGGGAATCTGTCTCACTTCTCTATAAGAGTTTGTTGTCACATAGGAATCATACATGAAGATTCTGTGTGCTGGTATTATAACAGCAGGGAATCTGGCTCACTTCTCTACAAGAGTTTGTGGTCACATAGGAATCATACATGAAGATTCTGTGTGCTGGTATTATAACAGCAGGGAATCTGTCTCACTTCTCTACAAGAGTTTGTTGTCACATAGGAATCATACATGAAGATTCTGTGTGCTGGTATTATAACAGCAGGGATTCTGTCTCACTTCTCTACAAGAGTTTGTTGTCACATAGGAATCATACATGAAGATTCTGTGTACTGGTATTATAACAGCAGGGATTGTGTCTCACTTCACTACAAGAGTTTGTTTTCACATACGAATCATACATGAAGATTCTGTGTGCTAGCCATTATAACAACAGGGAACCTGTCTCACTTCTCTACAAGAGTTTGTTGTCACATAGGAATCATACATGATGGTTCTGAGTGCTGGCATTATAACAGCAGGGAATCTGTCTCACTTCACTACAAGAGTTTGTTGTCACATACGAATCATACATGAAGATTCTGTGTGCTGGCTTTATAACAACAGGGAATCTGTCTCACTTCTCTATAAGAGTTTGTTGTCACATAGAAATCATACATGAAGATTCTATGTGCTGGCATTATAACAACAGGGAATCTGTCTCACTTCTCTATAAGAGTTTGTTGTCACATAGGAATCATACATGAAGATTTTCTGTGTTGTCATTATAAGTGTGGGGAATCTGTCTCACTTCTCTATAAGAGTTTGTTGTCACATAGAAATCATACATGAAGATTCTATGTGCTGGCATTATAACAACAGGGAATCTGTCTCACTTCTCTATAAGAGTTTGTTGTCACATAGGAATCATACATGAAGATTTTCTGTGTTGTCATTATAAGTGTGGGGAATCTGTCTCACTTCTCTATAAGAGTTTGTTGTCACATAGAAATCATACATGAAGATTCTGTGTGCTGGTATTATAACAACAGGGAATCTGTCTCACTTCTCTATAAGAGTTTGTTGTCACATAGAAATCATACATGAAGATTCTATGTGCTGGCATTATAACAACAGGGAATCTGTCTCACTTCTCTATAACAGTTTGTTGTCACATAGGAATCATACATGAAGATTCTGTGTGCTGGCATTATAACAACAGGGAATCTGTCTCACTTCTCTATAACAGTTTGTTGTCACATAGGAATCATACATGAAGATTCTGTGTGCTGGTATTATAACAACAGGGAATCTGTCTCACTTCTCTATAAGAGTTGGTTGTCACATAGGAATCATACATGAAGATTCTGTGTGCTGGCATTTTAACAACAGGGAATCTGTCTCACTTCTCTATAAGAGTTTGTTGTCACATAGGAATCATACATGAAGATTCTGTGTGTTGTCATTATAAGTGTGGGTAATCTGTCTCACTTCTCTACAAGAGTTTGTTGTCACATAGAAATCATACATGAAGATTCTGTGTGTTGTCATTATAAGTGTGGGGAATCTGTCTCACTTCTCTATAAGAGTTTGTTGTCACATAGGAATCATACATAAAGATTCTGTGTGCTGACATTATAACAGCAGGGGATCTGTCTCACTTCTCTACAAGAGTTTGTTGTCACATAGGAATCATACATAAAGATTCTGTGTGCTGACATTATAACAGCAGGGGATCTATCTCACTTCTCTACAAGAGTTTGTTGTTACATAGGAATCATACATAAAGATTCTGTGTGCTGGTATTATAACAGCAGGGGATCTGTCTCACTTCTCTACAAGAGTTTGTTGTCACATAGGAATCATACATAAAGATTCTGTGTGCTGACATTATAACAGCAGGGGATCTATCTCACTTCTCTACAAGAGTTTGTTGTTACATAGGAATCATACATGAAGATTCTGTGTGCTGGTATTATAACAGCAGGGAATCTGTCTCACTTGTTTACAAGAGTTTGTTGTCACATAGGAATCACACATGAAGACT
Source organism: Deroplatys truncata (assembly GCA_030765065.1). Lineage (NCBI taxonomy): Eukaryota > Metazoa > Arthropoda > Insecta > Mantodea > Mantidae > Deroplatys > Deroplatys truncata. Next base: position 21,797,474 of record CM060978.1, read on the forward strand.
CTGTGTGCTGACATTATAACAGTAGGGAATCTGTCTCACTTCTCTACAAGAGTTTGTTGTCACATAGGAATCATACATGAAGATTCTGTGTGCTCGATTTATAATAGCAGGGAATATGTCTTACTTCTCTACAAGAGTTTGTTGTCACATATGAATCATACATGAAGATTCCGTGTGCTGGCATTATAACAGCAGGGAATCTGTCCTACTTCTCTACAAGAGTTTGTTGTCACATTGGAATAATACATGAAGATTCTGTTTGCTGGCATTATAACTGTGGGGAATCTGTCTCACTTTTCTCCAAGAGTTGTCACATAGGAATCATACTTGAAGATTCTGTGTGCTATAGTGTACAGTCTGTTTTGAACATTATAACAGCACTAACAAACCATAACACTGAAACCTATGGTCTCACAACCATAGCATACCTATGTATGGCACAGACTTTGCCTCAACTGATTAGCTGGCAGATTGAGAGGAGATTAAGCGGAGGGGGTGCTGAACAGGTTAGAAACAGCGCAGTGCAGGGCAATAAGCAATCATTGTAATATGGTCAAGCATTGAAACAAGGGTTGTGTATATTTTTGATGATTTATACATTTCTGGCAGTCAATCTTTTGTGAATAACTTTAATAAAAGCCAGCATTTTCTTCAGTTTAAACTAAGAATGTCAGTAATCAAATGATTGAAATCCAAAATAAAAGTTTTAATTCACACGTTTTTAAGACAAAAAAAAAGCTTGTAATTGTACAGGAGAAAACTAAAATCAAATAAAATTTAGTTTAACATAAATAAGAAGAGATGCTTGAACCTTCAAAGAAGTTTCATGTTACTACGCAGAATGGTTTTTAATAATGCACCTGAATTCAGGTAAATTAAATTGTTGAGATAGGCATTACCTACTCTGCATAACACATTTAGAAAGTGTTAGATTAATGTGAGCTTGCAAAGTAAATGCAGCACATGAACTACATTTTAAGAGCAATGTTATGATTTAAGTGAATGATAAGAAGCTTAAGGTTGAATCTAAATCTATGATAGACCTGCTAAATTGATATAGAGTGGATTATACAGTGAAGCATCTGTGTGTGTGTATCTCTCTCTCTTCCATAGATAAAAACTTTCATCTCTGGTGAATTGCCAGAAGTGGTATGTTTGCAAATTCTGATATGGAAGGTAAATTCCTCAGTATCTTCATGCACGTGCCCATTAACACTGTAAACAGAGTAGCTTATGATGCCAGCAGTGAGCGCTGCATGAAATCATAATGTTAGAAAAAGGAGTAAAATTCCATTTGTTGATCCAGTTTGCTGCATGTGAGCCTGTGTGCAGGCTCTTCAACAATGAATGTGTACCCTGTATTTTGCCTCATATGTACACCCTATTCTAGTTTATGCTTCCTGAGTCCAAATGCATGATAACGTGTTGAAAAGAAATGCTTATTCACTAACGAAAGAGGAAAGAGAATTTAAAAGCATACTCTTTTATCAGAAAAAAATCACAATCAACCATTTACATAACTGAAGCAGCCAAGACCTTTTTTAATGGCATTCTGACATCTAAACATTACAGAGACAGGAAGGCTAGAATCAGACTGAAAAATTCAATGCCATAGACGGGATTTCAATGTTGCGTCTTCTACTTTCCATGCAGTTGCAGCAACTGATTCACATTTTTCCCTGTAAACCACAAGGAGATCTCATTCATTTTGAGATGACATACATAATGGTTTGCGCTATGATGTGGCCTAGAGGGTGGAGCTCCGGTTCCTGGCTATGAAATGTGCCCAGGTTTGTTCCCACCCAATGGGATGTAGATTTTAAGCACCGGATATAGGACAGTTACCCACTCAGCATCCTGAGAAAAGTAAGGAGCTGCAATAGGCAGCAGTCCTGGCCTCGTTAGCCAGCTTTCTGGCTGGCCACATCACCTCCACTTATTGGGTGGATGATCTCCCACCTTTGTCGTGCATAAGTGGGTGTGAGGCTGGCAGGCCCATCCCTTCATGAGCACCATGAGCACGACAGGATTTGTTTTAAGGTTGTAAATACTTTAAATCCCAGTGTTGATGGTTTAACCAATTATTAAATCAGTCAATGGTAATTAATTGTGTTTTCACACGTCACATGTAGGACAAGGTGCAAGTCAATTTAATGTCGTGCTGGCATGTTGCCAGCTGATTAGAGCAACTGCACAGAAAGCAGAAAATCTTTGGTTCAAATCCCGACAATGGCGCCAAATTTTTCAGTCTGATTCTACCTTTCCAACCTTGTCCTACACACGGCTTGTGTGAAAGAACAATTAATTACCACTATAGGTTCATTTCATATAGAACTAATAGTAACTGTGTGTTTGCTAAAGATGGAAAGGCAAATCATACTTAAAAATCGGATGTGTTACATTCACATGACTTTCTCTACTCTTGTACAAACTATTTTTACAAACTCTTATTCTCCATCTATTTCATATTAATCGAGATAAACATTTGCAGAAACAATCTTTTGACATGCAAAGAGAATTACATTTTACACATAGCAACCAGTTCTAAAAATATTTGACTATCGCTTAAGGCGTACTATGTTCCCCTTGTTTTGTATCCGCATGGGCAATATAGAAATACAGTAGCCTTTAAGCATCGACATATCTCTTAATAGCTGGTTGCTAGGTGCAGCAACATTCCCTTTGTCACAGATTAATACTCTTTGCATATCCAAGACAAAAAAATGAATAACGAATTCCCATTTGAGAAAATAAGTATTGAAAAATTTAAAGGAATAACAAGCAATATCTCGAAAATGGTTCACTACACAAAAAAAAATGTATATGACATAAATTGTGTATTTTAACGTGATCTACATTTTTTGTGTAGTAAAATTTTGTCTATCTCTTATGGTTTACCAGTTATGCAAAAGTTGTTCACAATGAAGAATATTTTTGGAGACATTCCCAGAAAATTCAAGATATACATTTTATTTGTCATGAAAATATCTTAAACATATGATATTTTAATCAAAATCGTTAGAGCCATTTTTGAGAAAATTAAAATTTTCAAAAAATGTTCCATGTAAAGGGTAATCTGGGGTGGGGGGATTTTCTTGAAAACCTTTGTGTCGCATCTCTGGAAGATACTGAACCTAAATACCAAGTTTGGTGTTTATCCAACTGTTGGTTATGCTGTTCACAGACACACACACGGACATGTTTCCAAAAATGCTTTTTTTGGATTCAGTGGTCTCAAAGCACATATTTGCAGTAAAATCTCGGTATTGAATATTTGGTTGGAATACAATACTTCCCCTACTTACTATACGTAGTAGAGAAAGTAAAAAGATCTGTTGTGTTACATTCACTTGGCTTTCTCCACTTATTTTTATATAGCTTCCCTCTTCTAAGCACAGGGATCCCTCCAGAATCCTTACTAAGTGCAGTTTCTTTCTGGTTCTGTGGATTCTGTAAGCTTGACGTGAAGAAAAATATTACTATATTATGCAACAATGCATAGATATCATGCAAGAGAAGTTAATTTCACTATAGCTCAGTTGGAAGCAGTATTACCAAGGAATGCCAAAGGTCCATGGTTCAAATCCTGCTGTGACACTGAAGTTTTTGAGCCTCATTCAGCTTTCCATTATAAGAACACGTTTCCTAGATCATTGCCTGCATCTTCAAGCATTTATCCTCTACCAATGAGTAACAAGATCTGTGGTAAATATCAAAAACAGAAGCACTATTAACAGTTTCTTCATGTTGAATTTAGAATGATTTCACTATCTTTATACATACCTTTACTTAATAAATTATTAAAACTGGAACATTTTCCAGGGATTTGTCCTCATCAGCAGTTAGATTACTGAGGCTTGTTGTTTGTTTTCTCCGTTGAGTTTGATCCTGGTGGCTTCTATTTGCAGGGTGATAAAGCTCTAACTAACTACTCAGTCAATTGAGTTTTTAACTGCTATGGTTCTTTGCCTCCCATTCTATATTGGGCATGAAAAACTGGAAATTTTGCTCAGAGGCCTCTATCAGGCTTGAGGTTCCTTTATGTGCCATAAATCTATTATGACACAGGATCACTGACTTTACTTCCCTTCTGAAGGAAGCCATGCTAAGAATTTTTACAGTGGAAAAAATTCATTGCCCTCCACCAAGTGTGAACCTGCGATCTTGGGAACTAGAGGCTAGCATGGTACCACTAGTCCACAGAGGCCGACAAACTACTCCTTTGTGGGATTTCAAAATTTATGACATACAATAATATATTGTGACGCAGTGGCTATGGACCAAGGTTATCAGGAAGTCGGAGATAAATATGAGTCGCACTCGCATAAACACCAGAAGCGCTATCAGGAGCTAACCAAAATTTTCTGGAAGTTCTTTCCCCCTCTCCAGAACGTGTGTCAAAATAGTTCTAAAATGTTCTGTGGTAGATTCAATTGGCCTTAAAAGCAAGCTTTCTCATGAGAGTAATTGAGTTAGTGAGCGAGATAGCCAGTGTGCTTCTGGTGCAACAAAAGGTGCTGTTCTCCGAGCAAGTTTGTGGTGATTGCTGTGCAGTAAGTAGTGCTACTGTAGGAGGGATTGGAGATGTCCTGTGTTCGACTCTCCAGTGAATGAAGGGAACCATCCAAAGAAGAGGCTACGCCGTTCATATTTCATTGCGCCACTACACTTTGAAGAAAGAGGGGAAATAGAATTAGTTCACATCAGTGAAGTGACAGTGAAAACTAATGAAGGGGCAATTAAAGTTTGGTTAGTCACAATATGTTATAATATTCAAAAGAATGCCATCGTATATCTGACATAGCAGATTTAAATGCTTCAACCCAGGATCAATAATTAAGGTGTTGAAACAAAGTGAAAAATTTAGGGAAATAACCTAAAAAGCTACTCTGAAGACAATTTATGATACAAACTATTGCTTTTGAGATATTGCTTGTTATTCCCTTAAATTTTCCAATACTTATACTTTTTCTCATTTTTTTTTGTCCTGGTAATGGAAAGAAAATGGAGTACTCCACATAGCAACCAGCTCTTAAAATATTTGACTATCACTTAAAGCCTACCAATTCCTCTTGCATCTACAAGAAAATTAGCAATGAGATTGACATCTGGATATCTCGATTAACATGAAGCATATGGAGAATAAGCGTTTGTAAAAATAGTTTGTACAAGAGTAGGGAAAGTCATGTGAGTGTAACACATCAGATTTGTTTTTAGGTAAGACAATTTGTGTTGATAGATAAAATATCTTCTGGGCTGGACGGCTGTGGTCCAAGGGTAAAATTATTTACATTCAGTGTTTTAGTCAACTCTTTGGTTGCCGTCCTCAAGAAGAACACTCTGAACAGCTTAACAATGACTGCAAACTAGGCGGCAGATGCTTCACAATTATAGCTCACACCAAGATCAAAACTGGCTCATGATTGATAAGTTTGCAGTGGCATGTCATCCCTCATATTCATGTGCGGTTGAGCTTAAATTTGTCCTGTAATTGTTTCTTTCCCTACTGCTTACCTAGAGTACAAGTAAGTATTGTATTCCTCCAAAAATGTTATATGCTGTATTCAGTGGAAATACATGTTTTGAGGTCCCTCCCCAAAAATTAGAAGTCTGTGTGTCTGTGGACAGCATAACTCAAAAATGAAAGGTTGGGTAGATACCAAACTTGGTATTTAAGTTTATCATCTGCCAAGGATGCAGCACAAAGATTTTCAATAAAATCCCCCACCCCAAACTACCCTTTACAAGGAACATTTTTTATAAGATATTTACATGACAAAATGTATATCATTAACTTTCTGGGAATAGCCTGTGAAGCCCCCTTCATTCTGAATGATTTCTCTGATTCCCCTGATGATGACAATAGCCGTTTCCGTTGAAAGCTTGAGCAGTGCCTTAACCACCACCAGGAAGAAGTCATCAACTCAGGTCATAGCCAGAATTTTAGCCATGAACTTTTGGATTTGTGGTGACACAATCACCAACTGAGACATTTACCTCTTTAACTGCGATCATAAAGCTCTATCTGAATTTCTAAGTCCCAAAACCTTAAAATGATTTATTTAAAATACTTTCCTCATTTCAGGATTGCCATGTAGGCAAATTATACCTACACAATTAACATTTTTTTAAACATTTACAATGATAAAAATACAGTAAACTTGCAGCCTTCCCAGGGAAAAAAAATTAACTCAATAAAACTATGTATGTACTACACTACGAGCCATCAACCAGGAAAATACAACAGGAAAGTTGAACACTACTGACAGGCTAATTGTGCATCGAAAGCTTACAGCCCTTCTCAGAATTCTCATATGGGTGGCAGTCCTTTGCTCTTTTGTTTTGGTCACATTTAGCCGAAAAACTAATGCCAAGAAAAGTGCAGTCAAGAATCAAGAAAAGGTGTTTTCTCAGCAAGAAACAAAAATAAATTATTAACTTTTTTAAAAAAAATGTAAATCTAAAGAACTCTGTTGTTTTATTTTTTGTACAGTACAGTACAGTACTGTTTAATTTAGTGCATAAATTAGCTTACAGCATTGTACCTTGGTTTCATCGTAAGTACACTTATAGTTTTTACGTCCTTTATAGTACATAAAATACAAATATTTTATTGTACTTTACATATTTTCACAGTTTGTGTTAGTTCTACATACAATACAATCAAGTTTTTAGCCATCCTCCGAGATCTAGGGGTACCATGCTAGCCTCTAGTTCCCGAGGTTGCGGGTTCTAACCTTGCGGAGGGCGATGGATTTTCTTGGGCATAAAAATCCTTAATGTGGCTTCCTTCAGAAGGGAAGTAAAGCCAGTGGTCCCATGTCGCAGATTTATAGCACATAAAACAACCTCAAGCCTGTTAAAGAGGCCTCTGAGCAAAACATTCCGGTCTTTCACGCCCAGTATAGAATGGGATGCTAAGAACCATAGCAGTTAAAGAGCATCCATAAATAAAACTCAATTTAATTTAATCAAGTTTTCAAGCTACTGTCCATTCCAAACCAGAGTGCCTTTCACTGAAAACAAACTCTTTGTATTATCCACGCGAAAGTAGTTCACAATCCCTGCTTGTTCCCCTCCCACGTGCTTGTTGAACACTATTTAATCTATAAAAAGGCGCCGTGCATGAGAATCATAGTTCAAAATGCAACCTGAGGTAACAATCGATTTTATAAGTATGCGGCAATAAACATTTTACTTACGTTAATCACAATCCTCGGGCAAAAGTGCAACACCCAAATCCAAATCCTCCGAAGATGACTCAGCTGCCATATCAGTATCAGAACTACTCTCCAAAATAATGACAAGCTTATCCACAATTCCACAGCACTTTCACACACACAACAAGTTCCCACATTTTATTCTACTCTTCTATTATGTCTATTATGTCTGTTTATATTCCCTGCTCACTTTCATTATATTTCTCACTGAAATGCCTGTAAAATCCGATATTAGTTTCGTAATATGCAATAATGCAAGTGTCAGGTATTTTTGTAACAGTGAGTTGAATATATGAAGTATTGTTTGTTTTTAGCCACTTTTTAAATGTTTCCCGCTTCTGTGTTTGAACAGTTTATTCGCACTACATGCACCTTCCTCTGCTGTGTGAGCTCAAATACCAACTGACTAAATCACAAGATTTGACCTGAGCTGAGCATATGTGTGTTAGCGTATTATGAATGACTGTTCGCTTATATTTTCTGTGCTACGCAAAGTGTTTATTCAGTACTCAGATAGCACCTCTGGAAATTCATTGCTGCATTTCTTGTATATGTAAGAGAAAGGCAGTCATACATATGGTTGGTATTAACAAGCAAGATACTCTCGGCGTTCGCGCAATAGCAGGCGAAAATCATATTTTGTAATCTCTTAATTGCTAGTATATATCCATTACCTTTAACGATGAGTTCGTATGATAACCGCAATAAAATGTGCAGTTCTATACCTTTCCTGCTCTAACATTTCATGATATAATACATGTATTAATGAACTATTTACGTTGGCATAAGAGTATATTCTTGGGTTCATGACAAGCCAAAGCATGTGCTTCTGTTTACATCAGAGGGAACTTTGGTTTGTAATGGACAGTAGAACAATTTTTATCTTATTTGCCCCTCGTTTTTATGGTTATCCTCTATTTTTGGTATCCATGGTACCATGCCACCCAATTGTGCAGTAATTGGGAGTTTACAGTAAATTATAACACTAAGTATAGAAAACCTATAAATTAGGTTTTTTCAGACAATCAACTTCAAATGAAATTATTGTATAGTAGAATATATGAGTGAGAAGTAATATCCCCACTGAAATAATTTGAATTGCCACTGTTACTTTGGGTAGTAAACAAAGGTGGGTATGAGAACTGTGTTGCCTCTGCCCTTGAGGGGTAGTTGAAAGTCATAGTTTACATCAGACACTACACTATTTTAGAGCAAAGGGCAGCAGTAGGTAACGTCACAGCTGTGGACATCTTGTCAATGCAGTGGGGTTTGAAGGATTCAAAGTGGTATGTGATCTTGCATTTCTTGGTAATTTAAATGCACTTAATAGGGAAATGACAGGTTATAACTCAAACGTGGGATAAAATAAAGGCCTTCAAAATGAAACTTCAATTGTGGAAACGTCAACTTGCAAATAATAATACTTCTCACTTTCCAAAGCTCGCCTCTCTTCTTCAAGTTGAAGTTCAGCATGGCTCTAAAGAGTATGCAGAAATTCTTGCAGGAACAATTTGAAATGCAATCCCAGAAGTTAAAAGGTCTAGAAAAACAATTTTATATATTTCCTAGCCCATTCTCAGTAAAAATTTAAGTTCCTGCAAACTTACAGTTGGAAATTATGGACCTACACTGAAACAGAGAACTGAAAGACAAGTTTAATAATGAGGTGGACTCGGTTGATTTTTACCACTCTGTCCCTCATTTATGATTTTCTCGCCTAAAATCAAGCTAAAAACCTTGTGCATATTCGATACCACTTATATGCGTGAGCAGCTCTTCTCCGTTTGAAATTAAGAAAACGCAGACAGCAAAGTAACCTGTTTTATGAAAATCAGAGTGCAGTTCTCAGAAACAAGCAGCAAAAAATATCACCCCAAATATTTATAAGCTGGTCAAGGGAAAACTTACTAACGAAAAATAAAACATTTACTTTATGTAGAAAATTTGAGTCGGAGTTGAAACACTTAACATCACCTTGACTGGTTTCGAGAGCTAATTGCTTCCAACATTGGCAGTGGCTGACTGGTTCCTTGTGGTGTTGTCCCATATATGTCTGTGTGTGGTGGAATCTGGTGTAGTGAACTCCATAGTGAGTTCGGTTGCAGCAATTCAAAATTCATCACACAGTGTTTATGTTTTGTGATTCGCAAGAGCAGGGCAATCACATTCTCCTTCTGGGCATCTACTACAGATAGGGTTGTTAAACAGTCCCATTCTGTATAGATTAAACTTTAGGGCACAGTGTCCTGTTGCCCATGCAAGTTTTCTTCTACTAAGACCGCGCAGGTACTTTGCCTGGCTGTTATCCAGGTCTGTAATAAACAACTTGGAATGTCTACAACCCTCAATGGAGTTCCAGTAGTTCTTGTGTTCTGCTTGAGCCCAGCACTTAATAGCCTGTTTCACTGGTCTGTAGGACACCCCCAGTACAGGCTCCGGACCCAAAAATGGGATTTCACTGCCAATCTTGGCTGCTTCATCTGCTTTCTCATTGCCTGGTATACCTGTATGTCCTGGCATCCACATAAGTTGAACCTTATTGTGTTCAGCCAGTGTCATTAAGGATTACTGGCATTCTGAGACGAGCTTTGATTTTATTGATGGTGATTCAAGTATTTTTGGCAATCACTTTCCAAAGATAGATGAACTATCGAAAGCCTCACTTAGCAGTCTGGTTAAGTTCATAACGAGCAACAGACTACTTAACTGATGAAAGGGGGGATGCGCAATAGATCTTTAAGGTCGCAGTGCTTGGGCATAAAACCCACCCCCTTTTTCAAACTACGACTACATGTTTTGTGATTAATAACTTTTCCCAAGTATCCAACTTTTCTGTGTGTTTTGTCTATTTTAAGAGTGTTATATTTGGTGTGATGTTGTGATTTGTTGTCCAAAGGTGATGTGCAACGCAGATTTGTCCAAATGGCTTCACCAAATAAATAGCACATTTCAAGAAACAGAAACACATTAAGGACACCACAAATCTTGCCCAATAAAAAAGCAAAATGATTTCAAGAAGTTGACTTTCCACCCAAGGACTCACTACAAATTCCACATCTTCAAAAAACACATTTGCCTAGCTCCGCAAAAAAGATTGAGTATAGAGAAATTACTGTGAAGAAATCAAAGGACCAAATACCTCGGAACAAAAAAGCAGGAATCTATCAAATTAATTGCCCAGAATGTGACCAAATATATACATAGGTAAAACAAAAAGAAACTTGGAGACCAGGTTAAAAGAACATATGAGACACATCAAATACACACAGATGGACAAATCTGCAGTTGCACATCACTTTTGGACATCACACCAAATATAACACTCTTAAAACCAACAAAACACACTGCAGAGTTGAATACTTGGGAAAAGTTATTAATCACAAAACATAAACAGGTCTATGAATTTTGAATTGCCGCCACCAAACCGACAATAGAGTTTCATCACTACACCAGATTCCACCACACACAGACGCATGCAGGACACCACCACAAGGAACCAGTTGGCCACTTACAATGATGGGAGCAGTTAGCTCTCGAAACCGGTCAAGTTGTAAAACATGTAAGTGATGTTAAGTGTTTCAGATGTGACTCAAATGTTCTATATAATTTCAAATTCACATCACTGTTACTAGCTTATCCATATTTTATACCCATTTACTTCAAGTTACACTTTCGTTTTATGTGTTCTCTGATTGATGTTAGTTATTTATAAATTATTTCAAATCAGTTATATCTTAAATTGCTCTGTTTGTATTATGTGTCTTAGGTTTTGTACTCTGAAATATGATGTTCCTGTTACTTAAGTGTTGATAACTTAAAAGTAGAACCATCGTTTGTTCTTTTATTCCTTCTGATTATGTTACTAAACATGTATGTATAAAAAATTATATTAATCAAATAGATAAAGAGAGAGAAAATTTTCTACTGTAAGTATAATGTAGAACTAGATGTGATAAATGTTCTGACAAATTGTAACAAATATATCTGTAATTCCATGCATGTACTTTGTAGTGCTACAAAGGTAGAATATTGGTTCACTATATTAGACTTTCACATTAGATAATTTGATCTGTTGTGTGTTTAATTCCGTTATTGATAAAGCACGCCACTGATGCAACCCAAGAGCTACCCTGCCTGTATGTTGTTTACATACTTGCCAAGTTTTACACTTTACCCATAAAATGTATGGGAGCAGAGGCCTTTTTACAACTTTACAGCAAAGGAGACATTTTTACAGCTTTATGGGCAGATTTTCACCATGAACATGACATTGCATTATATTGTAAATTAAGGTTACAGATAGAATGTACAACACTAATTGGTATACAGTGTTATGATAGGTAGAGATTAGGATATGTGGTGAATGAAATGAATAGAAGTGCTGGAATAAAATCCTCAAAGTGGTAAAAAAAAATACTCAGAGTGGTGAAATAAAAAATCAAGGAATGACGACTCAAATGGAATAAGTATGGCTTTTCTATTGAAATAATCATAATTACAATTATCTTAAAAAAGAATGACATAGAAATGAATAACAAGTATGATAAAATTTAGCTGAAAGTGTCACCAAAGTGCAAACATGGCATTGTTTCTACATTTTCTGGGCGTAAATTTGTTCGCCTGTCTGAGAATAAATTTGCATATGCTGAAAAGCCTCTCTTGCTATCTACATTGGTAATTGGAAACCATACTGCCTTCAAGCAGCGGCTTGAAAACTGAGGATATTCCTGCATCAGAAATAATTCAAGTTCCACGTCCTGCTTCATATCAACTGTCTTTGCTTAATGCTACAACACTAAGTATCTTTGAGAAATGCATCCTTAGAGAGGCACTTCAGAAGTGAAACCTGACTCAACATGTAACATGGTCTCAATGGATACTATACCCCCGTCGCTGTATCTTTGCACTTGACAGTTCGTGTGGCTTCGCGTAAGGTTGGCTACATTGTGGTTGCGACGTTGCCAGAGTGGCCAGTAAACAACAGCTGATTGTTCTCCTTTCTATCGTGTCTAAGCCGCATACAAAAAGTGTACGTAAGTAGCGAACGTCACTGAATAATAACTATTTCGTATTATTATTGTTAATTGAAAATAAGCGATATAAGCAGGTTTGGTATGGTCGGATACTCCTTTCTATGATAATAGGCATAAATGTGTCTATGTATGGCGTCTAATTGGAAAGCATCAAGATTTGTAACTGGACGAGGCTGCTTTCTTTTCTTCCCTGGAGTTGATAGAAATACCTGTTGCATTCCAGATTGTTCAGAAATTTTGTCCTCTTTCTCTTGGAGTTTCACTCCCTTGTGAATAACAGTTCTCGTGCTTAGTCCAACAGCTGCTGCAGTTCGTTGTACGGCTTTATCAGCAGGAATAGAGGGATGGCCATGAAGCTTCATTTACTCCTTTTCCTGTTCAAAGAATTCCCGGGTTCTCCTTAATAGTTCCAATGCCTGACTATTAAGTGGCACACCTCGGTGCAAAGGATTTTCACTTCGTGAATCATCACTCTGCGATCGGCGTCGTTTTTTAGACATTGTAGCACTTCAGTTTTGTTTAAATAAACAATATGAATGAAATATATATATATATATATATATATATATATATATATATATATATATATATATGTGTGTGTGTATAAACAAACAATGACGAAACTATCAAACAATAATCACAAATATAAATAACAATGAACAATATGTAGCTTGCAAAGAACAACTCGACACTTGTGCTAGAGATTCACAAACTGAAGCACGTGGTTGGGAATAGTTACATCCGGCAACAGAGCCGATTCTAGTTCCGGTTCCGCTTTGTCATCGACCATCCGGAATGCTGCCTTGTGATTGGCTTAACAAGTCAAACAGTTGAAGCTTTTCTCTGTTTTTTCGTGAGTGTACCAACTTAAATGCTAGCTGTCAAGTGCAACGTTACAGTGACGGGGGTATAATGCTACCGGTAAATTAGATAAATGAAAAAGCTGGACAGCTGAGTGAAAAATTTTTCCTGCAGGATTTTCTGCCAACAGCTTCTCCAGCTTTTCAATGCAGCATTTGGCTAATTTCGTCTCTCGAGCGTCTCCCCTCTGCTTGGTTTCATACTTCAGCTTACACAGGGTTAAGGATGTTTCCTCTCCAGACACCTTGTATTTTATGAGCTGCACTTACCAAGCAAAGCAGTCACTCTTGGCACAAGCTTGTGCGCTGTACAATATTGACACCCCTGCTAAAATTAAGTAATCTCAGAAATAGTGCAACAATACTCTTTCACGAAAGCAGCCTCAAAACAAATGCAGTTTCTGTCATTGAAAGCTTTTTAAAGTAGTTGACTGCCAGTTAGAGTCAGTCAGTTGTTTGAAGTACTTGAGAAGATCGTTAAAGTACTCCCCAGAACAGGTTTTATCCATGAACCCCACCAAGTTAACACAGGAATCTGAAACATCTTTGCTTCTTTAGCACCAGCATGTTTATGTTTCAGAAAGGTTATACTCTGGTGCTTCCTCTTACTAGCATTCTTAAGGCTGCCTTAACCATAGATTGCACAAATAAACAATAAAAAATTGACTTAATCTGTAGCATTTCGCTACATTTCACAGTATATCGTGGCTTCAATTTAAAAAACAATGAAGTTTATTCCATACAAATGTGATTTTGTAACATTAAAGGCTGGTTCATAACCACCCCAGAACGGGAAGCAATACAAGATATTGGTTCACAACAGTCCAGTAACAAGAGCGGGAATGCATATCGATCACAAAGTGAAAGTCGATTTAGCGCATTGGGATTTCATTTGATTTTAACTGACCAATGACATTTTTTCACCTACTTCCAATTTAGCCAAGCTAACGTCAAAATTCGATAGAGTAAACATTATCTAAATGTATATCCGTTACATTTCCGATCCCTCTAGTTATGCCAAGCTTCCATTCCTTTATTTAATGGCATACATTAAAATAGTTTATTGTTCTTTCTTCATTTTCACCGTTTTTAGCTGTTCTTTGTAGCTTTTGCCATTGGTTTTTGGGTAATAGCCAGTTTTGAGTTGCATATAAACAAACTACAAATGACCTCTTCACCAGAGGAACCAACACTCATTAGATTTGCAGGTGTCGGGATGAGGTTAGGAAGCACATTTACTATTAATTCCTTCCACTTTCATGTTTCCAGCTTGCGACTAAAGAGAGCACTAGTGGCTGTTTCATGTCACAGCTGTCTAGAATAACCTCTAGAGTGAAGAGTCTAATATGCACAATAGGGATCTAATATGCCGTGCCGGGAACGAGAACGAGAAAGTTAAAAGTTGGGCAACTCTTCTTTCTCGTTCCTGGGGCCCAGTAAGGCTTCTCGTCGGTTGTGAACATTCCCATTTGAATACATGTATTTCAACTTTCTCGTTCTCGTTCTGGTTATCGTTCTCGTTGGTTGTGAACCAGCCTTAAATGTGTCACTTGAAGATTTCATGGTTATTATTAATACTAGAAATCCGGGCCTCTAATGATCAGCCAGAGCTTATCTGGTCGTCCTCCGTGGACTAGTGATACCGTGCTAGCCTCTACTTCCCGAGGTTGCGGGTTCAAACCTGGTGGAGGGCAATGGATTTTTTTGGGGTATAAAAATCCTTAGCATGGCTTCCTTCGGAAGGGAAATAAATCCAGTGGTCCTGTGTCGTACATTTATGACACGTAAAAGAATCTCGAGCCTGATAAGAGGACTGAGCAAAATTTTCAATCTTTCACACCCAATATAGAATGGGACGCTAAGGACCATAGTAGTTAAAGAGCGTCCATAAATAAAACTCAATTTAATTTAAAGCTTATCTGTGTGTCTATCCTTTATTACGTTCATGGTTACCTTCATTGGGCTGCAACAATATGCATTTATGCAGATTTGAAATTTGATTGCACACTAGTGACCTCTAGCAACCAGGGTGTAAACATTCAGTAATGGATGACATAAATTTAAAGTCAACTCCCTCACCTAGGGCCAGTTTCACCAACTGATGTTAAAAATGCTGTAACATCTTGTTTGTTAACATGGTGTTCAAAGTTTTACGTATTGTTAACGTCAAAGACAACTGTGAACGCTAGCTTTCGAGAAGGCAGTGGCCAAACTACACTGCTTCTGAACGTGCTCCACTGCACTTTTGTCTACATTTTGCTGCACTCTCTGTGTCAGTAGCATACAACTATTTACATTCATGGCAATTGCCATGTGATGTTCCCGATTGTTTCAGGTTAGAATCGCAATGTCAACTGAAATAAATGTTACACCATTTGAAATGCGTTAGTTAACATCCGGTTGAGTATAGACATATTATCAATTGCGAAAAAGCTAACAGTCTTACATTAAAGGATAAAACTGCAGCCTGGGCAAAAATTTGCTAGTAATTTAATTGGAATGAACACATTCTCTTAACCACAAACGGTAGCTTTGGAAATACCAACATTATCACCCACTAAGTAAATGAAAAATGTTAGTAGCATAAAATCTAAGTACCTAATTAATACTTGTAGCTTAGGAGAAAGAGGCATGCTTCTATTGGTAATATTTTGTATTTCCCATAAAACCATGCTCATGACCCCTTGAACAGTCGGTTTGAAAAGTTGCTTTAAAAATTCCTCCTTTTGCAGGGTTTCAAATTTATAATGACATACAACTACTCTTCTATTATGAATGGCATTAAAAAATGTCATTTGTAGCAAACTCCCATCAACAGCTTGGTTTGTGCCAGCCATTTTCCAAATTCCAACATTTGTTATACGCCTTAACAAAGGGATATCACAATGTTAACTTAACACTGACTTTAACACATTGTTAAATTAACATTGTTTGATAAACAGAATTAACAGTGTTAAATCAGTTTAACATTCTGTTAAAATTTAGTATCTGTTGGTGAAACTGGTCCCTAATTGTTTATCTTATTCACGTTCTATGGCTGCAGGGTATAAGTTTCCCATTTTTTGTGACAGTTTTCTTTTAAAGTTGATGTTATGAAGTGTAAAATATGGACTATAAGAAGTCTGTGCATGGCCTAGGAAATAATGTTCTTTGCTTTAACATGAGTTTATTGTGGTACCACGAGGAATTTCATTATGTTTAATAGAAACAAGCAGTAGTACTATACTGGATCTGCTGTAAGAAACACTTTTGTATTACTCTACTCAACACCTGCACAGCATATGCAGCGCTCTCTGTGGTGTAGTGGTTACCATACTAGTCTCTAGTTCCCAAGGTCGCATGTTCAAACCTGGCGAACGGCGATGGATTTATTCGGGCATAAAAATCCTTAGCATGGCTTCTTTTGAAAGGGAAGTAAAGCCGATGGTCCCGTGTTGTAGATTTATGGCACGTAAAAGAACCTTAAGTCTGACAAAGAGGCCTCTGAGCAAAATTACCAGTCTTTCACTCTCAATATAGAGTGGCACGCTAAGGACCACAGCAGTTAAAGAGCATCCTTAAATAAAAAATTCAATTTCAATTACAGCAAATGTAGTTATGCAATAACTGCCCAGTTTCAGTAATTCATTGGTTTTTATTTCCGAATAACAGAGAAATATATAGCATATTGCAGTGTAATCATTAACACATTTTAAAAGCAATAACGTAAAGAAAAGATGGAATTATTTTCTACACCTAGAGTGAGTGTTGCGGTCAGGGACCAATGAGAGCATTCACTGCAGCTACATTCGGGCTGCCTCTTGCCTTTGTTTACCTCAAGTATGTTTCTTATTTTGGTAGGAATATAGATCTTCAAAGATTCTTATGAATCAGAATTCCCACTTATTTTATTTATATTTTTCTACATTCACTGCACTGAACATTTTATATGTTTTAAATTTCATGTCATTGCAAAATTATTATGCTTTGCTGGACAAGGGAAGCTTTTGCAGGTTACAGTTTCAGGAAGTTTGCAAGAATGAGTTCAGTTTCCAATTTAAAAAAGCATTACAAAACTGCAGTCTGTTCAGAGCAGTTCTTCAAGCATCTAAAATAATGCTAGAATATCTGCAATATACAGAAATACAAATAAATTAACTGATGTTCAATATTTCAATTGCAAAACTCCAAGTAATGCACATGGGGTGATAGTTAACTTCATGTACCACTTGGTAAAATACCACCAAGAGCAATAGCAACATCCAGCACAGGGTATCATTTGTTGCTTTGTTTACAGTGCAACCCACAGTATGACAGAATTGATGTATAGTTAAAAACACTATTAGCTTTCTTTTTACTTTCTCTACTACGTATAGTAAGTAGGGGAAGTATTGTATTCCACCCAAAAATTCGATACCGAGATTTCACCGGAAATACATGTTTTGAGACCCCCGTGTCTGTGTGTATGTCTGTGAACAGCATAACTCAGAAACAAACAGTCGGATAAACACCAAACTTGGTATTTAGGTTCAGTATCTTCCAGAGATGCGAAACAAAGGTTTCCAAGAAAATCCCCCCCACCCCAGATTACCCTTTACATGGAACACTTTTCGAAAATTTTAATTTTCACAAAAATGGCTCTAATGATTTTGAATAAAATATCATATGTTTAAGATATTTTCATGACAAATAAAATGTATATCTCAAATTTTCTGGGAATGCCTCCAAAAGTATTCTTCATTGTGAATGACTTTTGCATAACTGGTAAACCATAAGAGATAAACAAAATTTTACTACACAAAAAATGTAGATCACGTTAAAATACACAATTTGTGACATATACATTATTTTTTGTTGAGTGAACCATTTTCGAGATATTGGTTGTTATTCCCTTAAATTTTCCAATACTTATACTTTTTCTCAAATTCGTTATTCATCTTTTTTTGTCCTGCTAATGCAAAGAGAATGGAATACTCGACATGGCAACCAGCTCTTAAAATATTTGACTATCGCTTAAAGCCTAGCAATTCCCCTTGCATCTACAAGAAAATTAGCAATAAGATTAACATCTCGATTAACATGAAGCATATGGAGAATAAGTGTTTGTAAAAATAGTTTGTACAAGAGTAGAGAAAGTCACACATCAGATTTTTTTAAAATATGCAACCTGTTAAGTGGGAGATTAGCCTTGGGTCCGTCTTTGATGCCTGCTTAGCAAATAAAAATGTTTAACCTGGTGGAGTGAAAAAGCGGCATAAGTTCATGCTGCGGTATTCTAGACTTGCTCCAAAAGCAGTTTAAAAGACACATAGTAGCCTTCTACTGAAAGCTGCACCACCTCTCAGGCCAATTTTGTAATGCAGTATAAATTATTAATGAAGACTCTTAGGGGCGGTTTCATAGTTTAAGCTGAAGCTTTAGTAAGCTATGGATGCCAGGGCTTTGGTTTAAACTTTGCAAGTCTCACAGTAGGGCAACGACGTTTGGCTTTACTGAGTTGAACAAGTCAACAAAAGTTGTTAACTCTAGCACATGCTCAAGTGAATACTCATTGTTTATGGCAACATTGTTCCTAAAATAAGCTTTTGTAGGTTATCCAGCAGCATAAAGTTAAAATGAAAAAAACATCAGAGTAAAAACATACTGCAAACTTCTCAAGAAATCAGCATTCTCCTAGAAATTAAATTGGGCAAATTACTGTGGAATAAGAAAAACTAAACGTGGGGAAAAATTGCGATACAAAGGGTAGATTAGATTGGTGTGAAACAATTTTGATAGCTCAGCATGCTGAATGTTTTGAGATGCCAGAAAAACCTCCAGCAGCAATTAGCATGCTTTAACTTGCATAGTGTAGTGGTTACCATGCTAGTTCCTGAGGTCACAACTTGAAACCCGGCAGAGGGCTATGGATTTTTTTCAGGCATAAACATCCTTAACATGGCTTCCTTTGGAAGGGAATTAAAGCCAGTGGTCCCGTGTCATAGAGTTACAGCCGGATAAAGAGGCCTCTGAGCAAAATTTCCAGTCTTTCACGCCCAATATAGAATGGGACGCTAAGGTCATAGCCCCTTATAATGCACTCTGCCCAGGATGTCCTGGGTGTGGGTGAATGGTGGGAGGTGGAGTTTCCAGCTGTTATAATGTTATCTATAATTGGCCAAAACAGGCATTTATTTGTTACTTCTAGCATAGATGTCTGTATGCTGCAATAATTTGCTATTTTGAGCATCTTTAAATCATGAACAAAAACGTGTAATATTGATCTTTATTTTCACTTTACATGAAAAATTTTTAGTTATTTTTGATTTTCTAACAAATAGCACTAATTATTTTAATTAAAATACCATATGTTTCAGATATTTACGACATAAAATTTGTACCTTGAATGTGATAAATTAGTTTTTCTTCAACTATATTTCCGGCCCGAGCCCATGCAGACCTCTACTTTACAGTGACATCCTGGGGTAATTGAGTTTTTAACACTTAACCATATGGCAATGTATTGAAATATATCCAAAGTAAAACGTGGGGATGTCGAGGGCAAACATGGATCCTTGTGATGTCACTGTAGCAATACCTACAACATTTCAATGGTGGATAACAGTGTGGTAAGACGAAGGAGATGATCACAGAAGAAGAAATCAGCAGCCAAATAAAACCGCCCCAGTTGAGGATGCTACTCTTTTACCCCATACTTTTCAACCAATAAAGGATACAGTTGTACAAGTGGAATAGCTCTTGTTGTGTTCCTAACTTGATGCTTTACTTACTAAAACCCCTCTACCTGCTGAGGAATGAACATTTGAAGAGTGTTTAGTTGACTACAAATAGTGAATTATGTCTACCTCCATATCTGTTACAGTATCAGCCTCCCTGTATACACAGTAAACTGAAACTACAGTTACTGTGTCAAAAAGCAGTACTAGGATTTTTAATTCATCAACAGCAATGCCAAGTTCATAGCATAGTGCAGAGTAGTGTCTAAAAGCCAGAAAATTATCATTCTTTTTTATTGTGAAACCTTGGAAGATATGATTGTGACTGAAAGCAAAAAAAAACAATAAAATGAAAAGGCTTTTTAGTAATAAATATGCAAGATGTGACAGTGCATGGCAAAGAAATATAGGATTAATAATATTGATATTCTGGCACTTGGTCTGCATGGCCTGAATTAACTTCAGTGTTTCAATTCTCTATGGAATGCTCCCTTTGCTTCATTGTAGCTCTAAGGGAAACTAAAACCTAAGGCCCTTAGAAGTCTTCACCATTACCTGTGGAATGTCGTTGAATTAACATGTTTTATAAAAAGTTTAAAGCAACTAATATGTAATTTCTATGCAGAATTAGCTTTCACTGCCAAGCTCCAGACATTTGGTTCCTCTCTTTAAGACCTATCAACCCTATTGAATAATTTATGTTGCATAAATGTAAGTTAAAAATATTACCATACATTATTTCCTAGCATTTATAAGCAGAATAAGAAAATTATTTCTGTTTATATTTCATAAATTGTGCTTCTGTATTGCAGAGTTTAGGGTAATTAATGTGGTTGCACTATCTTTTTAAACAAAGTCTGTAATTGTAGTGTAAAAGTACAGCGTGATCTTTTAGTCCCTCCACAGTGCCTGTTTGTCATTCACTGTGGTCTAAGAAATACCATGCTAGCCTCTAGTTTCTGAGGTCGTGGGTTCAAACCCGGCAGAGGGCGGTGGATTGTATCAAATGTAAAAATCCTTAGCATGGCTTCCTTTGAAAGTGAATAGAAGCCAGTGGTCCTGTGTCATAGATTTATGGCATGTAAAAGAACAAACTATGTGAATCTCCATGAAATAGTCACTCATATAAGTGAATTTTGGTAATTGATGCGATTTATTTTCTGTGATCTAGGAGTGCAATAACAATGCCAGTGAATTAATGACAGCAAAGTGTTTATGGAGGATTATCAGTTGCAATTGGCAGGGACATGTCATGACACTAACAATAAATCTCACTCCAAATACTGAACTGTCAGTTCTTTTCTACTTTTAACCTACCTACAAATATGTTAAATCTTGATTTTTTTCATATTAAAACTACTAGCAGGAAAAGAAAACATTCATTATCTACTGTTAATTTTGCAGCTAATAGAAACAGCTGAGACCTTTTTCACAGAAGCAATTTCCAAATCATACCACAGAGCCTTCATTTGGACATGTGGCATTGTGCTGTTTCTAACCAGTTCTATTTCCCCTCCATGTACCAGTTAATCAGTTGATGCGAAGTCTGTGCTTTTACAGAGATTGATATGTTGTGAGACAAGTGCTTCAGTATTATAGTGTGTTACAGCTGTTGTAATGCCAAAAAGTGTGTATAGTTTAGCACAAGGAATCTTCATATATGATTCCTTTGTAACAAAAAACTCTCTTAGAGAAGTGAGACAGATTCCCTGCTGTTATAATGCCAGCACACAGAATCTTCATATATGATTCCTATGTGACAACAAACTCTTGTACAGAAGTGAGACAGATTCCCTGCTTTATAATGCCAGCACACAGAATCTTCATATATGATTCCTTTGTAACAAAAAACTCTCTTAGAGAAGTGAGACAGATTCCCTGCTGTTATAATGCCAGCACACAGAATCTTCATGTATGATTCCTATGTGACAACAAACTCTTGTAGAGAAGTGAGACAGATTCCCTGTTGTTATAATACCAGCACACAGAATCTTCATGTATGATTCCTATGTGACAACAAACTCTTGTAGAGAAGTGAGACAGATTCCCTGCTATTATAATGCCAGCACACAGAATCTTCATGTATGATTCCTATGTTACAACAAACTTGTAGAGAAGTGAGACAGATTCACAGGTGTTAATGCGTCTCAGAGAGAAACAGTTCTTAAGCTTGTGAATAGATTTAGGGAAACGGGATGTTCTTTTGATAAGAAAGGATGTTCTTACTGAGGAAAAACTCAAGACATCGGAGAAAAGTTAGAATGAGGTCCAAAGAAATCTTGCACAGGAATCAGGAATTTCACAAACCTCGGCTTGGAACGCTATTAAACTGTTAAAATTAAAACCCTATAAAGTAACTAATTCAGGAATTTCAATCACGTAATGTGAGTAGTGTTAATTTGTGTAATTGACTGTTGGATAATGTTAAAGATCACTCTATTGACCCTAATGGTTTTATTTACATGGCCATGAAGAATAAATGAGTGTTAATACAAATTTTGTTAAAAGGTGTGAGATGTGTGGACATCATTTCCAACCTTTTTTATGACAAAGATTTGTGGTTATTGTAGTTTTAATTTGCATGAGAAATCTATGTGTTTGAATTGAACTTCTTCCAACAAACAACGCGCTTCTCAGTGCCAAGTAAATTCGTGTTAGAGTGGCCACGCGTTCAAATGAAGGCATGTATAAGTAAAGTGTTGAGTAAGTTTATGACGTTGAAAGCTCTCTTTGCAGAATTGTTAACATAAGGTCCTACAAGAGCAGTTTGGCAAATGTGGAATGGAATGAATAAAACATCTGATCATAATAAGTGCTTTTCATACCAGCTGTTTCACTAACCTTTGTTTATGCTGGTTTGTGTGTACTGCAGCTTTTATCTGTCCTTTCCAACCTTTGTCTGTTCTGTAAACCTCCTTTGGAAACTTTGATTTTTGTTCAAACTGTGTTGATAGATTTATCGTAAGGCAAAGGAGATAAATTTGCAGCTTCTCGGTAGTTTAAATGTATTCTTGCCTTTTTTGACTGGTACAAACATATATATTTTAAAATGGAATGCAATTGTAATCACAAATATATTTTACATGTGAAGCAAAATTCCTTATGCTTAGCTGTGATTTTAGGTTCCCTGTGCAATGTGCTGCTGGATGGATTTAGCTCAGCTGAGTCTACAGGAGAAACAGTAATTGAAAACGTAAGTTGGGCCAGTGTTTTATTTGTACTTTCTCTACTACAGATAGTAGATAAAAATTTGATATGGAGATTTCACTGGAAATATGAGGGTGGTCTGAAAAGTTTCCGACCTAATAAAGATACAAGACATTTTTTCAGATTTTTTTTTTATTATTTTTCAACATAGTCTCCTTGTAATTCTACACACTTCTCCCAGCGATGCTCCCATCTCTGTAACCTGTCCAAATAGTACTCGGCGTTTTTCTCTGCAAAATAATTGTTCACGAAGGTGATTGCCTCTTCATTTGACAAAACTCTATGTCCTTTGAGCGCAATTTTCAGATGAGGGAACAAAAAGAAGTCGTTTGGGGCTAGATCTGGTGAGTAAGGTGGATGGTCAAGCAGTTCAAACCATAATTCGTGGATTTTCGCCATTGCAACCGCTGAGGTGTGGGACGGTGCATTGTCTTGGTGAAACAGGATTTCCTTTTTCTGCAAATGTGGCCATTTTTCCACAAGTTCTGCCTTCAGCTTTTCAGGTAATGATGCATAGTATGCTCCTGTAATGGTTTTTCCTGTTTGAAGATAATTGATTAAAATAACTCTATGTCTATCCCAAAAAACAGTCGCCATCACTTTCCCAGCCAAAAAAACAGTTTTTGCTCTTTTTGGAGCCGGTTCCCCCTTGCAGTCCACTGTTTGGACTCTATTTTTGTTTCGGGCATATAATGGTGTATCCAAGTTTCATCTACAGAAATTAATCAGCGCCTAAACTGTGCCAACAGAGCGGTTGAAATGTTCATTCGAACACGTTTTTGGTCAAACGTGAGCAAACGCGGCACCCAATGTGTGGACAGCTTTCTCATGTATAAATGTTGATTTAATATGTGACAAACACATCCTTTTGACATGTTCATAGCCTCTGCTATCTTTCTCACTTTAATTCGGCGGTCGTCTAGCACCATTTGGTGAACTTTGGCGATGTTTTCGTCGGTAGTTGCAATTTTTGGACGTCCCGAACGTTCACCATTTCCCAAACTCTTACGGCCACGTTTAAATTCAGCTGCCCAAAATTTCACTGTGGTAAATGATGGTGCAGAGTCCGCATACACAGAATCCAACTCATCTGATTTGCGTAGGCGTATTGCCTTTCAAAAACAAATATTTAATGACAGCTCGATACTTCGATTTTGTCCATTTTCATAAAAACACTCACATCATCTCACTCAAAAGACTGTTACATAACAACTGAGCATCCAAAATGGCTGAAACTTTGGTGAGTAACTCAACAGATGAACAACAAAATTCACTAGCTTTTATTTACGAGTGCTGCCA
Source organism: Deroplatys truncata (assembly GCA_030765065.1). Classification (NCBI taxonomy): domain Eukaryota; kingdom Metazoa; phylum Arthropoda; class Insecta; order Mantodea; family Mantidae; genus Deroplatys; species Deroplatys truncata. The sequence continues at coordinate 21,821,788 of CM060978.1, forward strand.
TCTTCATGTTGAGGTTGGAAACTTTTCAGATCACCCTCGTACATGTTCTGACACTCCTTGAATCTAAAAAAAGCATTTTTAGAAAAAGGACCATGCGTGTGCGTCTGGAACAGCATAACTCAAAAATGAAAAGTCAGATAAATATCAAACTTGGTAATTAGGTTAAATAACTTCCAAAGATGGGACACAAAGATTTTCAAGAGAACCTCCCCATCCCAAACTATGCTTAAATGGAACATTTTTCGAAATTTTGAATTTTCTCAAAAGTAACTCTTAACGATTTTGATTAAAGTAGCATATATTAAATATATTTACATGTCAAATAAAATATAATTCTTGAATTTTTTGGGTGTAGTCTGTGAAGTCCTCTTCATTCAGAAGGAATTTTGTATAATCGGTAAACCTTATGCGATATATGAAAACGTACCGCACAAAAAATGTAGATCTCTAAAGCACACAGTTTATTTAAAGTAACTTTTTTTTTGTGGCATGAACCATTTCCGAGAAATCCAAATTGTTCAATACTTAGTCATTCTGTTAAAGTCCTGTCAACATTAAGTTGTTTCTCGCAACGTCATGGAAACAGCATGGAATTTTAAGACCAGCACATAGCGTCCAGTTGTTAAAACATTTGACTATCGCTGTTCTCTTTGTATCTATAACAAAATGTGTAATGTAACTATTTCCAGAAAGGTTTATCTCATTAACATGATAGGAAAATAAACTTTCATAAGAATAATAGATTTATTTTGAACTCCAAGGACAGATGAAACAAGAATAATGGCGCATCTTTGTGACTGTATGATATTTTACACACACAGGTGAATCTAGCAGCTAGATTATCAGGCAGCAGAGAGGTAGAGGGCATAGATAATGAGTCATTTACTCAGGAATGGTTTGATGACGACTTTGGGCTTCACCACACCAGGAAAGAAGCAGAAGAGCTACGCCTTCAACAGCTTCAAATTGAGCAAGAGGTAACATCTCATAATTATTACCATCAGGGCCCGGATTTTGATGAAAAATGACTCATGAAAGACCCCTTAAAAGTCTTAAAAATACCTAAAACTGAGATTTATTTAGTTTCTTAAAATTAGTGTACAGAAAATTATAAATAAACTTACAAGGGTGGATCGAAAAGTAACGCACAATAATTCTTTTACAAAAAAGTTTAATAGTTAAAACAACAAAAATCAGAAATGAACTTACACCTTTTACCTACTTTTCGACAGTCGCCAAGTTTCTCAACACATTTCTCCCATCGTGATAACAGTTTCAATATGCCATGCTTGTAGAAGTCTGTTTCCTTGGAGTATAGCCATCTGCGAACTGCTGATTTCACTTTCGCATCTGTCGCAAAGCGTTGGCCGGCCAGGAATTTCTTCATGGGACCATGGATGAAAGTCTGACGGTGCAAGGCCCGAATGTATGGTGGATGCTGGAGCACCTCCCAACTAAATTTGGCAATTTTCTGACGAACAGCAGCAGCAACATGGGGGCGAGCATTGTCATGAAGAATTTTGATATTGTTAGCATTCATGTTGTGGTGTTTGTCACAAAGGGCACGACGCAACTTCACCAAAGTTTTCATGTAGGTTGCAGCATTCACAGTGGTCCCATGTTCAGCAAAGTCCACCAATACAACAGCATGCATATCCCAGAACACCATCACAAGCACTTTCCTAGCGCATTGAGTCACTTTGAATTTTTTCTTCACTGGGGAACCAGCATGTTTCCACTCCATACTTGCCTGTTTGGTTTTGGGCATGTAGTGGTATGCCCACAACTGATCACCAGTGACGATTCCTTTCAGAAAGTCATGCCCTTCTGTGATGTGCCGGATTAGGTGATTCAAGCTCCTCATCATTCGCTGGCCCTTGTGGTTGTCTGTCAGGTTCTTAGGCACCCAGCAAGCACTAACTTTACAAAATTTTAACGTGTCATGAACAATATCGTACACTGCACCATAGACAATTTGAATGATAAGGTTCGCAGTTGCATATGCCAGTCGTTCAAAATTGCCATCTCAGTGCCTCTGATATTCCTCGAGGTCACAGCTGTTACCAGCCTCCTGGAGCGTGGCGAATCACTAAGGTTCACACGGCCCTCTAGGAAGAATGCACACCACCTGGAGACATTGTTACGGTCCATACAATCATCCCCATACACACCACGCATGTCCCTGTGAATATCACATGGTTTATGCCGTTTGGCCCACAAATATCGAACCACACCTCTGTGCTCTTCACACGTGGATGACAGTAACATGCGCGCCATCTTTGTTGCTGCACATGAAACCAAAAATACCCTCTGTAGTGAAAACTTCAAACTATATCTGTGTGAAATTGGAACATTTCAGCTGCAATACCAAGGCAGAAAGAAATTATTGTGCGTTATTTTTCGATACACCCATATATTTTTGTATACATACATTTAAAAGGTGGGGTAACAATAATGATGAGATAATTTAGAAAATTAATTAAAAATACATTTGTTGCATGTTATCTGAAGAATCTGAAAAGAAAATTATTTTTGAAGCAAGTCTTGCCAAAGTAGCATTCAACACTTTTCAGTTCTCAGATTATACAAAACTCTTTGGAAATAAACAGCATTTTTATGCCTATAACACGACACAAGGACAATAGCAGCCTGACTGTATGCAGTTATTAACACACAAAAGGGAAAACTACCTGTCTGATCCCTATTTTGAGATCGAATTCATAACTGTGAAGGCTGGTTCACAATAATTGTAACCAAAACGAGAATTACAGAGTTGAAATATAAGGTGGTTTGAAAAGTTCTCGGAATGACGTACCGAGGTCACTGCTAGTGCAATCCTGATCTGACGCAATGCTTAGTCATCCTGTTTGAGTAAACACGTAGCATCAGTGCTCTGGGTATACAGCTGTGGTGCTGATGCCTCTGTTTTGTTGTTCCCGTGTAATGAATTTGAAGATGGAAAAAACCAAGATTCGAGCAGTGATAAAGTATTGAAATGAGTCAAAATGTTTAAACACAATAAAATTCCACTCATATGATGAGATTTTCAAGACCAGTTATAGAGAGCGTCCTCCCTATCTTCAGTTGCTGCATCGACTGAAGCTGTTGTAAATTCCGGGTTCTATTGGTAGGTGTGATACCAACTATTTTCTCTGCCAAACGGATGACATCATCTATTTCGGGAATCTCAAAATTCATAAGTTCTCCTTTGGTTTGCACCACTGGTTTCTTTATCCATACCCAGAGGGATGAATTATTGTGAAAAGGGATTATTGCGTAGGAGCTAGGAAATTGCAAACATTCACTGCCGCATACGTTAACAATTTATTTTAAATTCACATATTCGTTAACAATTCCTTGGTCAGCTTGCTTTAACATTTTACAAAATAATATGCTCAAATACAATGTGATATACTCTTTCACTTTTCTACATTTAAAGTTGCCATATCAATTTAAAGATTTTATGGAAGAGCAACAAACACAATAAAGTTACATGAAATGCGAAATTATAAATGCTTCTCCCGTAAAAGAATTTAGAAAACACCAGAGTTAAAGGCTGAATTTCAAAGCTTACCAACAAGTTTAAAGATAATTTGGAAAAGCCAAAAGAATCACTCTTGGTGAATTATGCCGAAAATCTCGCTGTTACGATGTCTAGTTGTTAGCGGCTCGGTCCCTGGCTGTAGAGCAACTGCTGCTGCCTGCCCAGGAGTTGCTGGAGACGTCCACAAGCATGATGGTGCTGGCCTGTAGCAAACCAGCCAATGATGACTGTACATGATGCTTTACATAGTGGAGTGATGTAGTACATCACTCATGGCAATATGTTCTTCGAAGCTTTAGATGTTAACTTTCTCTGTCGATGAATGATACCATCTCTGAAGCATTGTCACGTACTTTATACTCATTGCATAAGCCATGACCATGGGGGAGGTGAAAACGGCACAGTTTTTTATAATGAAAATATTTTCCCATGTCTCCAATTTGACTGGTTTCTTAACGTGTTTTAACAATAATTTAATTGAATCTTGAGTTGGTGGATACACTAAAACTTCACTTACTTTAAATTATTGGAACATGTTTCAAAAGCACCACTTGCTTTTATCTTCAGTTTTTTTCCGACTGATGCATGTGTATATTCCTGCTCATATTCCATTTTCGTCAACAGAATATTTATTAGTCTGTGAATCAAACTATGAAAAATGGCATATTGATGTGTTGGATTAAACTGATGCCGTTTGATGTAATTGTCTGTGTGTGTTGGTTTTCTATAAATTCCAAATTCTAATCCCAATTAACTACACATGATTTTCAAATCCAAAAATGGTAAAAATCCTTGTGATTCTATTCAACTGTAAATTTTATGAATATTTCTTGTAAATTCAACAATTTTGCACACAGAGTCTTCTACTAATTTCTTAGGAACAGTTGTCTACATATCTACATGAAGTAGCAAAGGTGAACCAAGTTCAATCCAAACTTCTTAGACAAATTAATTGACAAACATAAAATGCAAAAAGTACAAAAAGACATCACCACTTTGGAAAAATTGAAGAAATCACAATGGAATACTATAAATTCACATTCCGCAGGGAATATTTCTGGAAAATTAAAAAAAATTTCAAAGAACTGGACATTGAGTTAGTGCCACAATATTAGGAATTTATTAAATCATGCTTTGAAAGATGTTACACCGAAAACAAAATTATCAGGGGTCTATCAAATGAGTTGCCAGGATTGTAAGAAAATATACATCGGAAAGACGAAGAGAAATTTAGATACTAGAAGGAAAGAACATATGAGAAATTTAAAATTCAAATACACTGATAAATCAGCCATAGTTCATCACTTTCTGAGTGAAAATCATAATATTGAACCAGGGATTAAGTTGTTAAAACACATTAAGAAACCGGTCGAATTGGAAACATGGAAAAATATTTTCATTACAAAAAACAAACGAGAACTTATGAATTTTGAGATTCCGGAAGTAGATGAAGTCATCCACTTGGCAGAGAAAATAGTTGGTATTACACCTACTGATAGAATCCAGCATGAGTTGACTCAGTAACTGAAGATAGAGAGGATGCTCCCTAAAACCATTCTTGAGAATTTCATCGTGTAAATGGAGTTTTATTGTGTTTAAATGATTTTGACTCGTTTCAAGATTTTATCAAACAACATGCTGTACTGTATAAAATACTTTTTAATCATATACAGTGATAAAGTACTTCATAAAGAAAGGTATGACAGCAAATTAAGTTCTTGCTGATTTTCAGAACTCTGCTCCTTCATATTCAACTGTTTTATTTTTATTTATTTATTGCTAAGTATTACAATGTATAGGATTGCCTAATACAAAGAAACTTTTATTGACAACAAATGGTACATAGTTTTGAAGCTTTAACATTTGTCTATTTTTCCACATAATCGCCATTTCGGTTGATGCATTTTTGTAGACGCTGTGGCAGTTTTTGTATGCCCATGTCATATCAGCTTGCCGCATGCTCTTGAAAAAGTGATGGACCTCATTTTTCACTTCATCGTCGTCACCGAAGCACCTTCCAGCCAAGTGTTCTTTCAACTTGGGAAACAAGTGGTAGTCACTGGGTGCTAAGTCCGGACTATAGAGTGGATGGGTGATGGTTTCCCATCCAAACTGTTGCACAAGATTCATGGTTTGACGGGCGGTGTGGGGGCAAGCATTGTCATAGAGAAGGCTTATGCCCTTGCTCAACATTCCTCTTCTACGGTTCTGAATTGCCCGTCTTGAGTTTTTTTAATGTCTGACAATACCTGTCGGCATTTATTGTTGTCCCAGGATCCATAAAGTCGACCAACAATATCCCCTTTCAATCCCAGAACACAGTTGCCATGACTTTACCGACAGACTGTGTTCTCTTGAATTTTCACGGCTTGGGTGAACCGGAATGCCGCCACTCACGTGATTGTTGTTTGGTCTCAGTGTGAAGTGGAAAGCCCAGGTTTCATCACCGTGACTATTGAATCCAAAAGGTTGTCCTTTTCATCTGCATAGCGTTGAAGAAATTGGCAGGAAGTTTCAGTGTGTTGCCTTTTGTGATCTGTCAGCATTCTTGGGACCCATCTTGCGCACACCTTCCGAAATTTCAACTCTACAATCAAAGTCCGATGAATAGTGCTTCAAGAAATCTCATGAACAACAATGCAGAGCTCATCGAGAGTGATCCGCCGATCTTGAAGCACGATTTGTTCAACCTTTGCGATTGTTTCATCAGAAATAGATGGTCTCCTGCTTCTTTCCTCATCATGAATTTCTGTGCGACCATTTGCAAATTCTCTACACCACTTGCAGACATTTTTGACATCCATACAAGACTCTCCATACACTTCCATCAACTGTCAATGAATTTCAACAGGTTTAACCCCTTTTGCACTCAAAAAGCAAATAACTGCGCAAACTTCGCACCTGGCGGTAGTGGCTAACGGAAGCTCCATTATAACTGGCTGCCAAGCCAAGACTGAGGGCGCTAAGGGATGTGCGGTGGTTTCTGAAGAGAGTGGAGGGAAGAAGGAAAAAAGCAGCATGGCCAACATCCACACAAACAGTTTTCCTGCAATCCCAGCGCTTTGGAGACCTTACTTTTGGGATTACCCTCGTATTACATAAATCCACTACCGCATATTTCTATCTATCTTGATCCATTTCTTATTAACATACTGTTTTTTCCAAACTTCCATCCCTTGGCATTTAAATATCACTTATTATTTCTTCATCCAACATATCTACATAATTTTTACTTATTTCCCAAATTCCTATCTCTTTTTGTTCTTATTCTCCCCATGCAATTCTTTGAAATATTCCATCCATTTTCCTGGTTGTGTACTGGGTTTGTTACATATTTACTATACATTGATTTTATAACCTTCTATATCTCATTTACATACAACCAAGTTTATTTGACTCCTTTACTCAATGTCTTCCTTACAAAGAAGCCTATACCTCCAGATACCCTCCCCTTTCTTGCTAACATATCTCCTTTTATCCCTACTTACTCAAATTGCTTTACATAAATCTAATTCTCTTTTAACGACATTTCAGCTACTGCAAGGTAGTCAAGTTTCATAATTAACTGATTTAAACTCCCCACACATATTTTGTTTTTTAACTCACCCACAGTTCCAGAATCCAGGCCTCCTTATATTTTCTCTTCCCTATTACGAGTCTGATCGGAATCTACATGGTTCTAGTGTTTTTTTACTCCTTAATTGTATCCCTTCTCTCGAAGAAGACTGTTTACTTCTGAACGAAACTAGAATACTGCCATGTTCAGATGATGCGATACTATCTTCTTTCCCTTCTGTACAGTCTCCACTACTCAGTTGCCATACCTTCTTTCTCTCCAACACCGCTATTACTTCCCATCTTTTCGGTGACACTATTTTCCTGGGTGGCATCCCTCCATTGCCTGCTCCTCCTAATGTCACCTCCTCTGGCATCCCTGTGGATATCATTACTGCTTCAGCTGTTGCTTCTTTGTGTCTCTCTCTGGTCAGCTAATTTACGGCATGCAATAAGTTCTTCTCTGGTGAAATTCTCCTGCGTGACGTTATCGGCCTCAGCTGTTCCTTTTCATGACCTTGATCACTTAGCCAAGTGCTTCTCCATACATCCACGTGTTCAGCCATCATTTCCCCAAACTTTGGACTTCCACGCCTATTTTGCTGTGTTGTTGATTCTGTTTCCTGCCTTAACTTTATCGTTCTGCTTAGATGATCTCCTTGCCTGGCTATTGTGTCCGTTACAGCACGTCATTTATCACTTCCTCTCTCTCTATATAAAGTTTCATGTTCTTAATATATGCTCTCTTGCCTGTAGCTATTGCCTTCTTTCATCTGTTGGATTAACTTGTATTTCTTTACTCTTTGGTTATAAGTCAGATCTTTATTCAACTGTTACCAAGTGGATCAATGAGTTTAAATTTGGTCGGGAGAGCTTAGAAGATGATTCAAGTAGTGGTCGGCCCAGATGTGTCACTACCCCAGAAACAAAAGTGCATGATATAGTTTTGGAGGTTCGCCGACTTAGAGTGCGAGAAATTGCTGATGCTCCAGGGAAATCATCCGAAAGGGCATATCAAATTTTGACTGGAGAATTGGGTATGAAAAAATTATCTTGTAGGTGGGAGCCGCAACTGCTAACACGGGATCACAAACGCATTAGAGTGCAAATGTCTGAACAATGTTTGGTCTGTTTTCAGAAAAACCTCTTAAGATTTTTTGTGTCGGTATGTGATCACAGATGAGACATGAGTAATATAAATGTGTTCATTCCAGGGGCATATTCCTTAGTTTAAGATTTGTTAGACCATTTAAATCCCTCCTGTTTGTATAAGGTACAGCAACTGTTTAGCTGGAAGTGGACAGGCCTTCCTGCATGCACCAGTTGTGAATTTTTCTCAGTCCATGAGTCGTCATCCCTGAGACTGTATTGGGGAAATTCCCTAAAAGTAATCAGTGCTATGTTGTCTGACCTTGTATATAATATCCCTCTCGGATCATATCTTTGAGTACACCACCCACACAAGATTCCAAAGTAGAGCAGAGAGAATTCCCCCCCTGCAGGCAACCCCTCGTTTCCCCAAGGAGGTTAGCTGTAATTTTCCTACTCCTGAGCATGGAGTTGTTCTAACTACAAAGAGAGCCATTGACTCCATACTACTCTGTAGCCAAATCCATAGGTTCATAGGGGGTGTTATTAAAAGCACTCTCTATGTCCAGGAAGGCCCTTAGGGCTATTTCCTTCCAGACCATTGAGTCCTCCAGTCTACTGACAAGACTGTGCAATGTTGCTACACAGGACTTAAGATGGCTGGTAGGCATGTTGGTTCCAATATGTATCTAACAGTATCCTTTAAAAGGAACAATGTAAGACATCATTCGGTAGGCCTTAGCTTCGAGGTAATTATTATGCTTAGGGATAAACACTACTCTGGTAGCTCTCCAGGCCAGAGCTAAAGGCTATACTGGCTGAAGAGGTTACAGAGGAGCAGTTAGGTCCCTTCTGCAGCAGGCTGGAAAGATACCACCTCTGTCTGGCAATTTATATGGTTTAAATTGCTCATTTAACACCGTAAATTGTGACTATTTGATGTGCAAGTTCCCACTTATTCTTGAAGTAGTAGAATATTGTTACGTAATTTATTATTTGAAGAAGGTAGTTGCTTTAACAGTCCCGTGTATGGGAGCCAACTTGAAATTGTTATTGTTTTACGTAACATTTTTTTACGTAATTTATTAAGCTTCATGCATTGGAAGCTAACTTGATGTATTGTTCTTGGAGTTAACTTTGTTTAAGAAGTTTACAACACGCTTTGGGCGTCGGTTTGAAGTTGTTGATGACATAATAGTTACTGTTGTTATGCAATATGCTGCTACGTACGAGAAGCTGATTTTAAAGATGTGTTTTCATTGTTACACTCCAAGTTTTACACTATAATATTTAACTTTGTTATTAAAACTGCTTCTATATATTATTTATGTTTGAATTTGCCACAGCTGTGTCAGTAATGTTTGTAGAGTCATGTATCTCTTAGGCAAGATGCGGTACGACAATAATTGTAGACATGCACAGAATTTAAGTTTTTAAAATTCACTTCTTTTATTTTATCCTTTGCACATTTTAATAAAGCACTACACTTTTTAAGAGCTGTGAGATTCTTTAATACTTTCATTTAGCTAACACGTAGACATATTTTACGAATCACACGTAATATTTCTGTAGAGAACTCATCTTCCATCTGGTCACTACCAAGGTTTGCCAGCAACTGAACATTATTTCAACTGTTAAACCCGTAAGCTTCGGTATTTCAAGTCTCTGATTGGCTAATTCTAGTCCAATAGAATATCTGCATTTTACTTAAAACTTTTTCCTTGCTATTGATTGGCTAATTTTAAACTGTAACAGAAATTACATTATCGTTGCTTTAATCATGACTAGTAACATTCAAATACTCAAACTCATTATTGCCACAAGGTTACCTCATTATTACCTCATTGTTAGCAACTTAAAACTTATTATTCTCACAGCTCTTGCATTATTAAAGTATGTAATGTATTCACATAACATAAAACATGTTTACAATAAATATAAGCATATGCAATGACTGTTACATACATTTAAAAATAATTATTACATACATATTGTTTCAAGGAGGGCTGTTATTGAATTTACTTATTACAAAAATACAATTGAAATTATTTACGTATTAAAATACTGCCTCATTCTGCAATGCTCTTGGTCTGGAGTTTTCGCAGTGGCTTGTGAATTCTCAGGTCTCGTCATATATACACCCAGGGAAGTTACCTCAAAGAGAACTTTGAGCGTTTCTTCAGCCGAGCATGTAAAACCACCTGTAGGTTTGAATATTGTTCCTACGTATACTTTTACTCTAGGTTGTGAGGTCTGTATGATACTCCCTCCAGTTTCCAGTTCTTTGTGCCTTGTTAGGGAGTAGCCTTACTGTGCCTCTCCTATGTTCAAGGCCTTTGTTCCACCTTGTCACTTTCTTGGACTTTATCCACATTTGCATGGGGCAATTATCATGATAGTTGTCAAGTATAACCTCTTGAATTAAGTAGATAATCTTGTCGATATCACCAAAAGTATTTCTAATCCTGTCAATCTGCCCAGTCCTACCAGAGATCCTGCATCACTAGGTTCTCCTGGAATTCCTGTAAGGAGTGCTACATTAACATTAAAAGATATATAGAAATGATCCGGAAGTTCTTTCAGGACCCTGTAATGGGTGATTTGGGTTGAAATATATTCAATACCAAAGTTAATGACCATCATTTTCTGCCTTATTCGATTAGCAACGGTAGGCTTGCTGCCCACATTTAAAATATATGAGCTTACTGATGTTTTTGCTGCCCCAGATTTCATGATGAGCATTGGCGTGACACCTAAAGATGGTTTGTTCCCCTCTCCAAGTGTGTGACCAGCTGTTCTAGTTTCCTAGTGGGTGGTTTGCTGCCATCATACGGGAGGTAGACAGATCTCACTGTTAGGCCTTTGTTCCCTCCAGTCGATTTGCACTATACTAGAACAAAATTGTTAGAAGTGGTAAGCGTTGAATGCCATTATGAAAAAGGATACAACTCAATTACAAGTGCCCTGCTTGCCTTGACATTCACCTAATCCCAAAATTCAGCCCTTGTTTATCCAGGGTTAGGTCTATTCCTGCTTTGTTGAAGATTTTACAGAAAGCAGTCGTAGCCGCGGCTAGAGTCTCAATTGCAATTCTTCCAAGGCCCAAAAAAGGCTCTGTTATCCAGATCTTTTATAGCCTTTGTAGTTTCTCAGCTCTGTGTCAGAGGTTTGCTCTGAAAGAGCTTCCTCATCAAGTGAAGTGGTTGATATTACTGAGGGCTCACTTGTGTGGTTCTCAAAAATAGATTTTTCATAGTGGCTTCCACCCACAAGAATCTGGAGATTTGTGAAGCCCGCACGCCTGGATAAAGCTTATACTCTGGAGGTGCCTGGCATCCACAGGCCCTGTTTAAGACACAATAGTCCTGTACCATATACCCCCTCAGCACCAATCACTTCGGCTTATGGTAAGCCACCTCGGCTGGCATCTCCCGTGTGGCCACTCTGGCATGATTAACTCTTCCAGTACAGCCCACAGGTTCGCAGATACATGGAGGCCTCGCACCACCAGCTTCAAGGTCATGCGGCTTCTAGAGGAATGGGATGATTAAATATACTTAAGCTCTCAGATTTTTAATTTATATACTGTGTAACAACCTACTAAGGACAAATATAAAGAAATTAATTTGGATGATTTTTACAACTGTCTGCCAAGTAACTCATTTCCCCATTTGAAAGACTGCACGAGGACTAATATCATTGTTCGTATCAATGTATATCTGTGAAGACATTTTGAAAAATGAAATATGTCGGATCAAAATAAAGGTCTGCTATGAGTGATGAACATTTAATGTATGTTTCGATGATAAACACCACAAAATTAGAACCACAAATGTCTGCAATTGTAGCACAGAAAAGTCAGTTTCATACTTCTCATTGAATATGGACTGCTATTAATGTTTTAATGCTTTATGTAACAGAGGTTAATGTAATTCATTTATTAGTTATGACGCCGGCCGTGAAAGCCTCAGTATGTACAGAGGTTAATGTACATTACCTATGAGTTAAATTGTTATGGGATTATGGATGAAAGACTGATCTTTAATTGTTATGTAAAATATAAATAAATAAACTGAGTTTTATTTATGGACACTTTAACTGCTGTGGACCTTAGCGTTCCATTCTATATTGGGCATGAAAGACCGGAAATTTTCTTCAGAGGCCTCTCTATCAGGCTTGAGGTTCTTTAACATACCGTAAATCTACGACACGGAACCACAGGCTTTACTTCCCTTCTGAAGGAAGCCATGCTAAGAATTTTTATGCCCAAAAAAAAAAATTCATCGCCCTCCACTGGGTTTGAACCCAAGACCTCGGGAACTACAGGTTAGCATGGAGGACGACAATTGTTACATACAGCAGTTATTAATATGTAAGTGTAGGGAATAATCCTGACTAAAGAAAAATTTCCACCCTCCAGCCAAAAATCAAATCCAGGACCTCCAGATTTGGAGACAGTCAAGTTAGATTTTAGTTCAGTAAAATAAATAAATGCTGTGGCATTGCAGCCCACAAAGGGCCTGGGTCTGCCAACCGAACAGCCGGCCTCACACCCAAGTTCACACAGCAGAGGTGGCGGATCATCCAAGCGTTACAGGAGTTGATGTGGCCAGCATCATGCATCCCCCAGTTAGAAAGTTGGCTCATGAGGTCAGGACCACTGCCTATCACAGTTCCTCACTTTCCTCACGATGCTGAATGGGCACCGGTCCTATACCCAGGAGCTAAAACTTGCACCCCAATGGGTGGTGTCAAACCTGGGTACATTCCGTGGTCAGGAAACAGAGCACCATGCTCGAGCCCACTGTGCAGGACTAGTTCAATAAAATATTTGTTTGAAAACTAATGTGATCTGTGCATGTGAATTTATGGTTCTTATTCTTAAACCGTGTGGCTTCTCCCATGTTACATCCTCTGTTAATCATCATCAACCTTGCCCCTTCAAAGTAATCCCCCTCAGGTACAATACACCTGTGCCAGTGCTTTTTCCATTCTTGGAAGCACTCCTGGAACTCACTTTTCATTATGGTGTTCAACTGCTTCAGCGATTCTGTTTTTATCTCATCACTGGGGGCAAAACATCTCCTTTCATGGTTCTCTTCAGCCTCAGGAATAGAAAGAAGTCACAAGGGACCATGTCTGGTGAATACGGTGGCTGAGGCAGCATAATGGTTTTGTTTTTTGTCAAAATGTTGCGAACAAGCATTAAGGTGTGAGTGGGTACATTATTGTGATGCAATTTCCATGAGTGGCTTTGCCACAATTCTGGTCGTTTTCTTCAGATTGCTTTACGCGAATGGTGCATAACTTCCAGGTAATATTCCTTATTGACCGTACGACCATAAGGCAGGAACTCCTGATGCACTATCTCATTCTAATCAAAGAGAACAGTGAGAATCTTCACATGTGATCGAACTTGTCAAATTCTTTTCAGTCTTGGCTCTTCAGGCAGTTTCTATTGGGATGATTGGGTCTTAGTTTTGACGTCATACCCGTATACCCATGTTTTGTCACCTGTTATAACCTTCAGAATTTCTGGATCATTTTCGACTTCATTCAGCGATTCCTGAGCGATGTCTACATGACATTTTTGGTTGAAATTCAACAATTTTGGAACAAACTGCTACACATTTCATGCCCAAAAGATCCGAAAGAATTACTTGGCATGAGCCAAAGGATATACCGACATCATCAGCAACCTCTCTGATGTTAATTCAGCAATTTTGCAGAACAATTTTCTTTACTTCCACATCGTCATCAGTAATTAAGGTGCTAGGGCGGTCATCATCTTCGTCTTCTCGACCCTCTTTGAAACGTTTATACCACTCGTAAACTTTTGTCTCAAGATTTGCCAAAAGCCACAGTCAACATTTTGAATGTGGTGCTGCTGGCAAAATTTAATGCAAATTCTTTTATCCATCTATTTTGAAAGTAAACATTCACTGAGCACTCGAAAACACACAACTTTTTCGACTGTCAACAATAAACTAAATATTCAAAACAGTTGAAAATGCAAAATACATCAGGAACATGTGTACCAACGAGATAAAACAAAAGTTTTGAACATTGGATGTATAAAGCTCGCGAAATTAAGAAATTCCCGTTATTTTTTATCACCTTTTTAAGGTGCAAACATTTTCTTGCTTTTGCAGTGATTTATTTTTATTTTTATTTTTTTTTTTTTCAGATACTAGTATTGAACCACTGGCTTAAGAATTTATTGATCCTTTTCAATGCTTTTCCACAGATCCTGCAATTGGAGCAAGCACAGGAGCAGCAGGTACCATATTTCTACATCAGGGAGATACCAAACAAACCCCCACCACCATACACTCCACCAGGCCAGACACCAAGAGGTCCGAGTTCACCTGGAGCAGTCATGCTTTTCATTTCAAAAGCGCAGCCATCTCACTTTGTTCCTTCTTCAGCTGGAGAAGTCTCTTCAATTGCTGCTAATTTAGTTGACCACCTGTACAACATTGCACAAACAAATGGCAAACTGGACTTAGCAGAACCTCCAGCTGGCTTCTACGACGAAGACAGATGCGGCAGGAATATCGAACTGACTGAGACAGAGATTCTCAGCAGTAGGATCTACAAAAGGCTAATTTTCGATTTAACTAAAGATTTAATCATCGAAATGTATAATTTTAATGAGAAGAAGAAGAAATGCGCTGCTTGGGAATGGCCAGCTTTCTCAAAGAGGCGGAGAAAACCACCTCCAAGATCAAAAGAGATGTTGCAAGACATTGTGTGCAAGCAGGTCTTGACTCTCTTTGGTTTTGCACCCAAAGTGATCAAGGAAAAGTTTGTTATCCGCTGGAGTAGGAAGAAAAGGGATTATGTGGATGAGATTCTTATGAAGGAATCTCAGGAAGAAGAATCGTCATGGACAAACTATGATGAGGATGAAACGTTTGTTAAAAATGAAATTGCAACAGGGATCTTTGACAGCATCATAGACGATACGGTGCAAGTACTTAAAAAGATTTTTAACAAGAGGTACGACACGTGACAGATACTGTAATTTTACTTTTTTTTGCACTATCTAGTCAGGTTGTGAATCAGAATGATATAATAATCACTTCTCAAGCGTTAGTGCCTTAAGATGTCAGCAATGTACATTTGTTAGTAACTTGTTTTAAAATACGTCCATTGTTCGCACTGGTGATATTATCAGTGTGAGCTGCCTGTAAATTAATGTATACAGTATTTTAATGGATATTAATTGGGAGGAATTTTTTCAAGGAGTCTAAAATCATGAGTCTGATTATGCTGTGAAGGAGTTTAACAAATTTGCTCAAGTATGGTTTCTACTCGCCCTAAGTGAGAGTCACTTCCACAGTCTCAGTGCATTTAATAATAGTGCCGTAAATCAATGTCTAACATTGTAGTGAGAGAAAAAACCAATTTTAGTAATAAATGTTTATGTTTCTTGTAAATGTGCATTCAAAATACAAGTGCATTTTCTTCTGAAACCTATAAATTATTAATTTTTACTTTCTCTACTGCATACTTATGATAGGTAGGGGAAGAATTGAATTCTAGGGAAAAGGTAAAAAATAGAGTTGAAGTTGACTAAAGCTCCTGACGTGAGTGAGTGATGGTACACTTCAAATTGCGGTACTCGCCAGACTCGAAGAATTCAAAGCATCGATATATCTCTACAGTGTATCATTCTCGCTGGACCACTATTTCTGCATCGAATCTTGGGCTGCGTGGTGGATTCTGAAATGCCTGAGCTATGAGATCTCTATTTTCTAATCTCAGGTTGCGGTACAGAAAAGCAAATCTTAATAAAAATTGCTTGCTTCTAAATTTATTCCAAATCATTTGAAAACTCACAAAAATCATCACTTAATGATACATTTTAGAATGCTTCACATTGTTTTAATAAGTTTTTCACTGTTGATGATCGTCTGAAATGTGTGTAAATAAATTATTACCCATGATCGTGATAGCAGCTAGCGTGGAGATATGCCTTAAAGCAAAGTGACACTTCAAGTGGCTCCCCTCTCGTCAGCATGTCCTTTAATAGTTTTTCTGGCATTGCCATGGAAACCAAGTCAATAAGTATTGTTGATGGATCTTTCTAAACGTTTTTTCAACCAATACAAATTTTTCCATAATTATGGGTTATATTAATGTTGGCTATGGGATCTACTAAATGCTTAATATTTTTCTTTGAATTTAATATTCCAATGTTTTTAACTATCATAATTATATAAAAATATTTCTCTTAATAAACATGTTTTTTATGAATTAATATTTTTATATAAATTACCAGATTATTAAAAATCTTCAACAATTTCTCAAATGTGCCATTGCGTAGTAGAGGTCTGCAGCATGGATCAAAATTCTTAGAACCAGCCTGAGCCCAAGAATAGGTTATAGTGTACAGGCTGGTTCACAACACCCAAAAACGGTAACCAGAACAAGAACGACAACACTGAAATACACGTATTTTAATGGGAGTATTCACAATTGGTAGGAGGCTTTCCTGTGCACTGGGAATGGCATATTAGACAGTTCACTATAGAGGTTATTCTAGGCGGGCATGACACAAAACAGCCACTAGAGCTCTCTCTAGGTGCAAGGCAGAAACATGTAACTGGAAGAATTCTTGCATATGTGCGTCCTAACCTCAGATCCTGACATCTGCATATTGTTGCAGCCTCTAAACAACACGCTCAAGGGGCAGAGCACTCGCTAGAGAGGTATCAGGTAGTTAACAAATTTTAATAATTTAAACAAGGCGAGGCTACGACTAGGGACGCAGCTACAATGAAAGTGCAGAAATATTATTGAATACTGGCAAAAGGACACTTACATGGCTCAAAATAGGTAGAAGGAGCTTTACACTATCATAAATAAGACAATAAGGATCTGGATGGCACAGTGTTTATTAGATAAAACTTAATACTTTACCCCATCTCCTTAGTTCCATGCCTGTCGGGCAAGGCCGCCATGCATTCCTGCATGGAGAGAGCGAACACACGTCTGGTCTGGTTGACTTCTACTCACTGACTCTCTTCCCAAGCACACCACGAATAGCGTGGGGACGCCATGCAAACTACCCCCACCTAAACTACAACCGCCATCTACAATCCAGGTGACCAAAGGGACGTATGCGCTAACAATACCTGCATATGTCACATCTCCCCCTGGCCACCTAGATCGACGCCCTCGTCGACACAAGGCGAATTTTGTTTATGAAAAAAAAAAGACAAAGAAAGAGAAAAAATTACAAAACAGAATAAAACATGGCATACAAAAAGGTGAGATAATTAAACAAGCAGTATCTGTGAACATATATGGAGCACACATAGATCTTGCAGAAATTAAAGGCAATGCTAATTGCCTGTTAATGAGTCTCGAGTGTCGGCAGATTATTTTTCTTCAGATCACTTATGCTCGAGTACCCCGCACACGCACACATACCATGCTGCCACTGTCACATGCACACTACACTGCACCTGGATGGATGTTCCGACGTAACTGTTTGTGGGTGGGATTTCCAGATCACCCACAACGACGAATTGTTTTTCAGCTGTAGTCTTTTGGATGCTGCAGGTCGCTGAAGATGAGGAAGGGGTGGGCAATCACTGGCTTGGACTGCCCCCCAAAATAGTGGCTCCTTATGCCACTGCAGTGTAGTGGCTGCACGACAGCTCTCCTGTGGTGTCTCTGGAACCTCTGGCGTGACAGGCGGTGGTACTCGTCTTATACACTTGAGCTCCGCAATCAGCAAAGTGACTACAACAGGAATCATAGAACGGTAGAAGTGGTGCTCCAAAAGATCATCACACATAAAAGAAGTAGTATGTCATTTACAATAAAAGATTTAAAATGTCAAGAAGGTTTACAATCAATGAATTCTTTTAATATGGGGCAAAGAGAGAAAAAAAAATGACTACATGTTGACATAAAAACTGAATTTTACAGGGGGTTACCATCCAAAATTTAACACAAAATGCTTTAGAATCCAAATACAAAATCAC
This sequence comes from Deroplatys truncata, assembly GCA_030765065.1. Classification (NCBI taxonomy): domain Eukaryota; kingdom Metazoa; phylum Arthropoda; class Insecta; order Mantodea; family Mantidae; genus Deroplatys; species Deroplatys truncata. The sequence goes on from CM060978.1 coordinate 21,839,977, forward strand.
AAAAGGACCAGAATACATAAACATTACATCAGTGACCTTCATTGTTTCCATACAATAACATAACACAAATATAGAAACTTATTTGGGATCCCAATATTATTTAATGACCAGCTGGTACCACTAATGAAAAGAAAATAAGTGCACTTACAATGCATTCATACATGACAATGAAATGGAATCATTCACACTGACCATGGCCCAAATTATACACAACACTCACTTAACTAACTACTCAAAACTACTGAATGCATTACTACAGACTTCAAAAATAAATCCACAGTACATATTCAAACTACACCACATTACATTCTTTCAACTACAATACTCATGCTTTACTGTCAAATATGTATAGTCTCCTCTACATTACTATCTTATTCATATTTTTATGATCATCATTAGCTCAATCATCATCGTCTTAGCTTTCAACTTTCTCGTAGACAGTAATTTCTGAGAAAACCAAATATCTTCACTGACGCGTCTCATTCAACATGCTGCAAAGTCAAAAATACCTGACATAGGCATAAACTTAAAGAAATCACATTAACATCTCAGGAATGACACCAATAACATGACATACTGTTGCATCCACATCCTCCGAATCAAAATTAAGCTGGAAAATAGATGGTATTAAAACTTGCTATATAAGATGGTACTAAACTTGTTGCATAAACACAAAAAAATTATTCTCATGGCATTCACTTCAATACATTTACTCTCTCGTGTGAATACATCACACACTCTATACTGGGCACGTTACAGCAACACCAATAAGTAAAATCTCTCAAATCATCACATCAAATCGAATTTCCAGGTACATGTAGCCCTCCTGAAAAATCAAAACATTTACACTTCAACTATCGGGGTTACTCTTTGGCACTTCCACCGAAGCTGACATCATTTCATCTCATCTCTCACTTTCACATTACCACCGTCGGGGTTACTCTTACGCACTTCCACCGAGGCAAATATTAACTCATATCTCACATAACCTCACAAACATACACACACACACTATTCATGCAACAACCCTCTGCAAATAAAAAATCACAGCATCATAATGAAACCCAAACCAAACCAAATCGAATGCAACAGAACAAATCACATCTTTACCAAAAACAATACTGTCACAGAACATTCCTGAAAATCAAAGCTTAATTAAGCACACGGTACACATCAAACACATTCCTGCAGCATAACATAACAAAACAAATGATTTGCAATGCCCAAAACAGAATTCAAAATTTAAGTTACACAAAATGATAATAAACTTTCAATTTAGCAGAGACATACATAGCACACATTATTCCTAAAAAGCAAAGTTTAATTAAGCATCAGTCAGTGAAACAATAAAAATTTAGCATACCTGTGTGAGTTGTGAAACTGTTTCATTCGTCCAAACTTTAGCACACACAATGTACATATACTTACAGGTTATATTTTTTCTTTTTACCACAAAATTCCAGTGCAATTTTCTAAAATCTGGTAACACACATATAGCTGATCCATCAACATCCATGTCGTACTGGTCCATATTAGAGGCACATTAAACCTAATTAGGTGAAGATACTGGCAAGGTTGGCAGTAGCTCCTGAAACTTTTACTTAAATGAGTCATTTTGAAACATTTTCCCCCAAAAATATGCATTGCGTAACTAGATAAACCAAACATGGCAACGGTGAAGCAAAATTATCATCATTATGATTACCACTATGCGTACTGCGAGTGTACAATGCACAAATATAAATTTTCAATATATATACTCTTGACTTCTTTCGTTTTATTATTTTATTATTCCAAACAGATGCACCACACTTTTTATACACACGCATGTTTTAAACACGCAACACGTAAACTTTGAAATATTTGCTTCCCTTTCGAGTCGTCAAGAAATCACAAGATGACGCAACCAATAGCACAATGTTACATACACCAGCTAACACACGCAACTATATTATCAAAGTTACAAATATCGCCCAATTTTTCACAATTCACAAGAATATGTACTTTAAAATGACCAGCACGAATAATTTACCATAGTAACAGAATTAAGTAGAACTGAAGCCAAAGTAAGGGGAAAATGGAGCCAGGAGTTTTAGCGTCACGCCACCGACAGACAATGGAAAAAATATAAAAATGAACTTAAAATTGGAATTTAGACACGGGACTTTCAGAAAACAATGCAACAAGAATTTAGAATACAGAAACCACAAATTATACCACCAAAACCCTTACCTTTAAGCCAAGAAACAGATTTACATTTTTAACAACCACGTGGAGGACCAAAACTGTTACATTTTATAGAAGAAAAAAAAAATTTTGCACTTAAAAACCTCAGAAAAATTAAATTATGCCCGGCCCTCCACCAATATGTCGCAGCCTCTAAACAACACGCTCAAGGGGCAGAGCACTCGCTAGAGAGGTATCAGGTAGTTAAATTTTAATAATTTAAACAAGGCGAGGCTACGACTAGGAATGCAGCTACAATGAAAGTGCAGAAATATTATTGAATGCTGGCAAAAGGACACTTACATGGCTCAAAATAGGTAGAAGGAGCTTTACACTATCATAAATAAGACAATAAGGATCTGGATGGCACAGTGTTTATTAGATAAAACTTAATACTTTACCCCATCTCCTTAGTTCCATGCCTGTCGGGCAAGGCCACCATGCATTCCTGCATGGAGAGAGCGAACACACGTCTGGTCTGGTTGACTTCTACTCACTGACTCTCTTCCCAAGCACACCACGAATAGCGTGGGGACGCCATGCAAACTATCCCCACCTAAACTACAACCGCCATCTACAATCCAGGTGACCAAAGGGATGTATGCGTTAACAATACCTGCATACGTCGCAATATCCATTGAGCGTTGGTTCTTCTAGTGAAAGTATCATGAGTAGTTGTTTATATGCAACTCAAAACTGGCTATTGCCTCTAAAAACAATAGTAAAAAACCGGTAGCAATTAACAAAGAACAATAAACATCTTTAATATATGACATTAAATAAAGAAATGAAAGCTTGGTAGGACTTGAGGAATCAGAAACATAATGAATCTACATTTAGATAATGTCTACTCTGTCAAATTTTGACATTGACTAAGCCGCATTATGTTGGCTGAATTGGAAGCAGGTGAAAAATATCACTGGTCAGTTTATCTTGTCTTATGTACGGTACAGACGCACTTCAGCCTTGGGTTTATTGTTTTAAAGCCAATTCTTTATGCCTGCACCCTTTACCAAGGAATACAGTCTTATAACAGATATGGTTTCAAAAACATTTTCCCAAAAGCAATGTATTTCTTGTGAGCCAAAGCCTCACAGGAGCATATAATGTGCTGGGCTGTTTCAGTTTCTTTCTTGCACAATCTCCAATCTAAGTTACTCTGAAACACTCCCATCGTCACTGGTCAGTTAAAAACAAATAAAATCCCAAAGCATAAAATCGACTTTCCACTTTGTGATCGATATGTGACGAAGCCAGCCACTGATGCCATGACCTTGAATGCAGCACAAGCTAGCAACTTAGTGGGAGAGTGTCCAGCTGATGTAAACAATTCCGGGAAGGCCGCCTAGCCATAAGGTGGTCCTTCTGTTGTTCTCAGGCTTTCCAGAACTTTCAGCATGATTTTCCAAGAACTCTGCAGCCATATATAAGGGTCATTCAAATGAAACCCGGTCACTTGTGTAAAGTAACGGTAACGATTTTATTAACTCAAAAATAGTCGCCAAAACTGTTGGCACATTTATTCCATTGCGACACTAGCCGAAGGCTGCTGTCAGATCCAGGCCTGGATCCATTCACACACTTCGTCGTCCGTTGTGAATCGATGTCCGCAAATAGCTTGTTTTAGAGGTCCATAAACATGAAAGTCACACGATGAAAGGTCTGGACTGTACTGTGGATGTTCCAGCGTTTCCCATCGAATCTGCTGCAGTGTCGTCTTCACTGCATTGGCAGTGTGTGTGCGGGCATTATCATGCAGGAGAATAATGCCATTGGACAACATGCCTGGGCGTTTCAACTTGATGGCTCGTCTAAGGTTCTGTAAAGTGGCTTGATGGTGGTTCCCCATTCCAGGAACTCGACAAGCAGTGGGCCCTTGTGGTCAAAAAAGGACATCATGACCTTACCAGAACTGGTGTGCACGGCCTTTGATTTCTTTGGAGGTGGTGAAGTCGCATGTTTCCACTGCTTGCTCTGACTCAGTCCTCGTTGTCCCTGCTTACTCGCCTTCATGTTCAGTAGTGGACGATAACTTGTGTGACCACCTTCTCTTCGGCATGAAACCACACTGTCGCTATGCAACATCAAACGTTGCACACGCTGTAGTCGCTCTACCAATAGGTGGTGCCACCTTACATGTAGTGCAAAGTTAGACGCACTGACCAGGTTTCATTTGAATGCCCCTCATATAAGGTAGTGTGCTCACAACAGTAGAGTTGAGTTGTGAGTAGTGGAGTGGTTGAGAAGTTCAAGTGAGTGCTACTGCGACAGGGTGGAGAATTCAACTAGTTCACCTTAGACAAAGTGACATTAGTGAAATGAACCCCCAATGAAGGTGAACTACATAAAAACAAAACAGTGACAGTTGAAAAATGGACAAAATCACACTGGTGTCAGGAGTGGGATTAAAAAAAACAAGATGGAGGATATTCTTAAAAATTAATAGGCTGGAATGAAGGAGAGAATAATTTCCAAAATGGAATCCAGAATGGACAAAATGAGAATGGAAATGAAATCTGTGATGGAGAGATAAAAGGCAAATAAGTGTGTAGTTTCAACAATGGAAAAAATGAAGATGGAAATTAAATCTGGAATGGTGGAAGATGACATTAATGCAGTGGAGGAGCGTCTAGACCAGCAGCCCTAAACCCAGTCAAGGTGCAACCTGCAGTTGTTTGTGACGAGAAAACCTTGAGGAGGGAGCAGCTGGGAGGATCAAGACATGGAGGCTGATCCTGAAGGATAAAGAATCTGGCATACAACCTGCATGGGCAGACATTTCTCCCAGCCATGAGAGCTGTTGGTTGCAATGGGACTCCCTGTTGATCAGCAACAGTGTATCCAAGAGAGTGGAACAGCTGGTCCTTCTGAAGAAAACTGTGAAGGAAGTCCTCGAGGAAACCCATGGCCACACTACCGAGAGGCACCTGGGTGCTAACAACATCTTGATGAGGCCACATAACCAATACTACTGGTTGCATTTTCGAAGCGATGACATCTGGGCCCTTGTCGCACATTCGTGTTGGCCTGGGGGGGCTGGTAATAGTTCATTGTGATCACCCTGCTGCAGATCGTGGGGCAAATAGGTCTTAGAGGGAACTATGTGACGAAGCCAGCCTCTGATGCTGTGACCTTCAACACAACATGAACAGACAGCTCAGTGGGAGTGTCCAGCTGATGTAAACAATTCCAGGAAGGCCTTCTAGCCATAAGATGATTATTCTGGATCCTTTTGTTCTTGGGCTTTCCAGAAGATTCAACATGACTTTCCAAGAACTCTGTAGCCATATATAAGGGAGTGTGCTCGCAACAGTAGAGTTGAGTTGTGAGTGACGACTGTTGTGACATGCAGCGACTGCTACAGTAGAGCGACAGGTTGTGGAGGTCTTGTGATCGACTACCAAGTTAAGTGAACTGTCTAGCATGAAGAGGCTGCCATGAAGGGACAGAGAATTGAACTAGTTCACCTTGGACAAAGCGACATTAGTGAAGGTGAACTACATAAAGACAAAACAGTGACAGTGAGAACTGAGGAAAATGACAGTTGAAAAACTGGACAAAGTCACAATATGCATTCCCATTCTTCTTCCCGGGCTATTTGAACCAAAATCTTGCTCGTTGCATTGCTTCTCATTCTCATTTCCATTGTTGGAGTGAACCAGCGTAAATTCTTAGGCCCAGCTTGAGTCCGAGAATAGGTAATAGTGTACCACACTGCCCAGTCCAATTGTCTAATTTTGTTTCAAATAAAACTATTTTGCACTTATTCATTAGTGGTAGCCATAGTAGTCCACAAAGGACTTCTTCCTCTGGCATGAAGGGATCCAGATTCAATTTCTGCTACTAGCATGGTAATCTTTTTCCCTTGCTGCGAAGCCTGGAAAAGGATACACTCGGGACCAGTTGAACAGCCATATTACAGAAATAGGGCAGCTGAGGTCCCGGAATCCAAGTAAGCAGCATATTGACATCATTCTGCCTTATTGACCACATACCGCCCCTATTACTACACTCTACCCAGGATATCCTGGATGTGGATGGAGGGAAACAGTTTGCAGCTGATGTGCTGTTGTAATTATTATCAGCAGTTGGCCAAAGCGAGCATTAATTATTATTACTACTGCTATGGATGGGGGCATACTGCGATAGTTGTGCTATTCCGGACATCTCAACATCGCAACATCGTGTTCAATCCCAGGGACCCGCATGTGGGATTTGTGGTGGACAAAGTGGTGTCTGGGCGGGTTTTCTCCGGTTTCCCCCGCCATTCATTCCACCAACTGCTCCATCGCCTTTCCTTTCATCCATTTCACCACTTTGTTTCATCTACTTCCTTCATCCCATACTAGGCATCGGGCTGATCACCCATCCTGGATATTCTGTCTGATTCATGAGTGTGTCTGCTCCTCGACGGACCTCTGACCCCAGGCACCTGCCTGTAAGTCCTGGGGGGTGTAAATCCTACATAAGAGGAGGTTAAACAGAGAAAGAAGACTCATCAGCTGTATGTGCAGTAGTAAAGTCTTGTAGGAAAAATCCAGACTGACACTCAGTGTGGGTCAGCTGTTCAAAAAATGGTGAGAGTAAGATATTCCTCTGCATTTATTGCACCCAATTTTTGTGTCCTGCAGGGGAATCTCATGTGTAAAATCAGGTTTCTGTCTACTCCAATGTCTGTTATTTTGTGATGAAAAAGCTAAGTAAATGAACCATGTTTTGTCATAGAAGAATATTAAGTGTGGGTTAATTACTCATTTTGCAAAGTCCAATTACAGAAATTTACCAGACTCTGATGATCACCTGAAAACTAAGGTGTATGCAACAAATCCCATACATTGTAAAAACTAAAGTAAACATCAAGTGAGAAATTCACTCAATTTCGGATATTGAACCCTCCAGTGTGAATGAAAATCTCCTGAGAAGACACCAGAAATGTGTGGATAGAGGACAACATCTCTTATAAGGTATGCGCTTATCATTGTAATTGTAACCATGAGAAAAAAAAACAGAAGTTGAGTTTTATTTATGGACGCTCTTTATCTACTGTGGTCCTTAGCGTCCCATTCTATATTGGGCGTGAAAGACCGGTAATTTTGCTCAGAGGCCTCTTTATCAGGCTTGAAGTTCTTTTATGTGCCGTAAATGTACGACACGGGGCCACCAGTTTTACTTCCCTTCCAAAGGAAGACATGCTAAGGATTTTTACGCCCAAAAAGAATCCATTGCCCTTCACTGGGTTTGAACCTACAACCTTGAGAACTATAGGCTAGCATGGTATAACCACTGCACCATGGAGGACGACAACTATAAGAAATTGAGGCGGTAGCGAGGATATTATAACTGTTTCAGTGGGAGTCCGAGTTGCAGCGGCCAGCACACTAGAAGTTGTACGCTGGCCACAGTGTGAAGGAAAATCACTGTGCTTATCTATAGTAGGTAAAGGAAGTATTGTGCTCCACCCAAAAATTTGGTATCAAGATTTTCCTGGAAATACATGTTTTGAGGTGCCCTTAACCAAACCAACAAAGGTTTATAAAATGGGTTCCTGCTCAAATGTCATTAGCAGCATTAGCCATCACAATAATATGAAATTGCCTACAAAAAATGAGCAGCAACCGTATTTCCTTCAGCTGAAGAAGTAAATATTGTTTTCAAAATGTGCAAATCATATGTAATTATTTGGGATATTTAGCACTATTGTTGACTTAAAACCATTGGAATGGAAAATACTTTAAATCTCAAATAATAATTCGATACCAGTAATTTTATTGATAAACTTTTGATTCTAAAAGTCTAGAAAGAAGTTCCAAAAGCAGGTTCCAGAATGCCATGCCAGTGCGTTACACCAGAAAAAAAGCTCTGGTATATACAGTGCTTTTCCTCCACATGGTACGCAGACTGCTGCAGTTCAGACTTCCGCCAAAACAGTCATCATATCCCTGTAATCGCCTCACATTCTCATAGTTACGTTATAACGATAATAAGCACTCACCTTATCGTAAGAGATGTTGGAAACAATGTCAATATATCTTTTCAGGAAATTTTTATTCACACTGGAACGTTCAATATAGGAAATTGTGAATTTTTCACCTGTTTACTGCTGTCTTTGACATTAAAAAATGTTAACTAACACATGAGTTTTAACATAATGTTAGCTAACACAATGGTACAGTATTTATAACATCAGTTGGTGAAACTGGTCCCAGGCTTTTAGAGCTGGGAGCACTTTCTCCTCTCTATCCAACCAATCATGAGCCGTCTAGTGCTGAAGAACATGCCTGGCCTCGGCACAATATTGAAAAGTAATAAAGTTAATATAGAACAGGTAACTGGGTAATAAATACTACTACCAAGTAATAAGCAAAGTATTTCAAGTTTTATTTATTTTTTTTCTTTGTATGTTATTATAACTGGCCCTTTAGCATAAATAATACAGTTATTCATTCTTGAGTGAAAAGGTTACACACGCACATGATTAAAAATTTGAAATGCAATTTCTTACTTCATTGACTTAGTCATTTATCCAGAATAGTTTTATTATACTCGTAGTAAGTGTGATATGTGTATAAGAATAAATAAGCTCCATGTTTCCTTATATCTACTAGTAGTTCAACTGAAGCACATTCGTGGCTGGATCTACAACACCATAAAGCTGCAAGGTAGCATTGTTCTTATCTATGTCTTCACATGAAGGGAGGGAACTGGTTTGTTCTGCAGAGGAAGTATAACTGATAACCGATGTACCTGTAACAGAGAAACAGTGTGAACTGTGTTAGAGGTGAATAAAATTATCTTTACTATCTCTACTGCATTCAACTCAAAAAATCTGATACTGAGATTTCACTGGAAATACATGTTTTGAGGCCCCTTAGTCCAAAACAAAGCATTTTTATAAAAATGCTGTATGTGTGTGTTTATGAAGAGCATAACTCGAAAAGGAAAAGCCAGTTAAATGTCAAACTTGATTTTTAAGTTCAGTGTCTTTCAAGGATCTGACATGAAGATTTTCAAAAAAATCCCTGCACCCAAAATTACGAGGCACATCCTGAAAGTAAGTTTCCCGATTTTGTTTCCTTTAAAGTAAACATATTTATCTGGAAAAATTGTGCATGTGTAATAGATATATGACGTATCAATCATATGCCAGTAGCAGTGGTCCCAAAATGGTGGCTCTTGTTCGGTCAGTGATAAAGTTCCTTACTACACAAAACATAACGCCAATCAAAATTCATCATCAGCAAACACATGGTGTGTCGCTGGTGTCAAAGTGTCCATGATGAAGAGCGCAATGGGCGACCGTCCCTCATCAATGATGACCTTGTTGTGGCAGTGCATCGTAGAGAACCCTCACTGCACGGTTACAGAGCTCAGCAGCCATTTTCCACAGATATCACAATCTTAGTTGCATGAAATTGTGTGCCAAAAAGCCTGACACTGAGCACAAAGTGAAACACTTAGGAGCAGCAGTATCATGATGATGGTGATGAGTTCCTCGACCGGATCGTCACGTGTGATGAGTCATGGAATTCGCACTTTACCCCAGAAACCAAGCAGCAGTCATGCATTGGCATCGCAGTGGGTCTCTGGTCAAGATGAAATTCAAACAGACTGTGTCGGTGCAGAAAGTGGCGTGCACGGTGTTCTCGGACAGGAAGGACATTCTGCTCATTGACTTCCTGCCCAGAGATGAAACAGTGAACACTGACAGTTACTGTGAAACACTACAGAAATTGTGATGTGCCATTCAAAACAAGAGGCATGGAATGCTTACTGCAGGTGTTGTGCTGCTCCATGGCAATGTTCACGCACAGCAACTGATCTGCAGGAGTTCGGCTGGGAGCTGTTTGATCATCCACCATACAGTCCTGATCTTGCTCCCAGCGATTTCCATCTTTTCTTGCACCTCAAGAAATTCCTATCCTCTAGTCAGTTTTTTGATGAGCTGAAGACAAATATCACATGCTGGTTCCATTCACAGGAATACAGAAGCTGATCCCACGATATGACAAGTGTCTCAATTCTTGTGGTGACTATGTTAAAAAATAGCTCAAACATTGCTGTACCTGTGGCCAATAAAGTTTTTCATGTGACAATGTTTTCTTTTTTTTAAAATAGAGAGTTGAGGGTTGTTACACTACATCACTATGATATTCTGACTTGAACGCGTTTCGGGAGACAGCTTGTTCCCATCGTCAGTATTTTCTCTCAACTGAGAGAGAGTTTTGAGTTGAGTTGAGTTGAGTTGAGTTGAGAGTTTAGTTGAGAGAAAATGCTGACGATGGGAACAAGCCGTCTCCCGAAACGCGTTCAAGTAAGAATATCATAGTGATGTAGTGTAACAACCCTCAACTCTCTATTTTAAATTATGACACATCACTGTTACCAGCTTCTAAATCTTCAAAAGTAGTCAATGTTTTCTTTGTTTTAAAAAAATAGGGAAACTTACTTTGTGGATGCACCTTGTACCCTTTACAGGAAAACTTTTTGTTACCTTTTATTTTCTCAAAAATGACTCACAAAAATGTGGACACACAATTTTTCAAGGCATTAACCATTTCCAAAATACTTGTTATTGTTTAAAATAGAGAGTTGAGGGTTGTTACACTACATCACTATGATAAACTTACTTGAACGCGTTTCGGGAGACGGCTTGTTCCCATCGTCAGCATTTTCTCTCAACTAATATTTGCCGGTCATCGTCTGGGGGATGTGTGTGGTTTGTGGTGTTCTCTGGTGCTGGGCTGATGAACCTCCAAAGGCTGTTGGGTGGCGGCAGTTTGGAGGTTCATCAGCCCAGCACCAGAGAACACCACAAACCACACACATCCCCCAGACGATGACCGGCAAATATTAGTTGAGAGAAAATGCTGACGATGGGAACAAGCCGTCTCCCGAAACGCGTTCAAGTAAGTTTATCATAGTGATGTAGTGTAACAACCCTCAACTCTCTATTTTAAATTATGACACATCACTGTTACAAGCTTCTAAATCTTCAAAAATTGAACTTGTTATTGGTTTGAATTTTCAGATCAACTGAAAAGTTTGCTGTTCTTTTTTCTTGTGGTCATGCAAAGAAGATGACACTTCAAAGGCATCATATAGCAGTCCTGCAAGTTCACATGTCTTGCCATGGAAGCTGATTCACCTTTCCAATCTTGGTGTCCATAATGTCAGTGTGAAGGAAACATTTTCTTGCTTTGAGTAACCCATTTCTAGTAATTTTATTTAACAAAAAATTTAAAGATTTTAATGTCTTGTTTGCATCTATTTGGCCAAGCCTTAAGGGCTATTCACAATGAAAATTAAAGCACAAACTTAATGCATGATCATAAATATTAGAAGTAGAAGAACTATTAATTGTAGAGTTATATTCACCTTAGGTTTTTTTATAAACTATGAATGAGTCGATGTTTACACTTAAAACTTTACTCACACCAATATGATTTGAAGTCTGGCATTTATTAAATGTGATGATTGTGACAGATTGTACATAGGAATTACCAAGAGGAACTTGAATTATTAAAACCTTTGACAAACACACTATAACTCATCACGTGGGTAAATATCTTCATTTTTATTTCCTCTACTACGTATAGTAAGTAGGGGAAGTATTGCATTCCACCCAAAAATTCGATACCGAGATTTCACCGGAAAGACATGTTTTGAGGCCTGAATCCAAAAAAAGCATTTTTTAGAAAGAGGTCTGTGAGTGAACAGCTTAACTCAAAAATGAAAAGTCAGATAAATACCAAACTTGGCATTTATATTCAGTATCTTTCAAAGATGCAACAAAAAGGTTTTCAAAAAAATCTCCCCATCCCAGACTACCTTTACATGGAACATTTTTTGAAAATTTTGATTTTCTCAAAAATGGCTAACGATTTTGACTAAAATAATGTATTTTTAAGATACTTTCATGACAAATGAAATGTATATCTTGAATTTTCTGGGAATGTCCCCAAAAGTCCTCTTCATTCTGAATGAATTTTGCATAACTAGTAAACCGTAAAAGATAGACAAACTTTTACTGCACAAAAAGTGTAGATCTCGTTAAAACACACAATTTATGTCATATACATTTTTTGTCGAGTGAACTATTTCCGAGATATTCCTTGTTATTTATTGGAATTTTTTAATGCTTATACTTTTTCTCAAATGGGAATTCATTATTCGTTTTTGTCTTGGACATGCAAAGAGAAGGGAATACTCCACATAGCAACCAGCTCTTAAAACATTTGACTATCGCTTAAAGCCTACCATATTCCCCTTGCACTACAAGAAAATTAGCAATATGATAGTTTCTGCAAATTTTTATATTGATTAACATGAAGCATATGGAGAATAAGTGTTTGTAAAAATAGTTTGTACAAGAGTAAAGGAAATCATGCGAGTGTAACACATCAGATTTTTAAAAATTTCGAGATACTTAAATTTTAAGATCCCATGAGTTAGCAACTCGGGCCGAAGAAAGATGCCAGCTGCTATCACCCCCATGCTGAAGTTGGAGATAAATATCTCCAAAAACGTCTAAGGTTTTGTAACTTGATGTAAGTGAAGTTTTAAGTGTGAACATTGACTCATTCATAGTTTATAAAAAAATTTAAATTGATGCAATATGTTGTTATTCACGACGACAAATTGAAACATAAAGACCAGCTAATACAGTGGTCTATGAAGGTGAACATTACACGTGACAAAAGACCCCGTTAAAGGACATTAAAACTCTGAAAAAGCACCATCTACCATCACAATTTGTTTGCTGTGATTCCTGGCATGTATTCTTACACAGAAAGTCATATGGCAATGGAGATGGCAGAATGATCACTCTCTGATTGGCTAGTTTCTTTTGTTTCACATAAACATGAAAGTTTGGAATTTGCAAACTTGATGGTTTACAATGCCCCCCAAATGGTTGATGACCTCTGGCAGAAACATTCTACTAAGCAATGTATGGACCCATTTATTAACTAGAGGCACCCAGAAGGCCAAGTCCATTACCTCCAATATGGGAATGATTATGGTAAATGGAGATGGAACGAGAGAACCTACAGCTTTTAACATGGATTCTGAACCATGTTGGGCCTTGGGGATATTTCACATAAGCTAAACCTTTTTCACTATAAGCTGAAAGGAGAAGTAAACAAAACCACATGACAAGACAGCACCTCATTGGCTGGTGGACAAATTACAACCTTTCCCGCTTAGCATGTCATCTCTTCCTCTACAAAAAACAGTTCAGTTCATATCATAACATTTTGTGGTTATTCTCGCGCAGAGAAATTAAAAAAAACTCATTATTGTAAGTTAAATTTATGAAACTAAATGTGTTTGTTCAGATTCACCTATAACTAAATGAACCATTATAGCAGAGGCGCTGGAGTTTGTTTCCGGTTTCCAGCTGAGAATCCTCTGGCACTGTGGAAAACATAAACACGGGAAATGGAAAGACAATAATTGTGTTAAATGCTTTTAACAAATTCTGTGAAAAGTATCCACCTTTAATCGACAATGAATATGTTTAGTAATAATTCAATTTCTTTGTTAGTGATGCAGAATTGTTGCTCTGATAGCTTGGGTCGCATTTGTTTTCTGTTGTGTTTTAACCTACAGTGCTAATCGTTTTTTTTAACTTGTTGACTCATAAAAGGTTAAAACAAAGGTGGTATACTGATATTAATCATTATATGAATGATTTCTAAAGCCTGAAGTTAAGAACAATTTAATCCAGTACCTTTAATCACAGATGCCGAACTGTTCAGTTACAACTTTATTTGTCTACTCATAGTATTGTGTGTTAGAAGTTTAGGATGTAAGGCAGAATATATGAATAACACAATGTTTAAAAGCTAATGATCCCCAAGCTGCGCAATATACTCTATTCACATTCTGTCTGAAGCAATTTCCTCTCACGTGTCTTAGTTCCCGTCATCCTCCACGTGGTGCTGCCATGTGCTTGGCGGAGTGATACATTTAAGTTTTGTTTACTTCTCCTTTCAACTTATAGTGAAAAAGGTATAGTTGGAGGTGAAGGGACTAAAACTCATCACCACGGACCCTCAGCACAAGAGCCGCAAACAAAACCACCAAGCTACCACAGGACCCTTTGTTTATGCTAACATGTGCATTAAGATAATGTGAAACAAGCTTATACGCTTGCACTAGGGTTATGTCTAAATAGCCCCTTAATGAGCAATGCGATATAAAACTTCTCGTGACAATTCACTTACCTTCTGCAGCAGGATTGTTGGTGATGACAGAAGTGTCTATGGCTGAATGTGGTAGAATAACAACATTTGTGCCAGAAAGGTTCAACGTGATATTTGTCAGGGATGGGAGCCCTCCATTTGGTGGCATTAGAGATACAGCAGGCTGTTCATATGATGAAGTTTCTGCACCATTAGCAACAGCTGAAATCAGTAAAACAAAAACTGTTTGCTCAGCAATATAATTAATATTATATCAGAGTGAATAAAAATATGCTACTTGAGTTACTGAAGAGCAGCAATGAATGGATTTAACAATCTAACCTCACTATTGTGACAAATTACCTTCACACATGTTCTGGAGGTACAGTGCATACAGGAAAAACAACACCACTAATAAATTTCAGCTTGATCATGTGGCCATGCACAAAAGTTACCTAAAGGGCATTGGTGCAAATGCATCCCGACTCATCTCCTGGCTAGCTGAATGCTGCTAATGATTGATCCCTCCAGAACAGTAGCCGTGTAATGAGCTCATTATATGCCACTTCCCCACAGCTTAAATAATTACTGCTCCAGAAGATTCAATTAGGCCGGTTCTAGTAGCTTCCCTTTCTAGAACATTCTGCTCTGTATGCAGGTCCTATATAAGGGGCTGCTCTTGCCTGGACAGGACAGTTGTGTTGTGTTCCAAGTGTGTGCCAAAAGTGACTCAAGTGTAAGTTTGTGCTACGTTGAGTGCCTAAATGATAAATAATGTGTGTTTCACGGTAACTGGTGTTCTCATTTGTTACAATAACAATCTCGTTTACAGATATACCTGCAATCATTCCTCTGAAATTACTGAATCCACAGGACAGATGTATAAAATTCACATTGCAAGTAGAAGAGAATACTACCATACCCTTTTTGTCCTTAAAATAATCCAAGACCAGAACAAAATTAAATTTAGAATCTGCAGAAAATCTACATAAAGATAATTACATTGAAAAGAATGGTTGTAATCCAATCTCATACCAACTTGCAGTTTTTTAAAAGTTTTATGCAAAGTTTAAATTGTGTTTCCCTAAGTCAAAAGAACATCAATGTAGTGATAGGCCACAAGAAGAAGGCAAGTGAGAGGAATGTGTAACATCAACACTTTCCTGCATCTATATCATATTTACGCTCACCGTGTGGATACGATAAGCATGTTAGGAGGTTATAAACTACAACACAGTATTGTCAAGTACTCACCCATGGCAAGAGCCAATGTGTTAACACCTATTACGGCGGTTGCTGTTCTACTAGTATCAGATCTGGTAGCATAGGTGGTTCATTTGCACACATAAACACATTTTGTAGTAAACAATCAACAGTACATGAGCAGATAAACAGTTACAGAACTCCGCTCGCCCCTCAGGCCCCACTCACCTTCTTCAGTATACTGGACATAGCAGATTTAAATTGCTTCAACTCAGGATTAATAAATAAGATGTTGAAATAAAGTGAAAAACTTAATGACACAAACTGAAAATCCAAAAAACTTCACATATCATCCAAGGCATTTGAGAAAGCCTTCAACAAATATAACATCCGATTAGCTCCAAAATACAAATAAACCTGAATAAACCACTCAAAAACACAGTCCCAGATGAATTGTGTAGATTGTCAGAAATAGTATATAGGTAAAACAAGTTTGAGATTAAAAGAACACCAGAGAAATATAAAACAGATAAATCTGCTGTATCACACCTTTTTTGCTCTGAATCAAAATATTGGTCAAGCCAAAAAACTGTTAACACTGATTACCCCTTTAAGAGAACTAAATATTTGTCAAGAATGCTAACAATCAGGGCTATTCTGTAGCTTAGTTGTTAAGAGGTAGCTACAATTATTTGTTAAGCTTAAAGAACTCTTCTTAACAAATGTGCTGCTATTTGACTATTTTCTTGCAGTTTGTTAGCCAACTGGAGTGACTAAGTGAAAACTTGTGTGCTCTGCAATAGCATTTTGTTTTCACACTGCCACCAGCACCGGAATACCGACTACCAACTACTATTATTACTTTTCCTTGCCAAGATAGAGATAAAGCATGCTGTGAAAATGTCAAACAAAAAATATAAAATTTAATTACGCAGATTTTTAAAACTTACACCCATTACCTAGAATAGCAAGACTTACACCCTTAGCAGTGGCCCTGTAAAATGAGTTTGAATTTTAGGTTAGGAAAGACAGACAAAAGAACTAGCAGCACAGTTTCATACTGGTTTGAAGCAAGCTTCACTAATTCATATCCACCTGCAATTATTGCTTAATTTTCTTTATGGTTTTTAGCTTTTAATGATACCAGTTGTCATGCAGATTTTTCTAAAATGTTAATGATGTCATCAAGCATAAGTAGGTACTTACTTTTTTATTCATGATGTGGCAATATTTTGTTCAATTCTGTGGAAATGTACTTGCATCCTAATCTTTGAATGAAAATCGTAATTTTATTTTAGGTATTTGTTAAGTGGAAGGTCAAAGTGAAAATGGTTAGTTTCCCTAGTTGTGTTATCTGGGGAAATGTTTCACATATAAGTGTTTTAATTTGGATTATTTTTCATACACAAATTTATTATCATTTTATAACCCAACTGACTGCATTCTGTTGTGTTCTTCCTCTTTCAGCAGCATCAATATAAACTCAATTTTCTATGGTTACAAGAAGCGGGTAAATAGCTTTCTGCTAGCAGATTTAAAATGATTCTGGGAATGAAAAAGTATCGCTGTAATATGCTACAGCTCTCTAAAGTGCTCAATTTTAACCTAAAAATGAGGCAATTATATTCCTGAACCATACAATTCAACAAAAGATTAATCACTATTTGAACCTAAAGCTCTTAAATCAATAACTGTTACTTTTTATTATGATATGAGATTACACAACACTTATCTTGCTATTAAAAGTTATGTTGGGAGCAACATTTACCAATGCTATCACACAGAAGATTGCTTACTCAAGAGTAATCTGTAACATTTATATTTTAATGCTAAAACAAATAAATAAACATTTGATAATTAAAATGTCAAACTTATATCATGCTTTTCCTCTTACAGCAGCATTAAAACAACGTCTATGTGAATCTGTTTTGTAAGTAATGTGTTAGCAAGAGGGTCTTGGGGTTTGTTGCGTTTAACAACCAAATCTTTATCCTTAACAAACTTTTGTTTTATTATGAAGTCACAGAATGCCAAATAGCATGTAACAATTGGTTAGCAGCTTTAACAGTTTGTTGAGCCTTAACAAAACATTACAGAATAGCCCTGAATGTTATAAACTTTGAAATCCCACCAATGAGTAGTTTTTAAGAGCTTTGTTACCTAGCCAGGAGAGGGGAGAAGAAAGAACATGCTTTAGTCACCTAACTGCTGATGATGAATGCCCTTGAAAACATTCCAATTTTAATAATTTACTAAGTGAAGTTATGTGTAAAAGATAGTGTAACTCATTCTAAATTCAACAATCAGCATCCACTTCAACAGACTCGTCAGTGGATCACAGCTAATGATGGAGACAACTTTCGAAGATAATTTGACATAATACTGAAGCACTGAGATTAAATCATTATTGCTCTTAAGCATTATTATACTTCACTGTGTTTTCTGATTGGATACTTTGGGCTTCATTAATTAACTTTGAAGAATGAACATTTATTGAGGGCTTTTGGTGTGAGATGTTTCTTGTAAACCCTATGTTTTGCATCAATTTGCGGTAGGTTTTTGGTTACGTAAATATTATTAAGGTTACATAATGAAGATACACTTTGATGTTGTTTGATTTTTAGGATGCCAAACTTTATAGTGAAGATGATGTTTGTTTTTACGTAATATTATTAAAGTTATTTGCCTCGGCTGCTTTCAGTTACACTATAGAAACACGAGTTCTTGCAGGGTTGTGATAAGACTCAAATTATAAGACGCCACATAATTTACTTTTTAATTTTTACTTCTTTTTATTTCACTTTATATACGCTCATTTTATAAACACAACACTTTATAAAATAAAACATTTTTTTGGCAGAGAACACAAATTTTATCATTTATACTTTACAACATTTTTACCCACGACTTTCACGTCTACTCTGTCTAATATCTTGCCCGAGACTTTCACGTCTGCTCTGTACTACATCTTGCCCGAGACCATTACGTCTGCTGTTCACTACATCTTGCCCAAGACTGACTAGATTCAACGGTAAAAACCTTTAGCATCGGTAATGCCCTTCTCTTATTGGCTAAATCTAGTCCAATAGAATTTAAGTATTCAAACTAAAAATCTTTCTTTACTTCTGATTGGCTAATTCCAAACTGTAAGCGAAATTACGTTATTACCGATCTTTTTATAACCAGCATTTTTTTTAAAACTCCAGACACATTATTGTCACCAAAAGTACATTATTGCCTCATTATTAACATCCTAAAACATAGCATTCTCACAGTTTTTGCACTATTAGAGTATATAAACATTTACTTGATATTAACAAATACGCGTACAGTAAAAATAAGTATTTATAATGACTTTACATACAATATAAATAATAATTATATACATACTGTTTTCAAGGTGGGCTGTTATTGAATTTAATAAATAAAAAATACAATTAATATCATTTAGGCATTAAAATACTGCCTCAACTTAAGAAAAAGGTAAGAGCTTTTCTAAATTTTGTGTTTCAATTTAAGTATTTTGTGTCTAAGCAAACATAAGTACTGCAACCACATTCTCTGTAGGCTGTTTCACAATAACCCAAGAACAAGTATGGGAAACCAAGCGGGAAGGCTCAGGAGGTCCCATGTTTAAATTCCATGGCCCAACCAATCTGATAGGTGTTTTTTTGTGGTTTCCCTCCATTGCCAAGGTAAATACAGATTGGATATATAATACCATGACTGAAAGTTCTGCCTTAAGTCTAAAACAATTGTAAAAATGAAAATAGATGGTAATAGTGAATCCTCTGCCAGTTATCCACAGATAATGAAAGCAGTAGACTGGACGGCACCCTCCATCTGCTTGGCATCTGTAGAAGCACAGAAATACAGTTGCCTAGCACTAAGACTTATGTGGATATGTGTCAAAGCTGCCATTTCCCATCACATATAGAATCAGAAGTTAGTTGCCCACTGCTAAAGGCTCTGTGGACACTGGTGAGGTAAGATGGTATGGTACAGGGATGAGATCTAGATGGCTAATCCACCGATACACTAACAGATCCGTTGCAACATGATCACGTAAAATAAAGGGGAAGTGTAAAAGAGCACAGTAATCTGGGAACAAGAACGGGAATGCATATTGATGCCCATATGATAGCAAAGTGAAAAGTCAATTTTGTAAATTGGGACGTCATTTGTTTGTAACTGACAAATGGTATTTTTTCATCTGTTTCCAATTCATCATCATAACGCAGGTTAGCCAAAGTCAAATTTTGATAAGAGTAAACTTTTTTCTAAATGCATATCCATTTCTATTTCCTCTAGTCATAACACACATCATTCCTTTATTAATATGCATTAAGGTTAATGAATTTTGAAGATTTAGAAGCTAGTAACAGTGATGTGTCATAATTTAAAATAAAGAGAGTTGAAGGTTGTTACACTACATCACTAAAATGTTCTTGAACGCGTTTCGGGAGACAGTTTGCTCCCATTGTCAGCATCTCCTCAACTGATTTTGCCGGTCATTGTCTGGGGAATGTGTGTGGTTAGTGGTGTTCTCTGGTGCTGGGCTCATGAACCTCCAAAGGCTGCTGGGTGGCGGCAGTTCGAAATTCATTAGGTGATTCCTGTGTTTGACGATATGTATGTTTTCCCAGATGTCCAATTCATTGCTGCTGTTGATTGGTTTTAAGAGTTTTATGTTCGGAGTGATATCATGGTTTGAAGACCAGAAATGATGTGCTACTGCTGATTTATCTGGCTGCTTTTGGTAAATGCATCTCATATGCTCTTTAAGTCTTATTTCAAGATTTCTTTTGGTTCTTCCTATGTATACCAGGTGACAGTCATTACAAACAATTTGATGTATACCAGTTGATTTATCGTTGGGGATAGGATCTTTTATTCTGTTGCATAGTAGTTTCTGTATATTGTGGTTATTTTGTGGAGACAGGGTGATGTTGTATTTCTTGAAAATCCTTTGAAATTTATGATGTATCCAAAGGTGATAAGTGAATTTCCTATATGCTTGTGGTTTTTGTTGTTTGAGTAAAGTAGTCATTTGTTGGATGTATTTCTGTCTTTCAAACTTTTTTTATCTTCTTATCTATTGTTTTTTTCTGATATCCATTCATAGTGGCTATGTTGATAATGTGTTGGTATTCCTCTTTCTCCAATGGTAATACTATTTAAAATTGCATGTTTGTGACTTGTAGGATTGTAGTTAATGTTTTAATATAATTTTCTGTGTGAGTTGGTTTACTGTATCACAAAAAATACATATCGTCAAACACAGGAATCACCGAATGAATTTCGAAGTACTGCCACCCAGCAGCCTTTGGAGGTTCATCAGCCCAGCACCAGAGAACACCACTAGCCACACATATTCCCCAGACAATAACCGGCAAACTCAGTTGAAAACATGCTGATGATGGGAGCAAACCATCTCCCGAAACGCGTTCAAGTAAGAACATTTTAGTGGTGTAGTGTAACAACCTTCAACTCTCTTTATTTCACATTAAGGTTGTTTGTAGTTCTTTGTTAATTTCTATCAGTTTTTGCTGTTCTTTTTAAGACAATAGACATTCTTGAGTTACATATAAACAAACTACAGATGATCTTTCATTAGAGGAGCCGATGTACAATGGATCTGAAGGAGTCGGGGATGCACATTTCCTGGAATTTCTTCTGATTTAATTTCACAGCTGCTTTGAATAACTTCTACAGTGAAGAGTCAGAATAGGCCATCCTTGAGAACAAGAAGTTAAAGTTTCACCAAGTCATCTTTCCCATTACTGCAATGGCTTCCTGTTAATTGTGAATGCTCACATTGTAGTGCATGTATTTTAACTTTGTTGTTCTGATTCCTATTCTTGTTTATTGTGAACGAGCCTTTAACTCTTCATTCACATTAACAACTTCCCTCTTTTTGAAGCAAGGGCAGTGGCTGGTGTACTGCAGTTGTTGACTTCATTCATTATCACCTTGATACCTAACCTGTCATGGCAAGGGGTTGCTAAATATTGCACAGCAAATCATTTGTAGTGAAATGCTTAGAGGATGGACCAAAATATGTTACAGACTTTTGGGTATACCATTTCTGGTACTTATTTGGTATTGGAAAATGGTTGAAATACTTTTGAAGTCAAGGTTTTTTGATATGCAGAGTGTGTGGAGCTGTTTTATGTAGTGGTTGGGGTTTGGACAAAGTCATTGGGCCCACCCATAGTGGAACTTTTTGTGGCAACTTTTTGTGCCGAGTGTTGTCAACATATGAAATGTAAGAATATGCGTTAACGTGGATCATTGGAGTTTAATCGTGCAGATCCTATGGCTAAGCTTTGTGGCTTAGGGCCTTCAATGTTGCTAATGCTTCCATGATGCCTTGGGTGGGATGCAAGTTGCATGCATGGTTAATATGGAACAAAACAGACAGTATTTTGCAAAAATGTAAAGAAATATGTAAACCACAACATCCATTAGTGTTCATGGTGTACTATAATACTATAAAAGTGATAAAGGTGGGTGCGTGCATGCGTGCGTGTGTGTGAGAGGGAGATCAATTTCAACTACAAACAGTTGTGTATGTAAGACTCCAGAGTAATAACTTTGCTGAAATAATTACCTGTGGGGGAAGAAGTTGGCAATTCTAGAATATGAAGAAACTCTTGAGAGTCTGTTCTCCTGACTGTATCACCATTAGCCATCATCACAGTCACCTTCTGCACTGGCTCTTCATCCACAGTTGGTTGCCATGTTAACATCTCCAGTTGCTGTGGAAGAGGTGGTAAGCCGTTGTCTACGGCAGCATGCTTCAGCATCTGCAGTTCATTTGTTTCCGGGACAGGTAAAACAGCTGAAGTCGGTGCTGTATTTACTGTAAGAAATTGCTTGTATAAAGTAGAGGCAAGGAAAGCATTTCAAAATCATATCTAATGTTAAAAAAACTGGTAATGATCAATTAACCCCTTCACCTGTTGTGTGAGTATTAGAGCTATGTTAATTGAAACAGAACATTGTTTTGCTTTTAACTTAAGGACAGTAGCATTTGTTATACAACTAGGGCAGTGAACACCAACCTAGAGTAAGCTCCACTTTTATTCAAGCCAACACTTGGCAACTTCCATACAAGAGTGAATTACTTCCAAAGTATTTTACTCCTTTCAGACAATCTCGGGGTAAATTACCATAGAATTAAATGTTGGGGAGCACCACCATGTAGTGTGTTACTATGACAGTAAATAGAACACAAATATAGGTTAGAATTTACTCTCGTGACTTGGTTGCAGTAACTCACCTGTCAGTTGAACTACAATACTGTATCATATTTGGAGGAAGATGTTTTGACATATTCATGGGTTACTACATTACAATGATGATCTCAATGGAAACACAATAGTGAATATGATACTACTGTGATTTTCAAATGGGATGATGTTTGTCCTTGAGCGCGGCCAGAGCGGCAACCAATCGGAGTTCCGCTGTGTTGTCGTATTGCATTCGCCGTAAGCTAAGCTTGACGCGCGCTAAGCGAATCTGTTTCTAATAAATATAATTTGCGCTAAGAAAAAAAATTCAAATTTTGCAAAAAGTAACCCACTAGAAGGTAGGGAGTAATTTTCGTAACACAACCGTAAAAACCACATATTTTTAGCTCAAATAGTTTTCATAATACAAACGAATAAACATACCCATATGTTATATCATAACCACGTAAGCACTGTAATGGTCACATTATTTGTATGTATGCATTATTGTATGCATTATATATATATATATATATATATATATATATATTTGTAATTATACACAACTACTGACTTGATGGTGATAAAGAATTATGTTGAAAAACCAAGGCGTTTGTTAAAGCTGAGAGACAGCAAACAGCCCACATAACTCACTTTTGTTACTTGTAGAATGCTGAATCTGCAGAACGTGAGCCGTCACATGTTTATTATTGTGTGTTGTTTGTAAATCTGGGTTGGAGTTTATTTACCCTACACAGTTAATATCAGTATGCAGTTGTTCAGAGAGCAAGCAGCAAGAGTAAAATAGTGCAATGGCTTATTGTGGTGAATTTAGTGGCGAGTCAAAGAGGCAGGTATTGCGAAGTCAGGCTCGAAGTATTATATTTAGGGTCTACTCGTTTTTTAAAGAATGCAACAATGAGGAACACAGAAATCCTCAACAGCTTACTGCTAAAGCATGTGGTGTCGGTAAAGCAAGTGTCTCGCATTTGCGGAGAGGCAAGATTAAAAGCACAGGTAATTCATAACCTATAATTCATAACACTTAAAAATATGTACGTAACATGCGAGTATATTCACAATTATGAATGTAAACACCAGGAGAATTATAAAAGTTTAGAAAATTCAGTTTGGGTTGCTTTACGTCGACCATTCTAGCGCCAGGCCGATGTGCGAGTGAGAGGGAAATATGAAAAGAGTGGGGGTAACGAAGCGGCAACGCTGTGCACGCAAATGCACCTCATTCGCTGCAGACCAGAACTCTTCCCATTTGAAACAAATAATAGAGAGTTCAAGGAATGTTTTTGTATTCGGAAATAATCTTTTACATTCCTTTTGAACCTCCTTGGAGAGCATTTACAACAGAACTCAGACAAGAGTTCAGCTGTATCATCCAAAATGCAATTATTGTGTGTCCTGTGAGTGTTTCATAGCAGAACATTTCAAATAGTTACAGGCGATCATATAAATGTTCACGGTATGCCTGCTGGTCATATCTTTCATGGCACTGTTAAGAGCACTTTTGAGATTAAAATTAAATTGAGTTTTATTTATGGACGCTCTTTAACTGCTTTGGTCCTTAGCGTCCCATTCTATGTTGGACGTGTTACCTTCTTCTGGAATTGCAGACTGTTCGTTATGTGTTTCTGGTGAAGATGGGTTACTACCTTGGGTAACCACATTTCCTGTAACAAACATTTTGACAGAATAGTAACACTTTAAAAACATTAAAATATTTTGCTGCACATGCAATCTCATTCTCTATGAAAGAAATAGGAAATTAAATTATTTTTACCTTCATTCTTGTTTTTAGAATGTTCACGCCACCATTTCTTCATGCCATGCTCTGGCGGTTCACGTTCTCCTTTGGTTTTTCTCATGTAGTCATTAACCGAGCTTATGGTAGCAAAACTACAACCTGTTAGAAAGATTGTCATTTGTTAACTATTCTCACTGAAACGTAACAAAACATTCATTTAACTTAGATTTGTTTATAATATATTTGCAACCACTTCTATATATTATATTTAATCTTTTCACTATGTCTTCCGATTTAAAAGTAATAATTAGATTTGTTTGCCCAGACTTACAAGACATGCATCTACATCCTGTAAAATTTCAATCTTAAAACAGTTTCTGAGATAATGGGTCATGAATTAGCAGATTTAACATTGGTAGGATAGGGCTTTTAATCTGCCTTAAAAGCCTTCTTTTATTTTTTCTTTTTTTTTAATTCTAAGCCTTGTCCTAACAGTTCCTCTCATCTAAATTTAGAATTCTAAACCAATATGTAAGAGCTCTCTACATAATTGCACCTTTCCTTGTCACTCTTCCCATTTCTATGTGAGTAAACATTTTTAAATAACTCACTCTATATTTACCCAAATACAAGATGCCCTCAAATGCAAGATAACCCGATTTCTAGAACCTAATTTTGGAATTTAGCAGCAGTTGTTTCATCATTTTATTAAATCCTTTCTAAAGCGGTCACTGTATGATGGTAACACAGATCTCATGTATCTCTCTTGGTATTTTTCCATTGTGCGCTAGTGGTGAATGACCCACTCAAGGTTATGTTTATCAGCTATGTTATACTCATACTGCATCAGTTGCTACCTTCTGTTCGTGCTGTAAGCACTAGAGTTCGTGTATTGTGCATCTCGGAGGTGAAAGTTTATTCAAGGCTGTGTTGTGTGTGATTTGATTAAGAGTGTTAATGACTTATTATTAGTCCACTGCAATGCCTGACGACAAATTTATGCTTGAAGAATGAATTTTAATGTTCAATACATGCATAAAAACTGAATCATGAAGACAAGTATGTAGACAACTTCAGAACAAATTTCCTGGTATTCCAGTTCTAGCTAGAAAAACTGTTAGATGTCTGGTTAAAAGTTTAGAGCAATGGGATTGTTAAACGCTAAACCTAAGAAGCGAAAACGAAATGCTCTAATGGAGGAAAAAATTATGAAATTGGTGCATCATTCAAAAGTTTATAGGAACAATCCTCACACCATAGACGAACTTAAGAACAATATAAAAACACAAATTATGAGACTTGAAGTAGGAATGTTGTTGCATAATTAATTACGTAAATTATTAGAACTTGAAGAAGTTAGTATGCTTACGTAATTTTATTTTACGTAATATTTATTTAGTTGCATTTAAGGAGTTCCTAAAACACGCTTTGGGCGTCAGTTTGAATTTGTTGATTACGTAATAGTTACTGTTATTATGCAATATGCTGCTACATACGAGAAGCTGATTTCAAGATGTGTTTTTGTTATTACACTCCAAGTTTTACACTATAATATTTAACTTTGTTATTAAAACTGTTTCTATATATTATTAATGTTTGAATTTGCCTCGGCTGCGTCAGTCTTACTTTAGAAACATGTTTCTCTTATTCAGGGTGCGGTGTAACAAGGATGTAGACATCACAGAGTTTAACTTTTTAAAATTCACTTCTTTTATTAATTCTTGCACATTTTTATAAAGAACTACACTTTTTAAGAACTGTGAGAATCTTCAATACTTTCACTTAACACGTATACATATTTTACGATACACTCGTAGAGAACATATCTTACATCTGTTCACTACCAAGGCTTGCCAGCAACTGAGCAACTCTCAAACAGTTAAAGCTGTAAGCTTCGGTATTTCAAGTCTCTGATTGGCTAATTCTAGTCCAATAGAATATCTACATTTTACTTAAACTTTTTCCTTGCTTTGATTGGCTAATTTTAAACTGTTACTGAATTTACCTTATCTTTGATATAATCATGGCTGGTAACTTTTCAAACACTCTAACTCATTATTGCCACAAGGTTACCTCATTATTACCTCATTTTTAGCAACTTAAAACTTATTATTCTCACAGCTCTTGCATTGTTTAAGTATATAATGTATTCACATAACAGTATTAAAACATGTTTATAATAAAAATAAGCATTTTGCAATGACTGTTACATACAATTAAACAATTATTACATACATATTGTTTCAAGGCGGGCTGTTATTGAATTTACTTTTATATAAAATACAATTGAAAATATTCAGGTATTAAAATACTGCCTCAGAATTACACAAGAAGAACTTATGAGTGTGAATGGACATTTCATCCAAAGATGCCAGAAATGTTAGGTACAATAACTTGTGAGTAACTAGTGCAGATTTAGAACAGAAAAGCCCCAGTGTAATAGACAGTGTGCAGAGCATGCATATTTGCGACCTGCTGCTCTGCAACATAGTGAACGCTCTGTAGTTGTACCATACACTACAGTGACAACAACAATGATAATGAAGGATGTAATTTTCTATCTAGACAGTTACAATGCATTGTTGTAAACAGTAATGATTCAAATGCAGGAATGGGGATCACAGATAAGTAAATCTTCTTTTACTGTGCAACCGTCATAACCAATACGTATTTCAGCTACAGATGCAGGAAGGAAATCCTCCAACTTTTATTTTATCCTTAAAAGAAAGCTTATAGCTAACAGAAACTTTGTTATTCCTCTAACCATGTTGGTAAATTGCTAACTTTGTAACACACAAAATCTGGCTGATACTCTGTGACCTTCACTAACAGGGCTGGCCCATAGCGATGTGGGGCCATGTGCACACCTTCACTGTTCTGCTCGTACAATTATCGATGTACCAAAACACTTAGCAGTCCTGTACCCTACTGATGTATGCAAAGAATTCATAGGCAGGCTAATTAATAAGTGTTAATAATAAAAACAAAACACATCATTGGGATTTCTTCAAATTTTATTGAAATTCAAGATGAGATAAGGATCACAGTTATTTTTACTTTCTCTACTACGTACAGTAAGTAGGGGAAGTATTGTATTCCACACAAAAATTTGATACCGAGATTTCACTGGAAACACATGTTTTAAGACTCCCTGAATCAAAAAAAAGCATTTTTGGAAACATGTCCGTGTGTGTGTCTGTCTTTGTGTCTGTCTGTGAACAGCATAACTCAGAAACGAAGAGTCGGATAAACATCAAACTTGGTATTTAGGTTCAGTATCTCCAGAGATGCGACACGAAGGCTTTCAAGAAAATCTCCCCACCGCAGATTACCCTTTACATGGAAGATTTTTCGAAAAGTTTAATTTTCTCAAAAATGGCTCTAACGATTTTGATTAAAATATCATATGTTTCAGATATTTTTATGACAAATAAAATGTATATCTTGAATTTTCTGGGAACGTCACCAAAAGTATTCTTCATTGTGAACGAATTTTGCATAACTGGTAAACCATAAGAGGTAAACAAAATTTTACTACACAAAAAATGTAGATCGCGTTAAAATACACAATTTATGTCATATACATTTTTTTGTTGAGTGAACCATTTTCGAGATATTGCTTGTTATTCCCTTAAATTTTTCAATACTTATTTTCTCAAATGGGAATTCGTTATTCATTTTTTTGTCTTGAATATGCAAAGAGTATTAATCTGTGGCAAAGGGAATGGTGCTGCACCTAGCAACCAGCTATTAAAGAGATATGTATGTGCTTAAAGGCTACTGTATTTCTGTATTGCCCTTGCAAATATATTTTCCCCTTACATCTACAAGAAAATTAGCAATAAGATAGAGTCTGCAAATGTTTATCTCGATTAACATGAAGTAGATGGAGAATAAGCGTTTGTAAAAATAGTTTGTACAAGAGTAGAGAAAGTCATGTGAGTGTAACACATTAGATTTTTTAGCATATGCTCTTATTAAAGTATTCATTATTACACTGTTATCTATTTTTACATTTATAAAATTAAAAAGTTTATATGTACACTTAAATTTTGAAGGGTCTAAAAAAACTGCAACAAAAACAAAACACCTTTTCAGTAGATTTTGAATACACAAGCCATTTTCAATATCTTTTCTCTACATTAAACTTCTTATAAAAAAAAAATGAGATAAAAATTTCTTCTGTTCTTATTTACAAGATAATCAAAATTTATAACTTTAGCAGGGCCTTTTTGCACAATGATGAGGGACACTAATATATTGGGCCAAGGACCTGGATGTGGATCTGTGACTTATTTCATTATCACTACTACTAGGCCTACCTAAATGTGCAGGTGGTCACAATCCAATACTACTTTTTCTTTTTAGCCTAAGCCACCAGATGAGAAGTCACTACTGTAATGGCTGCCATTATTTATGCATCCTTCACTTTCATTCTCAGGTTTTTAACATTAAGGTTAAAAGAAACTTTACGAAACTACCTTTCTGTGACTTCAAAACTGTTCACAATTTAACCTTTACTTAGCTTTTTGAGCATCTGCTTTGTATTTTCAAAATCTATCCCTTTCACAAGACATTTCACTTTGGCACTTTAAACTTTACAGTAATTCATACAACTTTCTCTACCTTCTATCGTTTATTACTGGCTATACAAATTATTAAGAAAGTTTATTTTTCTATCCATTTAATTTTAATTGAGATAAACCTTTGCAGAAATAGTTGCATTACACATTTCATTACAGATACGAGGGTAATCCCAAAAGTAAGGTCTCCAAAGCACTGGAATCGCAGGGAAACTGTTTGTGTGGATGTTGGCCATACTGCTTTTTTCCTTCCTCCCGCCACTCTCTTCAGAAACCACCACACATCCCTTAGCGCCCTCAGTCTTGGCTTGGCAGCCAGTTATAATGGAGCTCCCGTTAGCCACTACCGCCAGGTGCAAAGTTCGCGCAGTTATTTGCTTTTTGAGTGCAAAAGGGGTTAAACCTGTCGAAATTCATCGACAGTTGATGGAAGTGTATGGAGAGTCTTGTATGGATGTCAAAAATGTCCGCAAGTGGTGTAGGGAATTTGCAAATGGTCACACGGAAATTCATGACGAGGAAAAAAGCGGGAGACCATCCATTTCTGACGAAACAATCGCAAAGGTTGAACAAATCGTGCTTCAAGATCAGCGGATCACTCTCGATGAGCCTCGCCCCCACACCGCCCATCAAACCATGAATCTTCTGCAACAGTTTGGATGGGAAACCATCACCCATCCACCCTATAGTCCGGACTTAGCACCCAGTGACTACCACTTGTTTCCCAAGTTGAAAAAACACTTGGCTGGAAGGCACTTTGGTGACAACGATGAAGTGAAAAATGAGGTCCATCAATTTTTCAAGAGCATGGCGGCAAGCTGGTATGACTGGGCATACAAAAACTGCCACAGCGTCTACAAAAATGCATTGACCAAAATGGCGATTATGTGGAAAAATAGACAAATGTTAAAGCTTCAAAACTATGTAACATTTGTTGTCAATAAAAGTTTCTTTGTATTTTAAAAAAAATTGGAGACCTTACTTTTGGGATTACCCTCGTACAAACGGAATAATGATAGTCAAATGTTTAAGAAGGACGCTATATGCCAACCTTAAAATTCCATACTCTTTGCATGCAAATGCAAGAAACAAGTGAAGAATGTCAGCAGGACTTACCTTGGAAAGATGCCACAAAAGAAAAGTTATTTTGAATAAATTGTGTATTTTAAAAAGATCTACATTTTTTGTCTAGTGCAGTTTGATTTTATCACTTTTTACCAGTTACAAGAATTACCTAAAATTCTTTCGAGATGAAGAGAACTTCTCAGACTATTCTCAAAAAATTCAAGATATATATTTTATTTATTATATAAAATCTTTAATACATGTCATTTTCATCAAAATTGTTAGAGCCATTTCTGAAAAAATAAAACATTTCAAAAAATATTTCATGAAATTAAATTGAGTTTTATTTATGGACACTCTTTAACTACTATGGTCCTTACCGTCCCATTCCATATTGGGCATGAAAGATCGGTAATTTTGCTCAGAGGCCTCTATCAGGCTTGAGGTTCTTTTACGTGCCGTAAATCTATGACACGGGACCACAGGCTTTACTTCCCTTTCAAAGGAACCCATGCTAAGGATCTTTATGCCCGAAAAAATCCATTGCCCTCCACCAGGTTTGAACCCGCGACCTAGGGAACTAGAGGCTAAAAATGTTTCACGTAAAGGGTAGTTTGACCTGGGGGGATTTTCTTCAAAATATTCGAGTCACATCCTTGGTAGATCTTGAACATACACTGGTGTGCAAAACCTAAGGACAAGATGGGTAAAGTAAGATAACAAATGAACTACTTTATGGAAGTAGATGAAGGTGCGGGAGCATGTTGCCAGAGGTCTCTCACACGTACACAGAAAGCTGGACATCACATGGCGTGAGTGTAGCGAGCCTATAGTGCCAAATGAGTCTGGTCCCGCAACAAGGGGCAGTTGACGAAACAGAACAAGACGGTGTGTGGCAATTAGCGAACTGTTACGATGCACTGTAGTGGTGTTCTTCATTACAACATGGCCCATAGACACCATTTGGATGACTTCACACGGGGAAGAATCATCAGGAAACTGGAAGAAGGGCGAAGTGTGACGAGTGTTGCTCAGGAGTTTGGAATTGCTCACAGCATTGTTTTACATGCATGGGGAACCTTCCAAACCACAGGCACTGCTGTCCCAAGGAGAGGTGGTGGTCGACCACGCTTAACTACAGCAGCAGATGACCACTACATTGTACAACAGGCAAGAAGAGATCCACGCCAAACAGCGGGTGCAATTGCAACTACATTTAACAGGACCACTAGCCACGCAATCTCACGATACACAGTGGCACAGCGACTACACAGAGGTGGTCTCTTTGCCTGATGGCCAGCACGTTGTTTTCCATTGACATCCGCACATTGCTGGCACCGTTTACGATGGTCCCAAGAGCATCAAAATTGGACCAACGAGGAATGGGGTCGCATGCTCTTCTCGGATGGGAGCAGATTCAGTCTAAGTAACGATTCTTGACATACCCTCATCTGGTGAGAGGTGGGAACATGCAATGAACCCAGGAACATTCTTGAATATGATCATTTTGGTGGTCCGGGTGTTATGGTTTGGGGAGGCATAATGTTGCATGGGTGCACCGACCTCCAAATCTTTGAACACAGTACGCTCACTGGTCAATGTTATTGTGATACTTACTCTTTCCCCATGTACATCTTTTCAGGGGCCCTGGCTTCATTTTTATGGATGACAAAGCACGACCACATCAAATAGTGCAGGTGGAGGATTTCTTGGAACAAGAGGATATTCGGCAAATGGACTGGCCTGCCTGTTCCCCCGATTTAAATCCCATCGAACACGTGCGGGATGCTTTGGGGAGATACATTGCAGCACATCCACATGCACCAATGACCATCCAACAGTTGTCAACAGCGCTGGTGGAGGAATGGAATACCCTACCACAAGAACTGCTTACCAACATTGTGGCCAGTATGGGAGCACGATGCAGAGCATGTATTGCTGTCCGTGGTGATCATACACCCTTTTAAGCACCATGTATCTGTTTCTGTAAATCTAGAGAGTCATCGTATGTCGTAATGACTTTATAGTAGCTTATGGTCTATGAATAAAAGTGGCATTTCTGTTCGTCTCATTGCATACTTTATTTAGTTGCCTACTGTAGCAGTTCCCTCTATGTATGATTCAAGTTTCATCGAGCTATGTCAGTGTCACAGCATGCGAAGATTGCTTTTGTCCTTAGGTTTTGCACACCAGTATATATACCAAGTTTTGTATTTAACTGGCTTTTCCTTTTAGTGTTATGCTTGTTCACAGACACACACCTTTTTCTAAAAATGTTTTTCTTGGGTTCAGGGGACCTCAAAACATATTTCCAGTGAAATCCAGACATTGAATTTTTTGATGGAATACAATACTTCCTCTACTTACTGAAATACATAGGAGAGAAAATAACAAGAAGAAAAGCAAGCTTCTAGTTAGTGCGTGCTTTTTCACTGCTGACACCCATTCAACATCCACAAAATTTAAAACTTACTCTTCCTGCACGCTAATAGCAAATTCTATACAGGATGATCTGTGGTATTCAAAACTAAACATTGTTTGGTATTCAAATAAAGACAATAATTGTTCACCTAACTGCAGGGATGGGCCCCACTCACAGGCACTACCCATGTTTCCCCTCTGTCTCCTATTGAAGCAGACTTACCAGTGACCATTGATATAAACTTATAACAGTTGGCCTTAGTGCCACCACAAGGAATGAGCATTTCTGCTAATACTTTTCTGGCTTCTCGCTGGCCTTCCGCTGCCTTTTCTCTCCACGACTGCAACAGTTTGGGATGTGTAAGTGCTAATACAACACATCTGTCACCACAGCAGTACTCGTGAGCAAGTTCTGAAACGGATGGCAGCAAACCTAATGCATTTTTGCCATGTATCCTTTCAACACGACAGGCCCTGCAAAAAAGTAAACTTCACAATCATTTTGTACAACACTTAATTCCAATACAGCGTTGTTCAAAAGTTGTTGTTCTTCACTAATGATGAGCATTTGGCAATGCAACCATTAGCTCTTTTACTCTCAAATATTTATAAGTATTGTTAGTTTGGATGAAAGAGCTGGATGTCTTTGAAGGTGGTTATTCTTGTAGAGGACACGAGGGACAAAGTGAGGAAGAAGTACATACACAAACATATTTATTGGCATTCCATAGATCCTATGCTTTGTTTTTAACAACAGGATGTGGAATATGTCAAAATGTTTACAGAGTTATTCATATTTACAGTATTATTTACATAGTTAAATGTTAAGTTGTAAGTGTCATTTAGAAGATTAAAAACAGAAGCGTTATTAACAGTGAAGTATTCACCATGATTTAGATTGAGTCACACTTTTTTACACTCACCTTCACTAATTAAAGTTACATAAAACAGGAAACGTTTTCGAGGGCATTCGTCCTCATCGTCAGCGACTGGGTGACTAAGGGTTGCTTTCTCCCATGTCCTCTTCTTCCTCATCCTGCGAATTCTGACCCTGTTGCCATCTGGTGTTGGGGGCACAAAGTTTTAACACATTGCTTACAGGCGGGATTTCAAAATTAATGACGTTGTTGCTGTTTTTGACGATGTGTATTTTTTCCCAGATGTTCAATTCTATTGGTGTGGTGAGGGGTTTTAACAACTTTATACTTTGGCTAATGTTATGGTTTTCTGTCCAAAAATGGTGTGATACAGCGGATTTCTCTATTTGTTTTAGTTTTATGTTTCTTTGGTGTTCCTTAAGTCTGGTTTCCAAGTTTCTTTTAGTTTTTCCTATGTAGTATTTCTCACAATCCTCACAACTGATCTGGTAAATTCCAGATTTTAATGTGTTTGGGTGGTATTTTTGAGAGGTGTGTTTAGTAAGTTCTTCAAGCTGAATTTGTTCTGTGGAGCTAGTCTAATGTTAAATTTGTTGAAGATTTGTTCAAATTTTCTAAAGGCCCAAGGGTGGTATGTGAATTTCTTGTATTTCCAATTTGTGTTTGAGAGAGGCATTAGAGTGGTGGAATGTGAAATATGCCTTGAGTTTTTCCTTCTTGTATATCATGTTGCTTATGAGATCTGAGTTGAATCCATTAGTTATAGCTATTTTTTCTATATGTTGTTGTTCTTTTAAAAATTCTTCTTTACTCAAGGGAACGCTATGCAACCGGTGGATTAAATTTCTAAAGACGGCTAGTTGGTGCGAAGTTGGGTTGCAACCATTTTTCTTTATGTAGTTGTCCACATGTGTGGGTTTTCTATGTATGCCAAATTTAAAGCTATTTTGATCTCTGGTTATAATAAGTCCAGGAAGGGTAAGGTGTTGTTCTCTTCAATTTTGATTTTGAATTTAATGCTGTTGTCCTGAAGGTTCAACAGTTTCAAAGCGTCTTCTGTTAGTTTCTGTGATATGATGGAAAAAATATCATCAACATATCTCCGCCAATTAGTGAAGGTGAGTGTAAAAAAGTGTGACTCAATCTAAATCATGTCATTTAGAAACTCATTGATAGTATAAAATGAGTGTTCATATAAATATTGTTTCAGCTTTGCCTTAAATATTTTATCATTACAAGTTTTCAAGTTGTGAGGTAGCATATTAAATATTTTTATACACCGATAGTGTACTCCTTTTTGAACACATGTGAGGTTAGTTGATGGTAGATGTAACTCTAATCTGGATCTTGTATTAATATTGTGGATGTCAGAATTGGCAACAAATGTTTTATTTCTTATGTAAAAAGTCACTAATATGTATATGTATTCTCCAGTGAGTGTTAATATTTCTAGGTTCTTAAAAATATTCCTGCATGTGAACCTGAAATGTTAGGAAAGGTCTCATTCAGGTAGTTGCATACAATGTTTGCATAGTGGGGTGGTCTACCATCTTGTTGATAAATGACAGATAAATGCCATAACTGTGGCTTCAGGAACAATTGCAATATGTGCAGGTAGATTGTCTGTGTTGAAGGTAGACATGTTGAGCTACATTAGACTTTATAAGATCCTATTCTATCCTAATATAATGTTTATTGTATTGTAACAGAACAGGAACATGAAAATGTATTGGAAACTTTATGGGCAGCCTGTATACAATGTAATAAATACAGGGTACTTAAATTATATTCGAACCCACTCGCGGCCTCTGTCTACTGCGCGAGACAGCCGGCAGTCGCTGGGGAAATTACGCTGGCAGAGGCAGACTAAAATGCTTACCTTATAATAGATGCTCTCAAACAGGCAGCATATCTCGTGTAAATATTCTCGCTCACTCTCCGAAGCTCAGCAGCTTTTCTCTTAGTTCCTGCAGTGTGCGAGGATTGGAACGATACACTTTGTCTTTTAAAGAACCCCATAAATATAAATCACAACTCATTAGGTCAGGAGGATGAGGGGGCCACAAATCAGCACTAATTATTCCGTCATCAACACCTTTCTTATTGCATGATTCTGCAACAGCACATACGACTGCCGAATCATTACAAGAATTCCTGCTGCTGAGCTTCGGAGAGTGAGCGAGAATATTTACACGAGATATGCTGCCTGTTTGAGAGTAGGTCAACTTTTCCAACATCTATTATAAGGATTTTAGTCCGCCTCTGCCGGCTGTCTCGCGCAATAGAGAGAGGCCACGAGTGGGTTTGAATATAATTTAACTACCCTATACCCCCGCCGTTGAATGTTTGCACTTTACAGTTAGTGTGGCTTCGCATAACGTTGACTATATTCTGGCTGTGACATTGCCAGAGTGGCCAGTAAACAACAACACGGCTTTCTATTATGTCTAAGCAGCATACAAAAAGTGTGCATAAGTAGTGAACATCAATGAATAGTAACTATTTCATGTTATTATTATTGTTAATTGAAAATAACTCAGCATAAACATTGCAACGTATGTAGAATGAATTAGCACTTTTGACAAAATAGAAACAAAATAATGCAAACGTGCCTGCTACAATGAGGAGAAATAAAACAAATTATAAGCTGCATTAACAAAGTTATTTTCACTCACGCTGCGTTTCAGATGATTCAGGAATTTTGTCCTCTTTCTCTTGGAGTTTCACTCACTTGTAAATAACTGTTCTCATGATTAGTTCAAGAGCTGCTGCAGTTCGTTGTACGGCTTTATCAGCAGGAATACAGGGATGCCCATGAACTTTCACATACTCCTCCTGTTCAAAGAATTCCCAGGTCCTTCTTAACAGTTCCAAAACTTGACTATTAAATAGCACATCTTGGCGCAAAGGATTTTCACTTCATGAATCATTACTCGGTGATGGGCATCGTTTTTGAGACATTGTCGCACTTCAAATCTTGTATAATAACATGAATGACATATATATATAAAAAGATAAGGCTGAATTGCCTTTCTTGGGTCCACCTAGAAAATGCTGAAGGAAGTATGAAATAATGAAATGAATTACCTTGTAGAAGTAGATGTGATCTCGCCAATACCTGGTGCACCCCTACCCTCCCATTTTATGTGCTTTACTTTTATAAGAAAATTGCGATATGAACACAACAAATGTAAGCCATCTTCCCGCTAAAACAGACGCTGAATGAGAAGTGCCAACCTAAATAAGAAGTAATATCTGCGAAGTAAGGAATTTCTGCAAACATGAATCATTCGAGTTTTAGACGCGCGGATCCCTTGGCTACACCCTGTCGTTGCTTCGCAGTTGTGGCCTTCCGCAACTGCTACACTCCTCTACCTCTAAAAAACATCCCTCGGCTACGCCTTGAGGCTGACTATCTTACCGGCTTTGGCGGCATTAGTTATTCATATGTTGCCAGCATTACGTTAGAGCTAGAGAATGACATAGTGACATCTGTTGGACATAAAAGACCACTTCTGTCGCTAATGAGGGCCCAAGAAAGCCAATTTGTCGAAAGATAAATATATATGTATAAACAAACACCAACAATAACCACAAATATAAATAACAATGAACAATATTAGCTTGCAAAGAACAACTCTACACATGTGCTAGATTCACAAACTGAAACACGTGGTTGGAAATAGCTACATCTGGCAACAGAGCCACTTCCAGTTCTGCTTCTGCTTTGTCATAGACCTGCTGCCTTGTGATTGGTTTAGGAAGTTTAACGCTTAAAGCTTATCATCTGTTTTTTCTGCGAGTATACTAACTTAATCTCTAGCTGTCAAGTGCAACGTTTCAACGGCAGAGGTATAAATGGCAAATTTATATAAAAGTTTTATTTCATGACTATGCCATTTGTAGTTTTCTTACTTAGAGCAAACATAGATCCCGAAGAGCTTACCCATTTGATGTCTTCAGCTTCTTATGCAGGAAGTTGTTAGAATACAGAAGAACTTTTTGGCATGCTCTTTCACACAAATTAATGCTTTCCCTCAGGCGCTGTCTATTAGCTAAAACAAAGTCTTCAAAAACTTTGGACCGCCGCCTTTGAAGCCCAGCTTTAGGCTTTGTTTGTGTCTCTGAATCAGAGTCAGATTTCTGCAAATAAATATAAAATATTTACAGGGTTGATTACAAAAACTCTCTACCTTAGGTGCCTAAAAATAGAGAAGTAAAAATCTGATGTGTTACACTCACATGACTTTCTCTACCTCTTATTGTTTATTAGCTACTATATAAACTATTCTTATGAACTTTTATTTTTATATCTATTTAATTTTAGTTGAGATAAACATTTGCAGAAATAGCTACAAGGGCAGTCCCAGAAGTACCCAACCTGACGTATATATAGCGGTTGTTGCTTCAAACAAATGACTATGGTACAAAGTACCAACCTTATAAGCCCTAAGTTTGATGTTGCTACGTTGTTTAGTAATTGTTTGGCAGCCATTAATACTGAACTCTCTCAGCGAATTTGTAAACATGGATAAAACTGGTTATCGTAATGTGATACAATACTTTCATTTGAAAGGTCTTAGTCCAACTAACATTAAAGCTGAGCTAGATTCTACTCTGGGGGAGTCTGCTCCTTCGTTTACAACAGTAAAATATTGAGTGGCAGAGTTTAAGCGAGGCCGTACGAGTTACCAAGACAACATCGCAGTGGTCGATCAAATGAGGTGACCACGCCAGAACTTGTGAGGAAAATTCACAAAATGGCATTGGATGACTGTCAACTGAGTGCGTGAGCTAGCAGACACTCTAGGCATTTCAAAAAGTGCTGTACATTGCATACTGACTGAAAATTTAGACATGAGAATGCTATGCGCAAGATGGGTGCCGCGTTTACTCACAATGGAACAAAAGCAGCATCGTGGGGATGTTTCAGTTGAGTGTTTGGCGATGTTTTGCTACAACAAAGCCGAGTTTTTGTGCCGACTCATAACCACGGATGAAACATGGGTCCATCACTTCACACCTGAGACGAAGGAACAGTCAAAACAGTGGATTGAAAGGGGAGAATCACCTCCAAAGAAGGTGAGACAGTTCCATTTGCTGGCAAGGTCATGGCGTCAGTTTTTTGGAATGTGTGTGGAATAATTTTCATTAATTATCTTCAAAAAGCAAAAGCAATCAATAGCGAGTATTATGCAAACTTATTGCAGCGTTTGAATGATGAAATCAAGCAAAAACGGCCGCATTTAGGGAAAAAAGAAAGTTCCGTTTCATCAAGACAATGCACCAGTTCACACTTCCATTATCACCATGGCCAAAATCAATGAGTTAAATTGCTTCAGCATGCACCCTATTTGCCAGATTTAGCCCCCTCTGATTATTTTCTGTTTCCAAAGTTGAAGAAATGGCTTGGTGGTAAAAGATTTGCCAACAATGAAGAGGTGAAGTTTGCAGTTGATGGCTATTTTGCAGAACTCTATAGTTCTTACTATAAACAGGGTATCGAAGATATTGAACATCGCTGGGAAAAGTGTATCGAGCTGAAAGGAGACTATGTAGAGAAATAAAGATGTTTCTTCCCAACATTTTTGTCCTTTCTTTGTTAGGTCGGGTACTTCTGAGACAGCCCTCATATATTACACATTACGTTATAGATACAAAGGGAACAGCAATAGTCAAATGTTTAACAACTGGACACTGTAAAGGCTACAATATAGGTACAAGAGGTTACTAAAGTGCAACTTTCACAT
This sequence comes from Deroplatys truncata, assembly GCA_030765065.1. NCBI lineage: Eukaryota > Metazoa > Arthropoda > Insecta > Mantodea > Mantidae > Deroplatys > Deroplatys truncata. Next base: position 21,879,282 of record CM060978.1, read on the forward strand.
TTTTCCACCATTATGGGATAAATCCCTAGAATCTGGTGATATTCACGTTGTTAGGTTCCATTCATAACCGGCAACTCCTCCACAAATATGCACCTGCTACATATATTGGGAAGGTTAGTTATATTGTATCTGTCGCCCTGTTTTTATATTTGCAGATGTTCAAACTTTTGACATCAACCATTTACTCATCAACTGCCACACTGATTATAATATTAATTATATTACTATTAATATTACATTATTTATAGTTATATTATGAGGGCCATTTAAAAAATCCTGCACACGGCGCATGCATAACCGTTACAGTGACATGATCAAGTTGAAATTTGTCAGTTGTGAGTCAGACTTCAGGCTTGACAATTGTATGTGTGTTTGCTGGTTCGCATGGTTGTGTCATCAGCAATTCTGTTGTAAACTGGAAGCTGAAAGTGAGTCAGGTCGGATTACACATATTGACCATCATTCCTACATGAATTGAATCCCTATGTGGAAAGAAACCAACTGAAATTTACAACGTTTTGAGAGAGGTGTGTGGGAATACTGTAGTGGATTGTAGCACAGTGTTCTGCTCATTTCCATGAAGGTCGGGTAAGCATTGAGGACAACCTAAGAAGTGGAAGGCCATTAACTGCAACAGACTATAGTTATTCATAATGACATTCTGAGAGAGGATCGACAAAAAACATGTGAGGAAATTGCATATGACGCCACAATGTCTGTCACTTCAGTTTGCAGAATCATTACTGAAAAGTTAAAGATGAGAAAAGTTGCTCCCAGATGGGTTCCGCATAATCTGAGTGAAGAACAGAAATTGAGAATCCCACTAAATGTGAACTGTGTAATGTGATTCATTTTTTGAATGCATAAAATGTTCAGCCAATCAAAATTTATAGGCAAATAAGCAAGCGTATGATGATAGTTCAATGAACAAGTCTTCAGAGGAAATAGTGCATAATGTTTAATCAAAGAAGATTGTGTGCACAACAAAGACTGCGTGGGAGGCCATCATTCATTACAGATGAATTGAAAGCAAATGTTGATAAAAGAATTCAGGAAAACTGGTGTTTCACTTTGGACACCTTATATGAATTTTTCCACAAATTTCAAGATCTCTCCTACATGAAATAGTGACAGAGCACCATAGCTACAAAATAATGTGTGCTCTGTGAGTACCAAAGATGTTGACTGAAGCTCACAAGGTGCAATGGATAGAAGCTGAGGCAGTATTTTGATGCCTAAATGATACTAATTGTGTTTTATTATAATTAAATTCAATAACAGCCCACCTTGAAAACAATATGTATATAATTATTATTTAAATTGTATATAAAGTCATTGTAAATACTTATTTTTTATTGTAAACACATTTATTAGTGTTATGTAAATGTTTATATACTCTAATAGTGCAAAAACTGTGAGAATAACATGTTTTAGGATGTTAATAATGAGGCAATAATGTAATTTTTGTGACAATAATGTGTCTGGAGTTTTAAAAAAATACTGGTTATGAAAAGATCAGTAATAACGTAATTTTTGCTTATAGTTTGGAATTAGCCAATCAAAAGTAAAGAAAGATTTTTAGTTTGAATACTTAAATTCTTTGGACTAGAATTAGCCAATAAGAGACTGGCATTACTGAAGTTATAAGATTTTTACTGTTGGATTTAGTCAGTTGCGGGTAAGATGTTGTAAAGAGCAGACGTGAAAGTTGCGGGTAAGATGTTGTAAAGTACGGATGGTAAAATTGTGTTCTCCGCTAGAATATATAAAGTGCTCACAGTTTTTTTTCTTTTATAAAGTGTTGTGTTTATAAATGTGCAAGTATAAAGAGAAATAAAAAGAAGTGAAATTAAAAAGTAAATTCTGTGACGTATTTTAATTCTTGTCTTATCACAACCTTAAAAGAGCTTGTGTTCTATAGTGCGACTGAAGCAGCCGAGGCAAATAACTTTAATAATATTATGTAAAATAAGCATCATCTTCACTATAAAGTTTGGCGTCCCAGGCATCAAACAACATCAAAGTGTATCTTCATTACATAACCTAAATACATTCTCAAAGTGACGCATATATGTGGGGGATTCTCACATAACATATCCAGCTAAATAACTTCTTCAAAGTTGGCAACAAATACAACAAGGTTCAATAACATTCTCAAAGTGGTGTTCCTCAACGTGGAGCTTAATAATTACATAACAACACTTTTGCAAATATTACGTAATAATAATATTTATGTAAGCAAATAGAAGAACATCAATACTTCAAATTGGCGCCAAAACGTTGGGCTTACAAGAAACATCTCACAACAAAAACACATCACCTAAATTAGCAACTATGTAACCCACAACTTCTTCAAACCAACCTTGAATTTTTTACTCAATATCACAATAATCAATTTATCAACCACACTGTAACCATAGACAAAATATTGGTTTAGTACAGAACACCAGAATCCAAATGACAGTCTATGGAGTGGCACCACGCAAACTTCCCTTCAAAACCCCTTCGCCACACAAGAAAATGATGGCAACAGTTTTTTGGGACTGAAAGGGTTTAATCCACATGGAGTTTCTGCCAAGAAGACAAAGAATAAATGCAGATATCTAACTGTGGAACTCTACAATGACTATGATGCACTATCCAAAACCAGAGATGTGCAAAGGTCTGAAAAGATGTTTTTAATTCACGACAATGCTCGGTTGCTTCACACAGGCACAACTTCAAGAATTCAATGACAGAACGCTGTCCAATACGAACATTGACATCAACTATTTTTCAACACGTAGCAGTGCTGCCACCTGTTGACGTAGAAAGTTGCTATTACTGTGGTGTGGAGAAGAAGGTATGAGGAATCGTGCCAAATTCAAATTGTTCACATAACTTATTTCAGGAGAAAAAAAAAAGAGGAGGCATTACTTATTGACTGACCCTCGTATATTCACTGTCCAAGCCCTAACACGTGTCCTTATAGGTGACCCTATGTGTGTATTCTTCCTTTGGTATTTTTTATTCCATCTCACTAATATCCATCAGACAGGTTTGTTATTTAAACTGAACAAACAAACAATAAACTTAAGATCTGTTTACTCATTTATCAAGTCTTTCAATTTAGTTGCACATATCATTCTATAATAATTAATAATTCTATACTTACCTCATTTGGACAGTTTTGCTTCAGCTTTTTTGCTTCCTTGATAAGAGTCAATAGATATGTGATCCTTTCTTCGACACCATTTTCACTATTTCCTAAAGTAAAAGGACAGAAACGCAAATGTTTATTTCATTTTTGAGCAACATCATTAATACAGAGTGGTCGCTGTATGGTGAGGCCACAGATTGCATCTATGCATGCACTGAAGTGATCTTGGTATTTTTCCACTGCGCATTAAAGGAGAATGACCCACTCAAGGCTATGCAGGGTATAAGTGAAATAGTCCTGCAGACTGGGAGAGTGGATGTAGATGAACAAAAACCTCCAACACTTTTTTGTAATTAAATGCACTGTTAACTAGATAACTGTGTTTAAAAGTAGGAGTATTTGGCAACGTGGCACAATTTGTTGATTGAGTAGTCTGCTTCTACTGGCAGCGCCTTGAACTATTCCAACACACTATAAAACCATTTAAGTAACTTATTACTTTTAAATCGGAAGACATAGTGAAAAGATTAAATATAATATATAGAAATGGTTGCAAATATACAATTTCACTAAAATAGGTTCAATACTTCAGAACTAGTTTCGAGGAATCACTTCCTCATCGTCAGCTGATTGCAACTGTTTGGCTTTCCTCTGATGGTTACAGATGTCTCTTTGTCCCTCTAGTGGTGGTTCTACAAGTTTAGTGATCAAATTTTTGTCCATAGGGATGTCAAAATTCATTAACGTTGGATGAAATTTTCAAAGAAATATTTTCTCCCAAATGTTTAATTCCGTAGGTTTTTGTGTCTGCTTGACAAGTGATGCTGTGTCCTCAATTTCATGTCCCTGTATCCAAAAATGTGCTGAAACTGCTGATTTTTCTTCTTCCCTGGATTTGATGTTTCAAAAATGTTCCTTAAGCCTCGTTTCTATGTTATGCTTAGTTTGACCAATATAGATTTGTTCACAATCCTTGCAATCTATTCTATAAATCCCAGATTTTTTATGAGCTGGCATTTTTTCTTTTTGGTTTGCATTTATGAGGAATTTTATGCTGAATTTATTTTCGGGGATGAGTGCCACATTGCTATCATTGAAAATTTTCTTGAATTTGTTATGTGCCCATGGGTGAAATGTGACTTTTTTGTATGTCAGATTTTGTTTGTGTGGTTTGAGGGTTGTATTTCCTTTTATCATTTTTTGTTGCTTAAATTTTTTGATTAACCTATCCACCACATCTGTTTTGTAGCCATTTTTTCTAGCTGTTTTTAAGATTGCTTGGTATTCTAAGTTATATTCCTTTTCATTGAGGGGGATGTTCACTAATCTATGGGTCAAACTGTTAGAAGCTGCAACTTTGTGTGATAAAAATGATAAAAGAAAATAGAACCCTCAAACACACAAACAAAATCTGACATACAAAAAAGTCACATTTCACCCATGGGCACATAACAAATTCAAGAAAATTTTCAATGATAGCAATGTGGCACTCATCCCCGAAAATAAATTCAGCATAAAATTCCTCATAAATGCAAACCAAAAAGAAAAAATGCCAGCTCATAAAAAATCCGGGATTTATAGAATAGATTGCAAGGATTGTGAACAAATCTATATTGGTCAAACTAAGTGTAACGCAGAAATGAGGCTTAAGGAACATTTTCGAAACATCAAATCCAGGGAAGAAGAAAAATCAGCAGTTTCAGCACATTTTTGGATACAGGGACATGAAATTGAGGACACAGTATCACTTATCAAGCAGGTACAAAAACCTACGGAATTAAACATTTGGGAGAAAATATTTCTTTGGAAATTTCATTCAAGGTTAATAATTTCGACATCCCTATGGACAAAAATTTGATCACTAAACTTGTAGAACCACCACCAGAGGGACAAAGAGACATCTGTAACCATCAGAGGAAAGCCAACCAGTTGCAATCAGCTGACGATGAGGAAGTGATTCCTCGAAACTAGTTCTGAGGTATTGAACCTATTTTAGTGAAATTGTATATTTGCAACCACTTCTATATGTTACATTTAAGTAACATTGGCCATATATCAAATTGAGATGTATCATCCGCAGGACTATTTCACTTCCACCCTGTATTTATCAGCTGTGTTATACTCGTACTGCATCAGTTGCTACCTTCTGTTTGTGCTGTAAGCACTAGAGTTTGTACATTTTGCGTCTCAAAGGTGAAATTTTATTGAAGATATCTGATTGTGTGTGATTTGTTTCTGTTAATGTTGCTGTTTTCATCTTGTTATTAGATCCCTGAAATGTCTACCAATAAATTCATGCTTGAACAATAAACTTTTATGTATGGTACATATGTAAAAACCAAATCGTGTAGACAATTTTAGGAGAAATTTCCTGGTATTCCAATTCCAGATTGAGAAACTGCTAGAGGTCTGGTTAATAAGTTTAGGGCAACAATATCACTAAACCTAAGAAATGAAAACTAAATGTTCTAACGGAAGAAAAAAATGACAAAATTGATGCATCATTTGAACCCTAAAAGAAATTTGATGTAATACATTCACATGACTTTATCTTTATCACATGTCCTCTATCTTTATTAGTGGGTATACAAACTGTTTTTGCTAAAGCTTATTTTTCTATATAGTTCATTTTAATCGAGATAAACCTTTGCAGAAATAGCTACATTACACATTTCGTTATAGATACAAAGAGAACAGCGACAGTCAAATGTTTAACAACTGGACGCTATATGCTGGTCTTAAAATTCCATACTGTTTCCATGACACCGCGAGAAACAACTGAAAATTGATGGGCTTTAAAAGAATGACAAGTATTGAACAATTGGAACCTTTAATAACAGATATCTCAGAAACAGCTTATGCCAACAAAACAATTTATTTCATGTAAATTCTGTGCTTTAAAGAGATTTTTTGTGTGGTACATTTTCGTCTATCGCTTAACATTTACAAGTTATACAAGGTTATACAAAATTCCTTCAGAATGAAGAGGACTTCACAGGCTATTCCCAGAAAATTCAAGATATACATTTTATTTGTCACGTAAATATCTTTCATATATGGTATTTTAATCAAAATTGTTAGCCATTTTTTTAGAAAATCAAAATTTTCGAAAAATGTTTTATGTAAAGTTTGTTGGGTGCAGGGGGATTTTCTTGAAAATCTTTGTGTTGCATCCTTGGAAGATACTAAACTCATATACTAAGTTTGGTATTTATCTGACTTTTCATTGAGTTATGCTGTTCACAGACAGGCACACACACAGAGACATGTTTCGAAAAATAATTTATTTGGATTCAGGGCCCTCAAAACATATATTTCCAGTGAAATCTCTGTATTGAATTTTTGGGTGGAATGCAACACTTCCCTTACTTATTATACATAGTAGAGAAAGTAATAAAGTATGTATGTATGTATGTAGCTAATGCTCTGGAGTTAACAATGAAGTCATTCTCCATTTTGCTTTGCAACTTGGATGTCATATCTTGAGGGCTGTACATGCTGAAAGATGTGTCATGTCTATTTCTATATTTTTGCGGTAGAGTAGGCAATCTGGAGATGATAATATGCCAACTTTGTGGAGATGTTTAGACAGAGAATCATATTCAGTAAAAATAAAGTTTATAGGAGCAATCCCCATACCAGAGATAAGTTTAAGGACAATATAAGAACAAAAATTATGAGAATTATGCAACTTATTCATGTGAATGGAAATTTCATCCAACGGTTCCAGGAATGCCTCAGGCAGATGGACATCACTTATACAAGTTTAATAATCATTATCGTGCATGTTATGATTCATAAATAACGTAGGGGACTTAGAATGGAAAACCCCCTTGTGTAATAGACAGTGCATTGGGCACACAATATAGCGAACACTCTGTATATAAGTTACAACATTTCTATTTCATCTTTTTAGTTTCCATGCCATTCTATTATGTCATAGTCCATTTGTATTTTATTGCAAATAATTAAGGTATCACAAAAAATTAGTAATATCTTTAAAATGAGGGATTTTGTTGTAAATATTACTAACTGACCTTTATTTTTTAAAAAAAAAAATTCTGAGGTGCTGCATTCACATGACTTTCTCTGTTCACTCTTCTACAAATATTTTTACAAAAGCTTCGTATTCTGGCTTCCTCTTGTTAATCCAGATTTTCATAACACATTTACACATTTTGTTGTAGGATACAATAGGTAAATCTGACATAGGTAGCTGAGGTCATTAATGCAGACTTGTGAATGGGGGGTCTATGATTCAAATTCCGCCAGGACTATCCTCCCTTACTGAGGGATACTCCAGGTTTTCCTCAGTGCTTGTAACTGGCAAATGCTGGAGAGGTATTTAAACTTAGGCCTAGAACATTTTCTTCCCAAATTTCCTTTCGCATTTATCATTTCATTTTATGTATCGCTTGTGCCACCCATAGAAATGGTTGTAAATGCTATTGTGACTTTGTCCAGCTTTTCAACTGTGACTCTCTTAGTTGTCACTGTTTTGTTTTTATCTAGTTCAACTTTCACTGGAACTTCACTTCTTGGTGACATAACCTCTTTTTCTGGACAGTTCACTCGCTGCGGAGTCAAACACAAGACTTCTTCCACCCATCTCTCTGCAACAGCAGTCATCACCAACTTGCTCAGAGAATCGCTCTTGATGTCGCACCAGAAACGCACTTGTTCACTGACTTAACTAACTTCTCTTGCGAAAATATCGCTTATATAGCTAATGGATGTTTCCACAAGGTTCTTGAAGGTTCGAGAAGGAGAAACAAACAGAGGATTCTGGTTACCTAGCGGCACTTCCAGTGTTTACATTGACAAGCACTATTTATCATTGTTCATCTTAGACTTCCCAACACCAACCTCCTGATAGCTTTGTGCCATAACCGCTACCTCACACTATTAAGAAAAAGGTAAAATAACAATCATTACGTGATGGCTTTGAAATTGCAAGTTCTTTACATGACCACAAGAGAAAAGTATAAGTATTTGAAAATTCAAACCAATATCGAGGAATATCTTGGAAATTGTTAATCTAACAAAAAATGTTATTTAAGATAAATTGTATGTTTTAATGAGATCTACATTTTTTGTGCACAAACATTTCATCTATCTCCTAAGTTTGCAAATTATACAGAATTGATTCAGAAGGATGATGACATCACAGGCTATTCCCAGAAATTTTAAGATCTACATTTCATTTATCATGCAAATATGTTAAACATATAGTATATTAGCCAAAATCATTTGAGAGAATAAGGGGACTTTCTCGAAATCTTTATGCTGCATCCTTGGAAGATGATCTTAAATAGCAAGTTTGGTATTGTGACGCAGCAGTTATGGCCTTAGGTTATCGGAAGGTCAGTGCCAAGCTGTGGGAGATAAACAAAGATAAGTCACTCTCTTGCCCGGCGTAAACACCAAAAGCACTATTGGAAGATAACCAGAATCTTCTTGAAGTTTCTTTCCCCCAGGTCTAGAACATGTGTCCAGATAGTTCTAGAATGTTCTATGGAAGAATCCATTGGCTGAAATGAACGTTCTCTCAACTGAGTCAGTCGTGAGTAAGTAGGTGAGTTGTTGAGTGCATTTCTGCAGCAAAATCAAGTGTGGTTCTCCGAGTGAGTTGGTGACGAATGCTGTGATATGCAGCAACTGCTACTGCAGAGCAAAAGATTGTAGAAGTCTTGTGTTTGACTCCACAGCAATTGAATCATCCAGAAGAAGAGGCTACATCATGAAGAAGGTGAAGTGACAAGGAAACTGAACTAGTTCAAATTAGTGAAGTGACAATGTGAACTAAGTGAAGTGCCAGTGAAAGTTGAACCAGATCAAAATAGTGACAGTATGAACTAGTGAAACTTGGACTAGATCAAAACAGTGACAGGGAGAACTGAGAGAAGTGACAGTTGAAAAACTGGACAGTCACAGCATTTAACCAATTTTTATTGTTTTTCAGTTATAACACATGGACACACATGGATCTTCTCTAAAACTTGTATTTCTGGTGGAATCTCAGTATTGAATTTTTGGGTGGAATGCAGTATTTCTTCTGCTTACTATAGATAAGCACTAGAGAAAGTTAGATTTTGGTTTGGCTTGAAAAACTAGAAGATGTTTTCCAAGTCTCCAAGAAGAGACAAGAGATGGCACAGAAAGGTAATGGTTGTTTGTAAGATTACAGTCTGACCAACCTAAGTGTGCAGGTACTGAAACAAAAATAAATAATTGTATTCTTACCCTTTGCTGTGATGTACTTTTGCAAGCACTTGCAAGATGAAGTTTTGAACGCTGGGCAATACAGACGAGCAGCATCAGGATCGTCAACGGCTGTAGCCAATGTGGAAGCAAATGCTACAGCATTCTTCAAATACTGCTCCTTAGTTTCTGCAACAGGCTGTTGGCAAAATAATTAAAACTCAGTATTTTGTTATTTTAAGAGAACACTAAATGGGTTAGGGGCAAAGCGTCAGGGCGGACAGTGTCTAGCCAAAACTATGAATGAAGAGCTGTTCAATTCCAATGAGTTATTATGCCATTTTATTGCTCTTTGCAATACAACCAGGAACGTTATAGGAACATGGTGATCAGGCCATTTATTCAGGATCTAAGACGGTTTTGTCATGTCAGGAATGTTCAGATGAATAGACAGTGGTTCCAACAAGACAGGGCAACCTGCCACACTGCTATGCTGCAAGAAACCTTGCCAGGACAAATCATTTCCCATGGGACTGAGTTCCCCCGATTTGACACCACCTGTTACTTGCGTGTGAGGATTGGCAAAGGAGAAAGTTTTCAGGTATCCAGGTCCACCCAAAACTGTGCCTGCATTACGTCAGAAGATCGTCTTGTTTTTCAGGACTCCAGAATCTGCATTGATCGTTATGAACACTGTCTACAGTGCAATTGAGCACATTTTGAACATTTACATTATCATCCTGATAGATAAACAATAATAACTACAATAACAGTAACATAAGTTCCAGTACTATATATTTTGGCACATACTGTACTGCATTTAAACTCAAATTGGTGTACATAACTAATTTCAAAAAGATCATTAAACAACAATATGACTTACCTTACTTGGTTTCACCTTCTTTGGCCTGGTCATAGACAAACCACAAGCGTTACAGACTAGGAGCACCTTATTTGTTTCTGGATCAAGTATCTTTCGTGGTAGATATTTTCTCTTTTTTGTTTTGAAACGGAAACCTCTCGTAGGATCAACAACAAATGATGAACCACATTTGTCACATGAGAAAGGCTTCTCATCAGTCTTCAAGTCAGATGTGTTAAGTCCTACAGAAGAAAGCAGCAATATTTTAAATATCTACACTGGATATATATCGTAGCACCCCGAGGAGTGGCATACACAGGAGGGCTGTAGGCTGAGATGGGGAAGAATGGACCGGTAACACAGGTGGTTAGGTAGGGCATAGGTAGGTGTATTATAGGAAGAAGAGGGTTAAATGAAAGGCATATAGAAACTAAGCAGTGTATTCATGTTCAACGCACACGGCTGCAGTAAGGGGGAAGGTGTCAGATAGCCTGACGGCCAGCATGAGCAAGAACTTAACCTTAGTGCATCTTATCTGTACATAGCTGAGACTGGACGTATACACTTTAACAATTAACTTAATTATGTTGGGGATGTAAAGCACCCCTTATGGCTCAGAGCTTCGCTGCTGGCTCTGGTGTTTTTTTTCCTTTTTTGAGTTTTATTTATGGATGCTCTTTAACTACCATGGTCCTTAGCATCCCATTCTATATTAGACGTGAAAAAACATTAGTGTTTACGGTTTTATTCTGTTTCATGGTTGGCATTATTAATTTGTGTAGTTATTGTTAAATGGTAATGAGCAATGATGGCCTTGTACACAAATGAAGAATACCCCAAGATACTTCTTATCTATGGGAAAGCCCAAATGAATGCTTTATCAACAATGTTATACCAACAGGCGTCACCCAGCCCACACCATGTTTTCAAGATTGGAGAGACACTTGAGTAAAACAGGCACTTACACCAGAGTTTGAAGTCTTTCCAAGAATTTGACATCGCAGATGATGCACAAAATGTACTGAAGTTGGCAGCAGCCATTTTGAGCACGTTGCCTAAAATGTTATTTGTTTACTTACGAAGAGTGTAGAAAATTATTTTAGTAAAGTGAGAGAGGAATGGGCAAGAATGGTAAAGATGGAGCATGAAGGAAGGGGAGTATTAAAAGAATAGACATAAACAGGTGGTTAAACATAAATAGGGATGGATATGTAATATAAATGCAATGGTCGCCAATACACAAATAACCTGGAGTTGTGTGTATTCGGACTAAATATATTTAGGCAAGCAACTTTATAAAGGCAATATTGAGAGTAGATAAGATGATTTCTATTTCTATTTCTAGTGAGAATAATAATTTTTATTTGAAGTTGTACATTATGTAATCATAGCTTTGAGGTTGTATTTAGTTGGAACATAAATTCAAATTCATTCATTCATCCATTCATTCATACTTAGAGTAGGTATTTCAGTTTTCTTTTTTACTTCTTTCCTATGTTTTGTGATCTGTACTGTCTACGTCCTCCTCCATATTTCAGAGACCCTAGCAATTAAACAAAGCATTTCTGGACATAGATCAATTAAAAAAATATGATCACATGGTACCTATCTACCTACCACCGAACCTTGACTCTGATAGCTGAGGTCATTAAAGCATGGACTCATGAATGGGAGGTGCACAGTTCAAATTCCTGACTGAGGATTTTTGAGTATTCCTTAGTCCTCATTTCTGGCAAATGCCAGGAAGGTTACCTAAAAGCTGGAACATTTCCTTCCCAATTATGATTTAATTTCATGTATCACACTGCCTGTGTTGTACATAGCATAGTAAGAGCAGTTGTTACACACTATTAAAAAAAAAAATTATATATTGTAGCGAGGTTCAAACAGAGTACCAAGAATTACGTTAGTATTGCCAATAGATGATAAAAGTTGAAACCCTGAAGACATATCTTTGTAGGACACGGACTGCTCTGTCAGCAATCAAAAAAATATTTATTGACTGCAAGTAGATCATGGGGGATTTCACTTTTCACTCTCACCAGAGTTGTCCTCCGTGGTGTAGTGGTTACCATGCTAGCCTCTAGTTCCCGAGGTCACGGGTTCAAACCCAGCGGAGGGCGATGCATTTTTTTGAGCGTAAATATCCTTAGCATGGCTTCCTTTGGAAGGGAAGTAAAGCCAGTGGTCCCATGTCATAGATTTACAGCACATAAAACAACCTCAAGCATGATAAAGAGGTCTCTGAACAAAATTTCCTGTTTTTCAAGCTCAATATAGAATGGGACGGTAAGGACTAGAGCAGTTAAAGAGCATCCATAAATAAAACTCAATTTAAAACGCTTGAACAACAAATTTTTATGTAAAAACCAAATCACGTAGACAGGACGTAGACAATTCCAAGAGAAATTTCCTGATGTTCCAGATATAGAACCTGTTAGATGTCTGGTTAACAGCTTTAGGACAACAGGATTGCTAAATGTTAAACCTAAAAAGCAAAAACAAAATGTTCTTACGGAGGAAAAAATTTACAAAATTGGTGCATCATTTCAACCCTAAAAAATAAAGTTTATAGGAACAATCCCCACACCCGAGGTGAACTCATGGACAATATAAACAGAAATTATGAAAATTATGCAAAAATAACTTATGCGTGTGAATGGAAATTTCATCCAAAGATCCCAGGAATGCCTCATTGCAGATGGACATCACTTTCAACAGGTTAGTATTCATTATAGTGCATGTGAGCATCACTTGTGTGTAAGTAACGTGGAGGATTTAGAACGAAAAAGCCCCCCAGTGTAATAGACAGTGCATGCATATCTACCTTGCACTATAGTGAATGCTCTGTACTTGTAAGTATACACGTCTTTACTCTCAAATCCTTCCCTTACCTTCATTAGTACATGTCTCTTTTACTTGTTTTGTTGGTTTAACATCATCTTTTTTCTTCTTGATGAAAGGTTTTTTTGTTGTGTTATCCTGTGGAGAAAATGGTCTCTTTGTAGTTTTCTTTCTAACAGAAATCCGAGAGCCATTAGTATTATTTGTTTCTTCTGCATTCTCACCAGGATCATGAGAAGTACTTTCCTGTAACAAACAAGCATCATGGAAAGTTCGCTAGCCAGAATCTAGTTGCTATCTTATTATTAAAAATGGCAGTTATTAAAATTACTGAGGGTATGACTTGGAGAGAGACAGAATTAAAAGAAAAAGGCTCTTGGAAAGGAATTAAGTTAAGAATTATTGATCATATTAAATTCAGGAAACACACTGTAGTTTAACAAACAAAAGGGCACTGAATGTTTAACAGGGAGTTAAAATTAGAATGCGGAAGGGAAAATTGTGTAGAAATACCTGATGTGTGACATTCAAATAAATTTCTCTACCCTCTAACATTTATTCGTGGGCATACAAACCATTTTTCTGAAAGCTTATTTTTCTATCTACTTCATTTTAATCGAGATAAACCTTTCCAGAAATAGTTACATTACACATTCTGTTATAGTTACAAAGGGAATAGTATATAATTCACAATAAAATTGCTTTGGTGAACTTTGTGACAGTAATGTGTCTATAATTAGTAATTATTGAGTCGATTGTAACAATACATCACTTACTTGTTTTTATAACGAACACATGTTTTAGGAGCTAATTGCTCCCAGCCTCAGTTCCCTGTCAACTACCCACATCCTTTGTCTTGGTTGTAAGCTTGATCTCTGGTGGCGGTTGGAAGAACTTCAAAAGTCTCCTGGCGGGGTTTCAAAATTATAAGTGCGGTTTCTGTTCTTCCAAATATAAATGTTTTCCCAAGCTGTAAGTTCTGCTTTTCCTGAGAAGTTTTTTGGTATTTTTGGGTTTCTGTCTATGATGCGTTTGTCTCTTCAAAAGTGCCAAGCTACTGCTGATTTATCTTCTTGTTTTTGTTTTATGAACTGAAGTGTTCTTTTGTTCTTGTTTTTATATTTCTCTTGGTTTGCCCAAAGTATATCTTTTCGCAGTCATCGCAGTTGATCTGGTATATTCCTAGTTTGTTCTCTTGTGGGATGTCATCTTTTAGTTTGGAGTTTAGTAGGTTTTTTTATGGTGTAATTGTTTTTTGGGGCCAAAGAGATGTTGTGTTGCTTGTCTCTGGAATTTGTAGAAAGCTGTTGGGTGGTATGTGAATTTTTTGAAGATCATCTTTTCTTTTTCAGTAGGGATGAGTGTGGTAACTTCTTGTGTTTTCTTTTTGCTCATGGCTCTGTTTATTTTCTTGAATATTGTTTCTGGCCTGAATCCGTTTTCTGTAGCTATGTCCAGTACCTTGTTTAACTCAAGTGTGTGTTCCTCTTTGTTCATAGGGACGTTGATCAGTCGGTTTGTCAGACTGTTGAGTGCTGCATGCTGGTGGGGAACGGGATTTAAACTGTTTTGTTTTATGTAGCTATTTGTGTGTGTGGGTTTCCTGTAGATGCCTGGGTTTCCTGTAGGAATAGTGATAGTCAAATGTTTAAGAATTGGACACTACATGCTGGCCTAAATATTCTATATTATTTCTATGTAATCACAAGAAACAACTGAATATTAACAGCACTTTAAAAGAGTGACTGTATTGAACAATAAATAATTGTTATCTCGGAAATGGCTTATGCCATAAAAAAGTTATTTTAAATAAATTACGTTTTGAAGAGATCTAAATTTTTTATGTAGTACGTTTTCGTCTATCGCTTAAGGTTTACCAGTTGTATAAGATTATACAAAATGCCTTCCGAATGAACAGGACTTCACAGGATATACCCAGGAAATTCAAGATATAAATTTTATTTGTCATGTAAATTAAATTGAGTTTTATTTATAGGCGCTCTTTAACTGCAGTGGTCCTTAGTGTCCCATACTATATTGGGCGTGAAAGACTGGTAATATTGCTCAGAGGCCTCTTTATCAAGCTTGAAGTTCTTTTACGTGCCATAAATCTACAAACGGGACCACTGGCTTTACTTCCCATCTGAAGGAAGCCATGCTAAGGATTTTTACACCTGAAAAAATCCATCACCTTCCACCAGGTTTGAACCTGCGACCTTGGGAACTAGAGGCTAGTGTGCTAACTGCTACATCACAGAGGACGACATCATGTAAATATATATGGTATTTTAATAAACATATTTAGAGCCATTTTCGAGAAAATCGAAAGTTTTGAAAAATGTTTCATATAAAGGGTAGTTTGGAGTGGGAAGAGTTTCTTGAAAATCTTGGTGTTGCACCTTTGGAAGATACTAAACTTAAATACCAAGTCTAGTATTTATCCAACTTTCCACTGCAAAAAGATATAATTTTGATGAAATCTTGGTATCAAATTTTTTGGTGGAAAGGAATACCTTCTCTACCTACTATGTGTGTGGGAGAAAGTAAAAAGTAATTAAATAATAATAATAATAATAATAATAATAATAATAATAATAATAATAACAATAACAACAACAGTTCCCTGCCTTACTATTTTTAAACCTAAGAATACTCTTACATAAGTATTTGGAATGTAAAATCCTCAAAGCCAAAAAATTTAGAAAGTGTTTATTCATTAATTGAAACATTCTTTCTCCACATGCATAGCACATATCTCTATTCTGTTGTTCCTTAATCCTTTTCAAATCATGCATTTCCCTCCCAATCCTCTTATCAAAACCATCAACTCTTCTCCCTGACCCAATCCTTCATTTCTTGCACCAACTCAAGGAACGTTTTTATTCTTAACAGTCTTGGCTCTCTCTATCTTCCATCTCCCTCCTTACTCTCCTTCCAAATTTTACTAAGTTGCACTCTCCCCTCTGACATACATCCTCCTTAGCAATATCTTACAATATTTGTTTGAGTTTCATATCCCAGACATCATACTGAACAACTGCTCTCGATAAGCTTTCATTAAACTGTGATAAAACAAACCTTATTTAATTTCAAATGAAGCATAAACAAGCAAATGAATTAACAATCAAGTACAACAATTACACCATAAATAAAGTATCTGATACAAAATTTCTTGGGCATGAAGTAGATAGAGAGCTCAGTTAGAGAAAGCAGATAAAAATCATGCTACCAAAACTTAGCTCTGCTTGCTTTGCTTTAGGAAACAAAAAGTGCCTAAAGAACAGCATATTTTGCCTACTTCCACTCCCTGTTGTGATATGGAGTAATCTTCTGGTGTAATGCTGCATACAGCAAGCTAGTACTTTATTACAAAAAATGGTGATATGCATTATTTGTGGCATCTTTTCTGTAGGCCCTTATTTAAAACCCAAAAATTCTTACTCTTACTAGTGAATACGTATTTTCTCTCTTGAGCTACCTTATGAATAATTATGATAACTTCACAACAAACCTTGCTATGCATAACCACAGTATGAGGCATGCAGGCAACTTGCAAATAGCTTAAAACTGTTCCGAAAAGGATGTTACTATTCTGCAATAAAAATTTTAAATAATCTTGCACTTTACCTAAAATTATTAGGCAACATAGTAGGCATTATCAACATAAAATCTTCAAGAAAGATTTGAAGTATTCTTTATATACCAACTCCCCATATCTTATTATGGAGGAATTTTTACTTTCTCTACTACGTATGGTAAGTAGGGGAAGTATTGTATTCCACCCAAAAATTCAATACCGAGATTTCACCAGAACTACATGTTTTGAGACCTCCTGAATCCAAAAAAAGCATTTTTGGAAACATGTCCGTGTGTGTGTCTGTCTGTGAACAGCATAACTCAGAAACGAACAGTCAGATAAACAGCAAAATTGGTATTTAGGTTCAGTATCTTCCAAGGATGCGACACGAAGGTTTTCAAGAAAATCTCCCCGCCCCAGATTACCCTTTACATGGAAGATTTTTCGAAAATTTTAATTTTCTCAAAAATGGCTCTAACGATTTTGATTAAAATATCATATGTTTAAGATATTTTTATGACAAATAAAATGTATATCTTGAATTTCCTGGGAATGTCTCCAAAAGTATTCTTCATTGTGAACGACTTTTGCATAACTGATAAACCATTAGAGATAGACAAAATTTTACTACACAAAAAATGTAGATTGCGTTAAAATACACAATTTATGTCATATACATTTGTTTTGTTGAGTGAACCATTTTCGAGTTATTGCTTGTTATTCTCTTAAATTTTTAAATACTTATTTTCTCAAATGGGAATTCGTTATTCATTTTTTTGTCTTGGATATGCAAAGAGTTATAATCTGTGGGAAAGGGAATGGTGCTGCACCTAGCAACCAGCTATTAAGAGATATGTATGTGCTTAAAGGCTACTGTTTTTCTATATTGCCCTTGTAAATATATATTCCCCTTGCATCTACAAGAAAATTGGCAATAAGATAGAGTCTGCAAATGTTTATCTCGATTAACATGAAGTAGATGGAGAATAAGCGTTTGTAAAAATAGTTTGTACAAGAGTAGAGAAAGTCATGTGAGTGTAACACATCAGATTTTTTAATATGCCATATAACAATACATAGTGCAGACTGCATGTGATGGTGCTTTACACTTATTTATTCTTGTTGTCCTTATTTGTTATTGTCCTACTGTAATGCAAAACCAACATGGACAGATTATTAAAAATACAAAAATAAAGTGCGTAAGAACTGTGTTCAACCTTCGGTTTCGGCAATCCTGCCGTGAAACATTTATAACACAAAACATCCTAACTGTAGTTTTACTGTATGTGTTTAAAACCATTATACTTGTTAAAAATAGAAAGCAATTTAACATACTCAATAAAGACTGTCATTCATACGATACGAGAAGAGCAAACGATTACCATAGGGTGAGCACAAATAAAAGTCAAACAAATAAGGGCCCATATAAAATGGGAGCTATACTATACAATAAGTTACCATGTGCAATTAAGAATACCAGAGATTCAAAATTTAAAACTGTTCTAAAATCATTCCTGATAGAGAAATGCTTGTATAATATTACCGAATTATAATGGATATGTGTACTTATGTAAATATTATTAAGTCAACTGTATTGTATAGCTATAATTGACAGTGTCAGATGCTCTTGTAAGAGTCTATTGACTGCAATAGAGTTATTATTATTGTTGTTATTTATTATTATTATTATTATCATTATTGTCGTCCTCCGTGGACTAGTGGTACCATGCTAGCCTCTAGTTCCAAGGTCGTGGGTTCAAACCCAGCGGAGGGCGATGGATTTTTTCGGGTGTAAAAATCCTTAGCATTGCTTTCTTCGGAAGGGAAGTAAAGCCGGTGGTCCCATGTCGTAGATTTACGACACGTAAAAGAACCTCAAGCCTGATAAAGAGGTCTCTGAGCAAAATTACTGGTCTTTCACACCCAATATAGAATAGGACATTAAGAACCACAGCAGTTAAAGAGCGTCCATAAATAAAACTCAATTTAAATTTATTATTATTATTATTATTATTATTATTATTATTATTATTATTATTATTATTATTATTATTATTATTATTATTATGCATGTTGAGAATTTGACTGTTGAATTGGTGATGGTTTACAAATTTGTATCTTCTCTTAGATAATGCATGGTGGGGGAAAAAAGTTAATCTTGGTGATGGGTATGTTATTAGTTAGGTATGTTGCATATTTAATAATTGTATGTATGTATGTATGTATTTATTTATTCTGCAATTGGGTACTTCCCGGTGGCAGAATTAAACCGTACAAAATTTACATCACCATGACTAGCTTACAATAATAATAATAATAAACAAGACTAACAATACAAAATGATTAATTTTAAATATTAACAAAGCTTTTAAAATCCCTAATTACTGAACCATTTATAATTTACTTAACTATTCACAATTACTTAACTATTCACCATTTACTTCACTATTCACAATTTACTTAACTATTCACAATTTACTTAACTATTCTCAATTTACTTAACTATCTACAAAGTACTTAACAATTTACAAAGTACGTAACTATTTTCGAGGTACTTAACTATTTACAATTGGTCCTTATATTTAGTTACCAGTATTTTCAACCTGGTAGTGTCAACTTTAATAGTATAGTTTGTGAAATGAGTACACTAGTTAATTAACCAACATTTATTCTGCTAATATTATTTCTGAACTGCTTTAAGGTCAGAGGACAGCCCTGAAAGGCTGCTACAGGCAATTCATTCCATTCCTCAATGGTTCTATTAACAAAAGAAAATTTTCCCACGTCGGTTCTGCACTTTCTACCCCTAATTTTAAACAGATGATCGTTTCGACCGTAGTGTGCTGGATTCTCTAACCTTTCTCTAACATCCGCCCAAGCATTTGAACCAGTATAAGCTTTAAATAACGCAACTAATCTATGTTTTTTACGCCTAACTTTTAGCGGTTCCCATTCATTCTCTTCACCTTTTGTAAACCCAAAATCTTTACCTCTCCTTATGAATTTTATAGCCCTTCTCTGCACTTTTTCTAAGGAATCAATCTGATTGACTCTGTATGGGTCCCAACATGCTACTCCATATTCCATAACCGGCCGCACTAAAGATTTGTAGGCTAGTTCCCTGGTCTTTGCGCTCCCCTTTTTCAGTATTCTCATTACGAAATGCAATGCTTTCCACGCTTTCCTAGATGTACTATTTATCTGTTCCCCCCATCCAGCATTACTTGACAAGCACACTCCCAAATATTTGCAGCTGTCCACCTGTGGAATTGGTTCCCCGTATGATGTGTTTAATATCCCTGAGCATTGCTCATAGTTGGGCCAAATCAACAAACATAAACAAAGTAACTTACAGGTATTTCTGAAGTCTAGTAAACCTATACTGTCGTAAAAGCTATATACAGAATGCAATTATATTTACGTCAGTTATGGTTCGGCTTTAACCCTAGTTGAAAAGAAAATATAAAATAATAACTATTTATTTATTGGATTTAAATCCAACATATTGAGTAAAATTTAATGAAAGCAAAATCTGATGTTTTGCATTCACATGACATTCACTACAAAGTATTCTTACACACTGAAATTCCATGCTCTTTGCATGACCACGAGAAAAAAAAATGAATAGCGACTTACTACTTGGAAAAAGTATGTGTTTGAAAATTCAAACCAAAGGCAACAAATATCTCAGAAACAGTTAATGTCACAAAAGTTTTATTTAATGTGAATTGTGTGTTTTAACGAGATCTACATTTTTTGTATGCTAAGATTTTGTCTATCTCTTATGGTTTACCAGTTATACAAAAGTAATTCAGAATGAAGAGGACTTTGCAGGTGTTCTCAAAAAAATACAAGGTATACATTTTATTAGTCAAGCAAATATCTTAAATGCAGTATTTTAATCAAAATCATTAAAGCCATTATTGAGAAAATCAAAAATATCAAAACGTTTTCCATGTAAAGGATAGTTTGGGGTGGGGGAATTTTCTTTAAAATCATGTTGCATCCTTAGAAGATACTGAACTTAACTTTCTGTTTTGTGGTTATATTGTTCACAGACAGACACACATACAGACCTAAGATATGATACTTTTATTCATCCTTTAAATAGAAGATTTCAAGGACACGTCAAAAACAATTTTATATACATATATACAGGTTTTACATATCCCAATACTAAAATTCTTCTAGACTATAAAATGCATTCATTATTAAGAACTTTTTTATTTCTTTTAGTTTATATTCTGTTTTATTGATTTTTTTTATTTCAACGGGTAACTTGTTATAAAGATTTTTACCCATGCTTATACTGCAACGATTGTTTACTGTTCCCCTATATACTGATCTAAAATAATCCTCATTATTTCTTAAACTATACTCATGTATACACTGATTTTTTGGTTCTTTTTCTTGTAAAATAATTTTTATTGTTTCATATATATAAATGGATGGAACAGTTAAAATACCAAACTCTTTAAACTTTGTTCTGCATGTATGCCTAATATTTATTTTCCCGATTATTCGAATAGCTTTTTTTTGTAACTTGAAAACCTTTTTTTACTTCTGTTGCTGTAATGTTTCCCCATAGAGTTATCCCATATTTTGTGTGTGAGTAAATGAATGCATAGTACGCTTGTTTTAATGTTTCATAATACATATTCTTTCTTAATTGCCTCATTATAAATAGACATTTATTTGTCTTTTTGATTATGTGAGATGTGGCTTCCATTTTAGTTGTTTGTCTATTATTACCCCTATGATTTTAGCATGCTGCATTTCCAGTATTATTTCTCCATCTATCGCAATGTTTATGTCGTTTTTACTCCAATTTCTTAGTTCAAAATTTATCCAAGCTGTTTTTTGGGCATTTAATATCATGTTTAAATTTAAGTACCTATGCTGTTTTATTATTTTAATTAATTCATTTGCTTTAGTTTCCACTTCTGTTGCTGACTTGCCTCTAATTATTATTGTCATGTCATCTGCATATCCAATTGTCAAACCTCCATTTCTTTGTATTATTTCAAAAATACCTCTTTCTAAAAATATTTCTTTGC
This sequence comes from Deroplatys truncata, assembly GCA_030765065.1. Taxonomy (NCBI): domain Eukaryota; kingdom Metazoa; phylum Arthropoda; class Insecta; order Mantodea; family Mantidae; genus Deroplatys; species Deroplatys truncata. Next base: position 21,900,962 of record CM060978.1, read on the forward strand.
GTTCAGGGGGCCTCAAAACTCCAGTCAAATCTCAACATAAACTTTTGGGTGAAAAACTATACTGCCTCTACTTGCTGTAAGTACCTAGTAGAGAAAGTAAACACATAAATGTCTTGACAGCTCACATTATCATGCTGTTCTGTTATTCCTAAGCTAGAACTTTTAATACCTTCTATACAACTGATTGTGAAGAAGTGTATAAAATTCTAGATGCAGAAAACCAGTGCTTGGCATTATTTCTTGACCAATAGCTTTTGACCTGGTTGACCATGATATATTAATTTACAAATTATGCAATTATGGTATAAGGGGAATTTCATTAATGTGGTTTGAATCATATCTTAGGAATATAAAACACCTAACTGAAACCAAATCTGAAATTAAGAATTTCAAAAGAAATTAAAGCTTCACGTTCTGGTTAGGAAAATGTTAAATATGGAGTACCTTAGGGCTGATACTGGGCCCCTTAGTATTTTTACTGTATATTAATGACCTGGCTGCAAACAATGACTTCCCTAACGCTAAATTTACTCTTTTTGCAGATGGCACAAGCCTTTTAAACAAGAACTTAAAGCAAACATTGATATGGCAACAGATTATGTAGTAAATTGGTTTAGTAACAAAAGACTTGTCATTAATAAAAATAAAAGTGTTGCCTTAGGATTCTATCATAAAGTTAACAAAAACTTAAATTTTGCCGAAGTTTATTTAGAAAATGAATTAATAACAATGCCTAATAAAATTAAATTTCTTGGAATCTGGTTGATAGTAACGTTGACTGGGGAATCCACATTGATGTCTATCTAAAAAATTATCCCAAAAATGTTTTGCATTATATACCCTTAAAACTTCAGTTAATCTTGACGTACTTAAAATGGCCTACTTTGTGTGTTTCCATAGTTATTTATCATATGGTATAATATTCTGGGGAAGGTCCAGTTATAAAAATAGAATCCTTATAATATAAAAAAGGGCAATCAGAATAATGTTAAACCTTTGCAACAACACAAACCTTACTTCATGCTGTTAAATATCTTGACTGTTCCTTCACTATACATTTTTGAAACTCTGGTAACAATGTATAAGCAGGGAAATAGTTTTAACACAAATGCTGATATTCATGACTATAATACAAGAAATAAATCTAAACTGCACATTACAGGTCATAAAAGAACACTATATGAAATAAGTTTATATTATAATGGCATTCAATTGTTTAATAAACTCCCCACATATTTAAAAAAAGTTAAAACCCTAACAGTCTTCAAAAAAGATTTGAAAAAATTCCTAATACAGGGTTGTTTTTATTCAGTGGAAGAATATCTAGAAATGAATTAGTTTATAAGCTTTCTTATGGAATATACTATGTTTATAATTCCAAAATTTAGTTTAGTTACCTACTCATATAATAAATTTGGATTTCTGTATTTGTGTATTACACCTAATTAGACTCATACTTTTTGTACTAATAATTGTATTGTTGATGAAGCCAACATTTCTGTATTGAAATCAAAAGGTGAATAAAATTTGGGTAACTGTCACTTACTTGTGCTGGGACACAAACCTCTGAAGTGGAGGGTGGTTGCCACATGTTTACTTCCACAAACTCGTACACTGTAAGACCAGAATGAACATCTGCATTGTCCACTGGTACTGTTTCCTGGAACTGGTCTGTCTGAGGTGTTACAGTTAGGTATGACAAGCCATCATCCATAAGTACAGGTGCACTCAGCTCAGAGTTTTGTACTACTTGCTCATTGTGGCTAATGATCACAGAGCATGGCACTGCAAATACAACCAGCAAAATCATTACTATATGGAAAGAAAACTATTAAAACACTTTTAGTCATCATTTGGCACCGATGCCACATTAACATATCCAAAATACATTTGAACATGTCAAATTATCAAAATGTTTACAAATATTACTCAAACTTTTGTTGCATGCAATGTATTCAGATTGAAATCCAGTTCTGAGTAGGTTTTCTATACATAGTAACAATTATTATATAAGAAAAAGACTTTATGCAAACATAGTCTCCATTTTCATTTAAACTAATTACTTTTTAAGATTTTACTACCGGTAATATAGCACTTGTGAATATCAACGCTTTAATCGACTATTTATTGATTTAGAAAACATTTCTGTCAGATTTCAAAGAGGTTTCTGATTTGAACCTTAGTTAAAATGAATGAATGCAAGGACAATGGCAATATTGCATAATTAGTATAAATATATCTATGAAACAGTATGTATTATTTCTGTTTCTCATAAAAATCAAATTATTACTTTAAGCCCAGTACTGTCGTAAGGAAACAACGTTCTGGTCCAGAAGGTTAAAAATACGTCTCTTTAATGCTTTGCTAAATCAACAAGAACTAGACAAACATTTGTTATGAAGGCTCGTTAAAGATGTAAAATACAAACAAACTTAATTATATTACTTATTTCTGTAATAGTATGTTCTTTGCTTTAAGTTTCAACTTTAGAGCTTAAGAGTTTGCTTTTAGTATTGAAGCAAGAGCTGTATGTAAGGTAATGGACATGTAGACACCAAAGTGCCTTTATCTTTCGTTTTCGAGGGTAAATATTTGTTTATATATTTTAAAATCGATATTTGTAAGTATCCTGGAACACCGGTTTTGAAATGGTCTGAAAAGCGGGAACGCTTTAGGAGAATTTAGAAACACATCATTGCTACAGTCATCACTAAAGTATGTATTGTCATTAAAAAGTAATCATACGCCCTGTTTGTTCCATTTTCACGCGATGCTTCCTTGTTTTGGGAAATTGTTATTTGCCGTTATTTGTAAGACGCCATCACATAATATTTTTACTGACTACATCAACATTAGGAAGTTTGCAATGCAAAGTAGTGATAGGCCGTCGGAGAAGGAGTTGTTTCAAAGGAACTATTTCAATCAGCGAGTAAGATGGAACATCGATGGATTTCACCCACGGCCAGTATGTATTGGACGTGATTTCAACGGTGTTTAAAGAACGCTTCATTGGAAGTCTGATCGATTCATCATTTAAGTTTGCCCTAGACTTTCAACAATAGTAAAGAAGAAGGCGCGCCCGAGTGGACATTATATATTTTCCTTAATCTTTGCTAAAGACAGCAGTGAGATTGAACCTTTGGAACACATTGATGCATGGTAACAATCACAAGGTTGTCACATATCACACACACACACGTACGTTTTGTCCCGGCTAATGAAATGTCTTATTTTTACATATTTTGTGATGAAATCCGTGTAGCAAATCTTGTAACTACATGCCTAGGTCCTGGTTTTCTTTAGTCCAGTTGACGCATTGCGCAGCCCTCTTCTATGCGCCTTTACTTCTGTCTTTTCTCCAATACTCTATTGTATGGAGCTGTAAATTGTAGAAGGTTCTTTGTTCTTAGGTCTTCAGGTTTCCTTTGCCAACTCATAAGCCAGCCTTGAGGATGCTGTTTTTCCTATTCTCGTCGCACATTTTAAGAAGCGGACTCACCTTTTCTGTCCTCTCTAGGTGATTCATAGGTAGCTAACTTCTTCCATATAAGCTCTATTCAATAAGTAATTATAGGTGATATTGTGGTGTCAAATAATAGCAGAACTGCTTACAGTGCCAATCTAGCTAGAATCTTTATGTTAAATATTGCTCTAGTGGCTACCGCTGTTCTTTCTTGTATACACTGTCTGAACGATAAGGTTGTCTGCATGTTTGAACCTAGATATTTAACTTTGTTTACCACCTTTAGAAGTGTAACAGCAATTTTCAGTTTTTCTACTGGTGGCCTTCCTCCTCTTCAGGATGTCATCTGCGCGGTTTTTCTTCTGTGTTTATATACACTTTATTTTCTATAACCCATTTCTTCAGCTTTTGTAGCGTCTCCTGCAATTCTTCTTTGTTCTGCCTCCTATCACCATCATACATGATGAGAGTTGTGCGTGGAGTATCCTTCAGTATCTGGATTATATTGTTCCCCTCTTGGGTTTCGTTAGTTTGACCAATTTTTTGAGGTTGTACTGCATCATGTATTTCTACTTTATTGAATGCGAAGACGTTTTCGATTAATTTTGAAATGGGTGTGGGTCTCCAATTATGTTATCAATTTTGCTGATTAATATCTCCCTATAAAGTCGAAATCTTTCGTGTAATCAACAAAGATTACATAGTATTTTCCATTTGGCTTGTCCAGTGCCATTTCTATTACATCCATTACTGCTTGACAGCTTGTTATTACTTCTGCCTCTTCTGTGACAGTTTGGAATGATGTCTTTTGCTTGTTCTTCAAGCCTGTCCGTCAAGTTTCTTATAAAAATGTATCTGATTGGTATTAAACCCTTTTTCAGGCATTTGCCGAATAGTCCTTCCAGAAGTGAATTAAGTAATATTGGAAAAGTTTATGTGTTCGATGCCTACATATATTATTAGGGCCGGTTTATATATATACCGCGTGAGTCTTCTCACGGATTGGTAACTAGACAACCCTGCATTTTACAAAGGATGCAAATGGAGGTGCTGACACCGCATTCACCAGCCCGCTGATTAGGTCTACAGTAGCGTTCGGTGTTAACGCTCTAGTATTACAATGGTTAACATGCTGAAAAGTCACGATGAAGGTCGGAAGTTCAAATCACGCCTGCGAATAAGTGAGATTTTTATTCATTTCTGTTCATATTTCGAGAACGTTCTAGCAAATCATGATTTCTTTCCGAATGCACTAGAAAGTGCATAAATACGAAGCTCCAGCCGTTCGTGCTCACTGTGAAACAATGTTTTCGAATAGAGATTATCTGGACATGCTGCTAGTATACGGGGAAACGCAGTAGAATGCATGTCGTCTATACCAACAGAGGTTTCCGCAGAGAACACTTCCTACAGATCACACGTTTTTGAGAGTTGCGAACCGCCTTCTGGAATCAGCAACAGTGCACAAGACATCACATCCGCGAAGAGATCACTCTCTGCAACCAAGCAACGACGGATCGTGTGACTATGTGATTCAGCATCCGCATTGTAGTACGAGGGACATTCACAGGCATTTCAGCCAATCTTCTGCATGGATTGATCTACATCATGCAAAGTTTCAACCTTATCACCTTCAACTACACCAGGAGCTACTGCAGCCGGACTATGGACTGGGAGTGGCGTTCGCTAGGTGGATCATACGACAAACTGAACAAGATCCACATTTTTTGGCAACTGTATTGTTTACAGACGAAGCAGGGTTCCACAACACAGGCCATGTAAATCGCCACAACATGCATTACTGGAGCACTGTAAACCCACATTGGATGCGAGAGGCGGCCTTACAAGTCAGTTGGGGTTTCAACGTTTGGCCTGGTATATTCGGTGAACATCTAATAGGCCCGTACTTTTATGATGGCCAACTCACTGGGAATCATATCCGCTTCTTACAACAACAGCTGCCTACTATTCTCGATGAAGTGCCGTTGCAGAACCGATTAACTATGTGGTATCAACATGATGGGGCGCCAGTTCATTCGTCTCGTCGTGTAACGGCTTATCTCGATGCCACCTACCCTGAGCGATGGATCGGACGGTATGTATAAATAGGATGGCCAGCACGCTCACCAGATCTAACCCCATTATATTTCTTCTTATGTGGTTATCATAAAGATATCGTGTACCAGGAGCGTCCAATGACCCCTCAACAGCGCACGAAACGCATCATCTTAGCTTGCCGTAACATCATACCGGCCATATTGCGCCGGGTTAGGTTGGCGATGGTGGTTAGACTGAGATCTTGCATCCGCCGGCATGGTGGTCAGTTGGAACACCTACTACAACCACATGCAGGAAACGGGCAAATTGTGGAGGTTTATCTGTGTGATGGTCCGGCATGATGTCATAGTCACTGTTAAATGCACTACTTTGGGAACCAGAGAGGTTCACATCGATCATAATACGGGCTTGCAAAGTTATATAGTTTGTATGTACGTACTGCATTTTGTAAACTCTCAGAACAATTTATTGGCTTTGTTTTGTATGAAAGAATAGGTTTAAATAGTAAAATATTAATTAATGATGTCTTATATTTGTAAGTTATAATTACAGTGTTGTATGTATCTATTTATCGTGTTCATTAAAGCATGAAGTAAGTAATAATTTATGTTTTAATGAAATTCACATAATTAAACCAATTAAATGAAACGACACTTCCATGCCAAACTATCAGTTATCGTTAAATTTACTAAATATAAAAAGTACCTTCAGTTGGCAGTATTTGAACCTGGGACCGTTTCCAATGAAGGCCAACGCACACACTGTTTTGCTACGAATGCAAGTCACTACACGCACACACAGCGGTGCAAAGCAGTCATTTCGGTCGAAATTGATACGACGCGATGCAGTAGGCAGTGTTTATGGCATAGCCTGTACAACGCCGGGACTGCATAACTTCTCAATCCGCAGACTGAGAAGACTCACACGGTATATAAAGTGTCTAATGTGTCTCTGTGATTTTCACTGACAGTTGCTGTTTGTTGTATTAGTTATGCTGCAGGCTTCTTGCTTGTTTTCTTTATTAGGGGTTTCCCTGAAGTGATTATCCCAGTTTTCTATGGATAATTCTATTTGCGCTGCTTTTTGTCTCTTTCTCAACGCCACAAACAGACCCAATCTTGTCGTCCTCCGTGGTCTATTGGTACCATGCTAACTTCTAGTTCTCGCGGTCGCAGGTTCAAACTCGGCCGAGGACGATGGATTTTTTGGGGGCGCAAAAATACAGAATAGCGTTCTTTCACGCTCAATATAGAATGTGATGCTAACAGCCATAACAGTTAAAGGGTGTATATAAATAAAGATGCTTTTTTTTTATCATCCAGCCTTGCTTCCTGTCTATTACTTTGGCTTTTCTCTCTAAGTGTTCTGCTTTCCTCTTCTCTAGTAATAGTTTGTATGCTCTTCTTTTATATGTATAGGTCTTCAAAATGTTCTTCTTGTCCTTTTCCCCTTACTTTATTTAGAGCTTTCAGCGTATCTTTTCTCGTCTGATAGCATTCGCTGTTGAACCATGGAATGGAATGGTTGCTGATATAGTTTCTCGGATATCTCCGTCGCTTCCATCTATTTTATCAGTCTCTGTTACCATTCTCGCCTTATTTATTTCTTCCTCCCCATTGTTCTGGTTGAGACATATCTAATTTCCATGATGGTCTGTTTCCTTACTTTCTTTGACGTACTCCGTGTATCTTCTGGAATGCTGATAGCAGTTTCTGTGAATATCACCGCTTTTTTCCGGAACTAGTATAGACTCCAAAGGTTCCCAAAATTCGATACTCCTTGCTCTGGACTATAGTGAACTCTGGCGACTTCAGTTACTACCATTGAAAGAAACAAACACACTTGAAGTATAGTGCAAAAGCGGTATATAGTATTGGCGGGGTATTCTAGATTTTAGCGGAAACTGTTTGTAACATAAAACTATTGTAATGCAGAGGATATTCTTTAAATTGCTCACAAGAGAAGTTTCGAGGGTTTTTATCACTAAAGGAACAGCAGTTTAGATGCCTATAATATGCTGCTTTAAGAAGTACTGAACTAACAATTACAATAAGAGGGAGGTATAAAACATGGCTTGTGAATTATGGAGTCAAGTTTGTGCTGCTTTTCCAATTTTGGGAGAGAAGGTAAGTGAAACCAAACATTTGCGGTGGTGATGATACGACTTCGTCTGAATTGGTTTGTACATGTTTATTTGCTGGTGACAAATTTTGGGAATAAATTGCTCAATAGCAAAAGGAAGTCTATCTGTGATAGTGAACTACCTGGGTCCCGTCACTTTATTTTCAACCTTCCTTCTGACCATGACAGTGTCCCCACCGCTAGATAATGGCGATGTTAATGCGCCATGTCAATACCAACTGTAAAGCAGAGAAAAAAAAACGCTGCGGCTATACCAGACATGGAAATAGTTGGCGTTGCGAAATGTGCTGTAATAGAAAAGCGCGAAGCAGTAAATGTAGTACAACTAAATTATTACCGCGAAATTGTAAACAATGTAATACAAGTGAATAAAAATAAATGCTACTGTAATTATGCCCAAGGACATACTTGCTCTTTTGTGATGCAATTGTTAACCTTCATAAAGACTGTTTTGCATCAATATATATAAAGAAAGACAGATAAGAGCTCTGGAAGCTCCTCTCTGACCATGACAGTGTTCCCACCACTATTTTTTGTTTGACCATGTAACAAAACATCTCAATGTGTAGACCCTATATTGAGCTAGACTACTTTAGGATGTAGATTACATTCATAAATACATAATTACATTGTGTACTTGTATGTAAATACAGTTTAGTTCTTATGTAGAGTACGTTAGAGCTAAATTTTTTTTATTATTTATACTTAATGTATTTATAAAATTCAGTAACATTTTATAGTCAGTTATTTTTTTGAATGAAAGAAATCCTCTATATAGAAGGTGTGAGTGATGAGATATCATTTCAATGCTAACTTGAATTTATTTTTATTAGTGTTTAGTTCCTTAATATATGATGGAAGTGAATTAAGTAATACTATACCATTGTAGTAAGCCCCTTTTTGGAATACTTGTAGGTTATTGCTTGGCTGGCCTGTGTAAATCCTGCCCATTTCTTGTTTGTTTGCTGTATATATCTGAATTTTTTATGAACACTTCTGGGTGGTCAACCACAGTTAAAAGTACAGCTAAAATAATTCCAGATGTTTTGAATAGTGGTTTACAATGAGTTGATTGCTTTACACCTGCCATTATTCTCATTACCTTTTTTGGCTATTTTGCTCTTATGGGGTCCCCGTTGAAAATGCTGAAAAAAGCAAGAGGGAATGGAATAAATTACCATAAGAGTGAGGAAATAGGTAAATGTGATCTCGGCAATACCTGGTGCCCACCTGCCCACCCCTTTTAGGTTTTTTACTTTTATGGGAAAATTGCGATATAAACACAACAAACGTAGCCATCTTCCCGCTAAAATGGATGCTGAATGGGAAGTGCCAACCTAAATAAGAAGTGAAATCTGCGAAATAAGGAATTTCTGCAAACGTGAATCATTCGAGTTTTAGACGCTCAGATCCCTGGGCTACGCTTTGAGACTGAGGGCCCTCAATCCCTGTCTATGCCTTGAGGCTGAGTATCTTACCGGCTTTGGCGGCATTAGTTATTCATATGTTGCCAGCATTGTGTTAGAGCTAGAGAATGACACAGAGTGACATCTGTAGGACATATAAGACATCACTTCCATCGCTGTCGGGGACCCCTTAAGAGCAATTTACCCCCTTTTTTTTGTTTTTACTGAACTTCCCCAAAATGTTATTCCATAAGTCATAATTGAATGAAAATAAGCATAATATACTGCTTTTAGGATGCTTTTATTTGTAAAATGAATTAATGACCTAATTGCAAAACATGCAGAGTTTAGTTTCGGTAGGATGTAGTCAATATGGTCTTTCGAATTCATATTATGATCTATAATAAGACCAAGAAATTTTATGCTACAAGTTTCAGTAATTTCATTACCTTCATGTTCAATTCTTATGTCTGCAATACTTTTACTTTTTGTGCGAAAATTGAAATACTTAGTTTTTTCAAAGTTTATATGGATTTTGTTAGTATCGAACCAATTATTTAGCACACTGAAAATACTGTTGGATAACTCTGGGAGGCGACTGATGTTGTGTTCTTTAATTATAATACTTGTATCATCTGCAAAGAGAATTGGGTGAGCATGTTCATTTATTACTCTGGGGAGGTCGTTGACATATGTTAGAAACAATAATGGACCCAAAATTGAACCTTGTGGAACACCATGCTTTATTTCTGACCATTTGGAATATATTTTGGAATTATCTGCAGAATTTATTATGATCTTTTGATGTCTGTTTGATAGGTAAGATGCAATCCATTGATATGTTTTATTCTTAATGCTATAATATGATAATTTTGATAAGAGTATGTTATGATTTACACAGTCAAATGCTTTTGATAGGTCACAGAATATTCCTAGTGTGTTATATTTATTATCAAGTGATTTCAAAATTTCATTCGTTAAGTTGAAAGTAGCATCATTGGTTGACATGTTTTTCCTAAATCCAAACTGCTCCTTTGCTAAAATATTATTTTTAATTAGGTGGTGACTGCACCCACAATCTTTTCTCTCTGACCATGTAACTGCCCCATCAACATTTCCTTTCCCAGCGTACCATGTCCCATTCTTTAAAAAAAATTATAATAATAAAAATGTATTCCTTTCACATGCAAACTCCTTTCCTTACCCCATTCCTTTAAAAAAATAAAATTAATTAAAATGTAGTTCTTTTGCATACAAATTCCTTTCCTTGCCCTACTCCTTTAAATAAATTAACTGCTCCTTTCATTGTCTCATTCCTTTAAAATAAATAAATTAAAATGAATTCCTTTTGTTTGCAAATTCCTGTTTTTGTCTCATTCCTTTAAAATAAATTAAAAATGTATTCCTTCATGTGCAAATTACCTTCCTTGCCCTTAAAAATAAGTAAATTAAAATGTATTCCAAAACAGAAGGGAAAAATGCAAAATTAAGTATATTTAATATATGAATAGCAAATTAATCACATTATTGTGAATTGCAATGGTTCCAACATTTTTTTGCCTCCATCTGTGTTCCCACCACTCTTTCCTCTGATTATATGGCTACCCCCACCAGCACTTCCTTTTCCTAGTGTGCAATGCAGCAAAACAATGGTGGTTGGGACACTGACATGGTCAGAGGGGAGGCTGAAAATGGTTTCATCCGTGCCTTTCTATGATAGCGGAGACGAGCGCCGAGGACGCAGACACGAAAAACACCACGCAGCCCGTTTGTAGTCTTTTGGCTCTTCCTGTATAGTTTAATATAACTAGTAAAACATAACGAGATTGACGAAAAATTATGGACTTCATTCCAAGTTTACCTTGGCTAATTAGTTCATGCTTTGGCTGGTTAATGGTTATGCCACCAGATTCTGAAAAAAATAAACCCTGCGAGAGATCAAAGTGAGTCTCTTAACAAAGAGAACATCATTAAACAAAAAAATCTGTGTTATATTCACACGACTTTCTCTTACTCTCTATCACTTATACACAAATTATTCTTGTGTAAGATTATTTTCGTATCTACGTCATTTTAATTGAGATAAACCTTTCAGGAAATAGCTCCATTACACATTTCGTTATAGATACAAAGAGAATAGCAATAGTCAAATGTTTAACAACAGGACGCTATATGTTGGCCTTAAAATTCTGTACTGTTTCCATGACATTGTGAGAAACAATGGCTAAGTATTGAACAATTCGAACCATTAAAAACGGATATCTCAGAAATGGCTAATGTCACAAAAAAGTTATTTGAAATAAATTGTGTGTTTTAAAGAGATCTACATTTTTTGTGTGGTGTGTTTTTGTCTATTGCTTAACGTTTACCAGTTATTCAAGATTATACAAAACTCCTTCTGCATGAAGAGGACTTCACAGTTTATTCCCAGAAAAGTCAAGATATAAATTTTATTTTTCATGTAAATATGTTTAATATACAGCATTTTAATCAAAATCGCAAGAGTCATTTTTTAGAAGATCAAAAATTTAAAAACATATTCCATTTAAGGGGTAGTTTGGGGTGGGGGGGATTTTGTTTAAAATCTTTGTGTTGCACCTTTGGAAAGTACTGAACCTAAATACCAAATTTGGAATTTATCCAACTTTTTGTTTTTGAGTTAGACTCTTCAAAGACTCACACACACCTTTTTCTAAAAATGCTTCTTTTTGAATTCAGGTGCCCTCAAAACATGTGTTTCTGTTGAGATCTCAATATTGAATTTTTGGGTGGAATGCAATACCTTCTGTGCCTGCTATGTATGTCGTACAGAAAGTAAAAAAAGAAAGACAGATAGAAATGAAGAAATAAGTACAAGGCGAGCTGTGGCCAAGCATTGTAGAGAGGTTCCTCGACAGGGTCCTATGATTTCGAGGTTTGCCTTAGGTGAGTGTGTATGTGAATTGATTTCAAATAATGGCCAGAAGAAAAAAAACCAAAAACATCACTATTTTTGTGGATTGTGCTGTTGGGTTAGCACTTGCACTTTCTTCTGCACATGCACAGTAGTAAAAAAAAAAAAAAAAAAAAAAAAAAAGAAGTAGTACTTTGTTGACATTCCACGATGAATTTACTATATAAGAACATGTCTTAAAAAGAGAGGACGTGTGGGTTACAGGTTGTCCAGGTGTTCACAACTAATCTTAAAGTCACTGATATACTCATTTTTGTTAGTTAAATTTTTTTTAAAAGTAAAACGTATATATGGAACCATTACCAAATCTACTATACAAAAAAAAAAAATGTAGACTCTTTAAAACACACAATTTATTTCAAATAACTCTTTGTGGTATCTGCCATTTCCAAGATATATGTTATTATTGATACTTTCTCTACTACGTATAGTAAATAGGGGAAGTATTGTATTCCACACAAAAATTCCGTATGAAGGCTTCACCGTAAACAGATTTTTGAGGTCTGTTTTAATATAAGGTCAAAAAGAAAAGTTGGATAGATGCCAAACTTGGTATTTAAGTTCATGCCTACCAAAGATGCAACAGGATTTTCTAGAAAATCCCTTAACCCAAACTACCCTTTACATGGAAGATTTTTTGAAATGTTGTTTTTCTAAAAATAGCTCTAATGATTTTGATTAAAATACCATATATTAAAGATATATGGCAAATGAAATGTATATCTTGAATTTTCTGGGAATAGCCTGTTAAGTGCAGTTCATTCGGAACGAATTTTGCATAATCTTGTATAACTGGTAAACCTTAAGTGAGAGACAAAAACGTACCACACAAAAAATGTAGACCTCTAAAACACAAAATAATTAACTTTTTTGTGTCGCATCGGCCATTTCTGAGAGATCTGTTATTAATGGTTCGAATCATTCAATACTTAGACATTTTTTTAAAGTCCTGTTGACTTTCAGTTGTTTCTTGTGATGTCATGGAAAGAGTATAAATTTTAAAGCCAGCATATAGCATCCAGTTATAAAACATTTTGACTATTGCTATTCCCTATGTAACTGTAATGAGATGTAAAATGCAGCTATTTCTAGAAATGTTTATCTCGATTAAAATCAAGTAAATAGGAAAATAAACTTTCGTAAGAGTAATTTGTATACCCACTAATAAGCAGTAGTGAGTAGAGAAAGTAATCTGAATGTAACACATCAGATTTTTTAAAGTGTTGTCAGCATTCAATTACTTCTTGCATTGTCATGGAAAGAGTAAGGAATATCAAGACCAGCATATAGTGACTCATTTTAAAACATTTGAACATTGCATCTCCTCTGTAACCTAAAGTGAATGGAAGAATAGAACTTTTGTAACAATAGATTGCAGAAGAGAGATAAAAATAAATCGTATTGGGTGGAGAAAGCCATGTGAATGTAACATATCAGTTTTTTGGGAGGGGGTATTTAAGAAAAGTCACTGATGAACATTTTTCTTTTCAGGACAGTACATATCATGCGTCCGAAGAGGATATTGCAAGAATACTGGACAATATTAATGAAAGAAAACAAAATGAAATTGTTGAAGAGATTGTTATTTATCACATACAGCTAATTATGAGACAACGAGTTGCACCACAATTTTGGAACAAGTTCACTGAAAGAGAAAACGAAATTGATGGTTTTGAGAGATTTAAAGATGCAGTGGCCATCCTGTATAACAGCCTTTCAAATATGTTGCCCATGCTAGAAAGGTTAAAAAAGTTGAGGTGGTATTCCATCAAGCAGAGAAAAGTGTTTGGTCAAACGACATTGGTAGAAGCATTCCGAGAGATTGTGACCTCAACGTTACATTCTCAACTGCCTCTTGCACATCAGACAATCACTGAAGACTTCTATAGAATGTCATTCAAAGTCTTCTGTAATTCTGATAAATTAACAGCTGGTAAGTTTAATCTTTCGTTTCTTTGCTGCTTTTGTACACGTGCCTGTGTGCGTATGCGTGTGTGTGGGCGTGTGTGTTTTCATAAGGATAGTTTTTATACCTATTAATAAATGATAGTAGAGAAAGTTATGTGAATGTAACAGAATTGTTCATTTAATTTTGACTAAACTTGGTACGCTTTAGGTGCAAAACCTGTCACGAACTGCCTCGTTTATCAAGAATCGAAAGGAGATATGTTCGCAACACTGTTCAAGGTGAAATGTTTTCAGTCAGAGCCTATCACCCATTGTGCGAACACTTGAGCATTCTGCTAGTTCAGGCATGAAGCATAGACATGTCCAGATGTATGGGAAGTGCAATACAAACATTGCTTTGATGTGGTAAGGGAAAACAGACCAGCAGTTGATTGGGGAGAACATCTCTAGGTACACTGCCATTATTTGCAGGTGGCAAGGTAAGATTGGGATTATATTACACAATTCCATGAAAAGTAGTTTGTGACAGTGTTTGTATTGCATTTGTGTACCGACCTTTAGGTTTTAGAATCTGACAAAAATGATCAGATACCTTACAACTTTCAAAAACATGTGCTACCATTTTTTTCAATGCCTTACATACAGATCAACACTCTTTGGAATATCTGGACAAAATTTTGTACACCCAACAAAAATCATATGCTACCTTACAACAATCAAAAACTATCCTTACTGTGTTTTCAACCCCTTGTGTAGAAATCTACATCTGGTCAATACTGTGATGCAGCTGCTATGGTCCAAGGTTATTGGAAGGTTGGTGCTGAGCAGTCGGAAATAAACAATGATAAGTAGCACTCACCAGCATGAACACCAGAAGCAGTATTGGCAGATAACCAGTATATTTCTGGAAGTTTCTTCCCCTGTACCTCCAGAATGTGTGTTGAGATAATTATGTAATGTTCTTTGAAGGATTCCATTGAGTATATATAATTGATCATTCTCTCAAGTTGTGTCAGTCAGTCAGTTGAGTTGGTCAGTGATTGGGTAAGTGAGTTGGTGAATGTATTTCTGCTGCAACATCAAGTGCTATTCTCCGAGCGAGTTTGTGGCGACTGCTGTGACGTGCAGTGATTGCTACTGCAGAGTGAGACATTGAGAAGTCTTGTGTGTGACTCCCCAGTGAGTGAACCACCCAGAGGAAGTGGTTAGGTCATGCATATTGCATTATGCTGCTACATTAAGAAGGAAAGTGAAATGATGGGGAAATTGAATTAGTATCAGTGAAGTGACAGTTTGAACTAAATGGTGTATCAATGTAGTTGAACTAGTTTAAAACAGTGACAGTTGAAACTGGATAAAGTCACAATACATTTTACTATACTATAGAACCCAGCAAGAAGGCTGCATTACAACTTCTACAAAAATGCTAACCCTTATTCTCAGTCTCATAGTGCCTTAAATGTTTAAAAAGACCCTTATCTTTTATTTTCAACCCTGCATGTATAAATTTGCAGCAGGACAAAACTTGCCTCTTGTATTGCAGTGGTTAAATAAAAAGAATCTTATATAACTTTCTGTTCTCATCTTTTTGTAATTGTTTCATTTATACAGTCGCATTTAATTTCTTGGTCATATGGGGGCTTTGACTTGAGAAACAACTGATTGTGTTATTGCTTGCCGAACTGTAGGGTTTTCTTAACATTGGTTTTTTCAGTCTATAGTACCTTATTCTTCTATCTACTTCTTGTTAATCTAGATAAACTTTCATTACGCATGTCATAAGCATAAGGAGGATACAGTAGGCTAAACCGATAGATTTATAAAAAGCATGTCACTATGTGATGGCTTTGAAATTCCATGCTCTTTGCATGACTGGAGAAAAAACTAATAGCAGCTTACCACTTGAAGAAAGTATAAGTATTTGAAAATTCAAACCAATAACAAAGAATATATTGAAAATGATTAATGCCTTACACATTTTATTTGGCATAAATTGTGTGCTTTAACAAGATCTACAGTTTTTGCGTAGTAAGATTTTGTCTATTTCTTATGGTTTATCAGTTATAAAAAGGTAATTCAGCATGAAGAGAACCTCATGGGCTATTTCCAGAAACCTCAAGATATATATTTTATTTTTCGTGCAAATATGGTAATTCAATCAAAATTGTTAGAGGTATTTTTGAGAAAACAAAAGCTAAGGGCTGATTTTCCATGTATAGCAGCATGTTCCAACTCTGCTGTGTTGAGTGTAAGTACTCAAATGTATACAGCAACAGTACTCAGAGCCCGGCTGGAGGGGGAACATGATAGCCAATACATCACTAGGCAAAGGTCATAGCACAAGTGCTTGCTGAATTCGATGAGGAAATGGAATGTACAGTGTCGTTATACACTTCATTCAGCTGTGACAATAGCTTGCCCCAGAGCCAAGCTGTATTGCATGCTGCAGGCAAACTTCTGCAAGGCGTAAGTACTCCACTACCTGCTGGAGCACACCCAAGTTAGAAGAGTCTGATGTAAAGGGTAGTTTGAGAGGGGCATCTTCATGTTGCATCCTTTCTAAAATTATCTTTTTGGGTGGGGATTCAGGGGTCTCGAAACCTTTATTTCCGGTGAAATCTCAGCATCAAATTATTGGGTGGAATAAAATAATTCCTCCAATTACTATAGGTAAGTAGTAGAGAAAGTAAATATTTACAAACTATTTAAATTTTCTAATTTATTTTGTAATTAGGCAGTCTATGTGATGCATGAGTGTTTGAGCACGGCTAAAGGCTGGTTCACAATAGTCCAAGAACAGTAACCAAAACAGAAACAAGAACAGGAAACATACAAGATTTTGGTTCACAACAGAGTGGTAACGAGAATGGGAATGCATATCGATCACAGAGTGGAAAGTCCATTTTGCGCAATGGGATTTCATTTGTTTTTAACTGATCAATGAAATTTTTTTATCTGCTTCCAATCCAGTCAACTTAATATGGATTAGCCAATGTAAAAATTTGATAGAGTAAGCACTATCTAAATGTATATTCATTACATTTTCAATTCATCTGGTCATACCAAGCTATCATTCACTTATTTAATGGTGTACATTAAAGATGTTTATTGTTCTTTATTAGTTTCTACTGGTTTTTGCTGTTTTTTGTAGCTTTTAAGGTAATAGCAAGTTTTGAGTGTATACAAACAAACTACAGATGACGCTTTCACTAGAAGAACCAATGCTCAATGGATCTGTGGGTGTCATGGTCTGAGGCACATCTGAAGTTAGGAAGCACATTTCTTCCAGTTTCATGTTTCCAGCTTGTGATTAGATAGACTATTACAGAGTGAGCCAAAAGACACCGAACCACTTGCGCTGTGTTTTTCCTGTCCGTGTTCTCATCGCTCGTTGCCGTCTGCCACTATCATAGAAAGGCATGGATGAAACCATACAACATTTTTAAAACTACTTTTAAAGGCTTTACTTACCAACTTTATGAAAGGAGATGCTGAAACTGGCCATCGTCGTCATCCATAAATTTTTGGCACCTCTTTAGGAAACTATCCATTACTCGCCGTAATTCACGTTGAGAAATTTTCTGGCAGATATTTTGTTTTAATTCTTCCAAGGTGTGTGGGTTCGTCTTGTACACTTTATGTTTTAAGTTACCTTGGAGGGTATTTTATGAACAATATTACCGGCTGTGCAGTATTTTTCCACTGGGCATGTGGAAATATGTAAAAACATGATAACACACTGCTCCTATAAACAAAGTCACGCTGTTGTGGTTTTGCTGTGCAATGTGAAATGCAGTTTTGAGTTTATGGTGATGTGATGTAGTTCAGTTATTTATTATTTTGTCCTGTACTTAGTCACAAAGTATATTATGGCCCAGTATATGTTTTCTACTGCACAGCGTGTATACATTTATGATTCGTATGTGTCAACTCGGTCAGCTCGCCAAGTGAAAGTACGATTTGCAGAAAGATTTCCAGGTGTAAAAGTTCCAGGCCTTACAACAATCCATGAACTTTACTGTAAATTTCAGGCCACAGGAAGTGTTCAGGCTAAGAAATCTAAAAGACAGCGTTTGATTCTTACTGAAGAAACATTAGACAACATCGGTCATCGTTTGGAAAATTCCTCCCAAAAATTCCATGACGGATAGTTTCCTAAAGTGGTGCCAAAAATGTATGGACAACAATGGTGGCCAGTTTCAGCATCTCCTTTCATAAAGTTGGTAAGTAAAGCCTTTAAAAGTAGTTTTAAAAATGTTGTATGCTTTCATCCGCGCCTTTCTATTATAGCAGCAGACGGCAACGAGCACCAAATGGACAGGAAAACACAGGAAAAACACCGCGCAGGCGGTTCGGAGTCCTTTGGCTCACCCTGTAGCAGCTGTTTCATGTCACAGCCACCTCTACAGTGAAGAGACTAATATGCCATGCCCAGAAACAAGAACGTGAAAGTTAAAACTTGGCTGTCTTCTTTCCTGGGGCTCAGGAAAGCTTCCCGTTGTTTGTGAATGCTCCTGTTGGAATTCATGTATTTCAACTTTGTTGTTCTCGTTCTGGTTACCGTTCTCAGTTATGAACCAGCCCTAAAATCTTCTGACTATAAATTAGATTTGTAAAGAGAATTAAACAAAACTGTGTTACAGATCAGGATGAATCTTCAGAGGATGTAGTGCAATGCGGAGGATGTGGCCATGAGGTTGAACAGTGTCAGTGTTCATCCATCCTACAGGTTTTTCATGAAACAAACAGGTAATTTGTCAAACAGTCCTGTTTCCTCAATAGCAGTTGTTGTCAACAGTTGTGCACATTTTAATTATCTATAAGTTCATTTATTGCAATAGCTGCAAAATAAAAACTTAAATAGTATCTTTAAAAATGTACAGGATAATAACTATTGTTAGTGGGAATAACAATATTGAAAAGCAGAAGGAAACACAGTGAAGAAACAATGTTAAAATATGTGGAGATATAGAGGGATTTAAAATGATGAGGATTAACCATTTTAGATCATTCTTTCACCATTGAAAAGTACTGTGCTTTCCAACAGATATAAGATATAAAACAGCTAATTTCAACTCTTAAATGAATGAGAGACAAAAACATCTCATGGGTTAAAATCACATGACTCCACGCACACTTCTGCTAACTATTCTTATAAAAAGCTTATTTTTCTAACAACTTCATGTTAAATTATAGAAAAAAAATGAGTCGTAGTTGAAACACTTAACATCACTTAGATGTTTTTTGTCTTGACCGGTTTCAAGAGCTACTTGCACTCATCAGCAGTGACTTCTCGTGGTGGAGTGATGAATTTCCATAGTGGGTTTGGTGGCAGCAGTTCAAAATTTATTACATGGTGTTGAGGCAGTATTTTTAACACACATAATTTCAGTCTAATTATATAATAAGTAAATTCAATAACAGCCCGCCTTGAAGCAATATGTGTATGTAATAATTTGTAAAATCTATGTAACAGTCATTGCATATGCTTATATTATTGTATACATGTTCAATAATGTTATATGAATATATTACGTAATTTAATAATGTAGGAGCTGTGAGAAATAGGTCAAAAGTTGCTAACAATGAGGTAACCTTAAGGCAATAATGAATTTTAAAGTTTAAATGCTACTGTCATTATTGGAGCAACAATAATGTAAATTTTGAGACAGTTTAAAAATAGCTAATCAACAACCAGAAAAAGCTTTAGTTAAATGAAGGTATTCTATTGAATTAGGAATAGCCAATCAGAGACTTGAAATACAGAAATTTACAGGTTTAGACGGTTGAAATCAATTCAGTTGCCTGCAGAGATTGAGTTTTATTTATGGACACTCTTTAACTGCTGTGGTTCTTAGCGTCCCATTCTATATTGGGCGTAAAATACCGACAATTTTGCTCAGAGGCCTCTTTATCAGGCTTGAGGTTCTTTCGAGACAGTGATTGTAACCAGATGCGTGATGCATCCTTGAGAGATTTTATACATATTTTGTGTGAGACAAAAATAGTTTGTGTTAAAAGTGCAAGTATTCATAAAATAATCTCACAGCTCTCTATATCAGTGAAGTGTTATTTAAATCGTATCAAGTATTAACAAAAAGGAGTGAAGTAAAATTATAATCTGTATAAGCCTACATTCTTGTCGCACCAAAACCCTGCTTAGAGAAACGTATCTCTAACAAATACTGACGCAGCCGAGGCAAACACAAATATTAAATATTTAAAGAAACAGTTTAATTACAAAGTTAATATTTTTTTAAACTTGTGGCAAAGGCCACCTGAAAGTACATTTGGGGCGAAGGCTACTGGAAACTGTTTACTATACGTGCGGTTGCAACTACTACAAGTTCGGCTTCCCAACAGTTGAACTACAATAAAACTGCTTAAAATTGACGCCCAAAGCGTGGTGCAAATAACGTAACAAACCATCTTCTAAAATTGGCTTCCATACGTGGAGCCACAATAAAATAACTTCTTCAGTGTTTATATTTTGTGATTAAAATCTTTTCCTAAGTATCCAACTCTGTTGTGTATTTTGTATGTTGTAGGAATGTTATGATTATTATGATGCTGTAGTTGGTCCTCCAAAAGATTGGCATAGGTGTGTCGATATATTTGCAATAGTACTGAGATAGATATTAAGGGGTTAAGTAATTTAGAACCAGAGAAAATTGTTTTTAAAGTTAAGCTGGAAAGGGAATATTTCAAGATGGAGTGATTGTTGTGAAGTTGATGAAGATTATTAATAATTTTATAATTTGTGTTAAAATGTTAATTCAGATAGAAAATTATCAGAGTTATTTGTGTATTGAGGGAAATATTTTTATATAGTTAGAATAGTTAAAAAATCTGATGTGTTACACTCACATAACTTTCTCTACTCTTGTACAAACTATTTTTACAAACGCTTATTCTCCATCTACTTCATGTTAATTGAGATAAACATTTGCAGACTCTATCTTATTGCTAATTTTCTTGTAGATGTAAGGGGAATATATATTTACAAGGGCAATATAGAAATACAGTAGCCTTTAAGCACATACATATCTCTTAATAGCTGGTTGCTAGGTGCAGCACCATTCTCTTTGCCACAGATTAATTCTCTTTGCATATCCAAGACAAAGAAATGAATAACGAATTCCCATTTGAGAAAATAAGTATTGAAAAATTTAAAGGAATAACAAGCAAAATCTCGAAAATGTTTCACTCAACAATAAAAAATGTATATGACATAAATTGTGTATTTTAACGCGATCTACATTTTTTGTGTAGTAAAATTTTGTCTATCTCTTATGGTTTACCAGTTATGCAAAAGTCGTTCACAATGAAGAATACTTTTGGAGACATTCCCAGAAAATTCGAGATATACATTTCATTTGTCATGAAAATATCTTAAACATATGATATTTTAATCAAAATCATTAGAGCCATTTTTGAGAATATTAAAATTTTCAAAAATGTTCCATGTAAAGGGTAATCTGGGGTGGGGGGATTTTGTTGAAAACCTTCGTGTTGCATCTCTGGAAGACACTGAACCTAAATACCAAGTTTGGTGTTTATCCGACTGTTCGTTTCGGAGTTATGCTGTTCACAGACACACACGGACATGTTTCCAAAAATACTTTTTTTGGATTCAGGGGGTCTCAAAACATATATTTCTAGTGAAATCTCGGTATCGAATTTTTGAGTGAATATAATACTTCCCCTACTTACTATACGTAGTAGAGAAAGTAAAAAATGTCAGAAATATTAAATTAAAAGAAAATGTTAAGCACTCATGGAATCCATAGCCAACATTAATATAAACCATAGTTATGGAAAATTTGTTATTTGTTAAAGATCCATCTACACAGGAGATCCTTCACAATGCTTGTTGAATGGGTTACCATGGTAATGGCAGAAAGACTGGATTAGGGAGCTACTTGTTGGTGTTCACTTTGGTGCATGTCACATCTTTGTGCAACAGTTCAATTTGAGATCGTGGATAGCGATCTATGAATACAAGTTCAGGAAGATCATTGGCAGTGAAAAGCATTGTAAAATACCACAAAATGTGTTATTAATGTGGAAAAAGTGTTATTCCGAAAAGTAAGAATAAATTTCTAAAAGAGAATAAAGTAAGAAGAAAGTTTCAGGAGCACACACTCTTATTTAAAATTACTTTTCCCGTACGGTGACCCGAGATAAAACAGAAACCTCTAGGTCAGGTATTTTAGAATCCATCACGCAGCTTAAGATTCGACACAGAAGTGGTAGATGCACAGAGAGTGATACATCACGGAGGTATTTTGAGATGGATGAGTACCTTAAGCTAAGTTACCGCCAGCAGCCTTTAAATATAACAAAATTACTTCATTACCTAACAAGCTCATCCAGTATTCCCTCAAATTACTCAACTTGCAGAACAAAGCAATACAATTCATAATGGAAACTGGAAATGAAGACATATTACCATTCCTAGATTTAAAAGTAATTACGAACCAGAACAATATCAGTTTTGGTGTCTACAGGAAGCCTACACATTCTGAAAACTAACATAAAAAACAGTAGTTTCAACCCGAAAGCACATGAAAATATGGTCCTAAACAGTTTGAGCCATAGATTGGTTTACACACCCTTAACAGAAACAGAATACAAACACACAGTCAACACAGCTAGAAACAATAGCTTTACCAAACAAATCATCGACAAGAAAAAGCAAAATTCAAGAAACAGAAACACTTAGAAACCAGATTAAAAGAGCATATGAGACACATCAAATACAAACGGATGAATAAATCTGCAGTTACTACCAACCACACATCACACCAAACATAACACCCTTAAAACCTACAAAATACACAACAGAGTTGTAAACTTGGGAAAAGTTTTTAATCACAACATAAACACTGTGTAATGAATTTTGAATTGCTGTAACCAAACCCACTATAAACATTTACCACTCCACCACCAGATGTCACCACACACCAGACAACATCACTGGGAACCAGTTGGCCACTTCCGGTTTGGGAGCAATTAGCTCTTAAATCCGGTTAAGTTGTAAAACATGTAAGTGATGTTAAGTGTTCCCACTCGACTCATATTTTCTGTAATTTCAAGTTCACGTCACTGTTGCTAGCTTTTTCGGGTAAATTGTCATACTTTTGCCCACATTTGTGTCACTTTTGCCCGCATTAGCGACTGCAGTGGTCGTACGCTTGCTCTAATGTAATGCTGCCAACATATGAATAATGCCACCGAAGCCGGTAAGATACTCAGCCTCAAAGCGTAGCCGAGAG
Organism: Deroplatys truncata; assembly: GCA_030765065.1. Taxonomy (NCBI): domain Eukaryota; kingdom Metazoa; phylum Arthropoda; class Insecta; order Mantodea; family Mantidae; genus Deroplatys; species Deroplatys truncata. The sequence goes on from CM060978.1 coordinate 21,924,170, forward strand.
ATTGAGGGCCCTCAGCCTCAAAGCATAGCCGAGGGATGTTTTTTAGAAGGAGAGGAATGTAGCAAGTTAATTGCGAAGCGACGACAGAGCGTAGCCGAGGGATCTGCGCGTCTAAAACTCGAATGATTCATGTTCACAGAGACAACAGCACATCGCATATTTAGTGCATTTCACTTCTTATTTAGGTTGGCAGTACCCACTTTGCATGTGAATTTTCGGAAAAATGGCTACGTTTGTTGGCTTCCTCATGCGATTTGCATATATAAGTGAAAACCTAAAACAGGTGGGTAGGTGGACACCAGATATTGTAGAGACCACATCATGTTCTATACTCACTCCTACACTAATTTATTTCATTACTTCTCACTTCCTTATACATAATGTAGGTGGGCACAAGTATGACAATTTAGCATTTTTTTCATGTATTATATAAATTTATGTTAAATGCTTGAAGAAATGCTTTTATTACATACTTGTTGGAGATATAAGAGCGATACAGGGGGCTGAAGCTGTAGTCAAATCTTTTTAAGTGAATCACTATATAATAGATGTGGAATTCCATGCTCTTTGCATGAGCAGGGAAAAAATTACATTTCACTTGAGAAAAGTAAAAGTATTTGAAAATTCAAATAAATAACAAAGAATATCTCTGAAATGGTTAATGCTACGAAGTAATTTATTTGACATAAATTTTGTGTAGAAAGATTTTGTCTATCTCTTACGGTTTACAAAAGTTATTCAGAATAAAGAGGACTTCACAGGCTAAGAAAACTCAAGGTGAGCATTTTATTTGAACATTGGTATTTTAATAAAAATTGTCAGTCATTTTTGAGAAAATAAAAGAAACAATGAAAAATTTTCCATGTAAAGCAAAGTCTGGTGTAAGAGGGATTTTTTTTAAAAAGATTTGTGTCACATCTTTGGAAGATACCGAGCTTAAATACCAAGGTTAGTGTTTAACAGTGTTTTTAATTAGCTGTTCACGGACACATGGATCTTTTTATAAACATTCTTCCTTTTTTACTTTCTCTACTACGTATAGTAAGTAGGGGAAGTATTGCATTCCACCCAAAAATTCGATACCGAGATTTCACCGGAAATACATGTTTTGAGACTCACTGAATCCAAAAAAAGCATTTTTGGAAACATGTCCGTGTGTGTGTCTGTGTGTCTGTGTGTGTGTGTCTGTGAACAGCATAACTCAAAAACGAACAGTCGGATAAGCACCAAACTTGGTATTTAGGTTCAGTATCTTCCAGAGATGCGACACGAAGGTTTTCAAGAAAATCCCCCCACCCCAGACTACCCTTTACATGGAAGATTTTTCGAAAATTTTAATTTTCTCAAAAATGGCTCTAACGATTTTGATTAAAATATCATATGTTTAAGATAATGTCATGAGAAATGAAATGTATATCTCGAATTTTCTGGGAATGTCTCCAAAAGTATTCTTCATTGTGAACGACTTTTGCATAACTGGTAAACCATAAGAGATAGACAAAATTTTACTACACAAAAAATGTAGATCGCGTTAAAATACACAACTTATGTCATATACATTTCTTTTGTTGAGTGAACCGTTTTCGAGATATTGCTTCTTGTTATTTCCTTAAATTTTCCAATACTTATACTTTTTCTCAAATTTGTTATTCATTTTTTTTATGTCCTGGACATGCAAAGAGAATGGAATGCGCCACATAGCAACCAGCGTTAAAATATTTGACTATCGCTTAAAAGCTACGATATTTCCCTTGCATCTACAAGAAAATTACCAATAAGATTGACATCTCGATATCTCGATTAACTTGAAGCATATGGAGAATAGGCGTTTGTAAAATTAGATTGTACAAGAGTAGAGAAAGTCATGTGAGTGTAACACATCAGATTTTTATTATATATTATTTGGGGGACCTCAAAATACGTATTTTTGGTAAATCTCAATAGAGAATTTTTGGGTGGAATGCATTACTTCCTGCACTAAGGGGAGCATCCATGTTGGAATAAGTTACTTTGGAAGTAATTTTTACTACAGAAGTAGGCTACTACAGTAGCAATTTTGGAGAGCTCAATTACAATTTACTCTTTTAGTTACAATTATTAATTAATTTATTTTGTGAAATCTAATTTAGGTGTGCCCCAACTTAATGGAACAAAATGGTGTGCTTAAATAGTACTTTTTTGTCTGTTGTTTAAGGAGGCTTATTGAGTTGGATCTCTTGGAGAGGCTGGCTGGCGATGTTATTACTAATCTAATTCAGCTAAGAATTGAGAGTCATGTTCAAGAAACATGTAAAGGAAGTTTTGATACTTCATATATATCATCTTTAGAGTCAGTAAGTACATCACTTACAAAAGTGTAGATAAATGTCATGCATCCATAACTTAGAAGCATAATGAGTAACCTATGATGTCTTTACTTTCATTTTTGGGATGCTTGTAAAAAACTTACATATATCTATAATCCAAGCAAATACGAGTTAACACCATTGCCTTAGGCAATAAGTTTCGAAGGAAACACTGCCGATAAGACTAATGTAGTTAAAGACGGTGTATAAATGGAACTAAAAAACAAAAAAATGAACAAAAGAAAAAAAGATTTTAAAGAATGGGCCCATCTAGGGTCTCCCCCTCCAAATGAGAGGAATTAGGGACGGGAGTGCCAAAAGAAAGGGACATTTCAGGATTTTGAGAAATACAGTGTAACATGATATGTTATATCAACAGATGATTTTATTACATAACTTTATAATACATTATTGAAATAGAAAGTACCAAGGAGAAAATATTGTGATAACACAAAATAAAAGACAAAAATTAGCCCCAGGTCTACTAAAATATTTCACAAATATTAAAGAAGTACTGAATATTGTTCTTGCAATAAAAGCTACAGAGATCAAAAGTGGTTTATTTGCTGGCCTATGGATTTATCTCTGAAACTTATTCCATAGCAAGTTGGAATTTTATTGTTTCTGTTTGAAGGTGTATTTCTTCTGCATGCTTATCAATGATTACAGCATAAAAAAAATCTGATGTGTTACATTAATGACTTTCTCTACCCTCTATTGCTTATTAATGGGTATACAAATTAATCATACAGAAGTTTATTTTCTATCTATTTCAGTTTAATCAAGGTAAACCTTTGCAGAAATAGCTACATTACACATTTTGTTATAGATACAAAGAGAACAGGGATAGTCAAATGTTTAAGAACTGGACGCTGTATGCTGGCCTTAAAATTCAGTATTGTTTCCATGACATAGCAAGAAACAACTGAAAATCTACAGGACTTTTATGCCACAAAAATAGTTATTTGATATAACTTCATGTTTTAAAGAGATCTATATTTTTTGTGTAGTACATTTTCGTTTATCACTTAACATATACCAGTTATACAAGATTATATAAAATGCCTTCCGAAGAGCACTTCACAGGCTATTCCGAGAAAATTCAAGATATACATTCTATTTCTGATGTAAATATCTTTAATATATGGTATTTTAATCAAAATTGTTAACCATTTTTTAGAAAACCAAAAATTTTATTAAATATTCCATGCAAAGGGTGGTTTGGGGAGGGGGGGGCTTTTTTGAAAATCTTGGTCTTGCATCCTTGGAAGATATTGGACTTAAGTACCAAGTTTGGTATTTTTCTGACTTTTCATTTTTGAGTTATGTTATATACAGGCATACACATGCACCTTTTTCTAAAAATTCTTTTTTTGTCTTCAGGGGACTTCAAAACATATATTTTTGGTCAACTCTTGGTATTGAATTTTTGGATGGAATGTAATTACCTTCTCTACCTACTATATACGTGGTAGAGAAAGTAAAAAGTACATTGATATTTGAAAAGAAGCTAGAAACAGTGATGTGTATTGAATTTATTTAAAGGTGAGTTGGAATTGTTACACTAACATCACTTAAGTTTACTCACTTAACATGTTTCGGGAAACGGTTGTTCCCATCCTCAGAAGCTAATCCGACTGGCCCATGTTGTTGGTGTTTCCGTTTTGTGGGCTGGATACTGTGGTGGCATCTTGTGGTGGCGAAATGTACTTCCAGAGAGGATTTGGTGGCGGCAAATCAAAATTCATTAGATGTGTGTTGTGTTTTAGAATGGTGATCTTCTCCCATGCATCTAATTCGGCTGCAAATTTGGCTGGTTTAACTAATGTAATATTGGGTCTGATGTTGTGATTAGTGATCCAAAAATGGTGTGAAACTGCAGATTTGTCCATTTGTTTGTATTTGATACATCTCATGTGCTCCTTTAGCCTAGTTTCTAGGTTTCTTTTTGTCTTACCTATATATACTTTATTGCAATCTGAACAATTGATTTTGTGGATTCCAGCTTTTTTGTCTTGTGGGATGGGGTCTTTTAACTTGTTACAAAGTAATTTCTGTGTGTTAAATTTGTTCTGTGGAGCTAGGCTGAGTTTTAATCCAACCACACACAAACATGCAGTACTAAACAGCCTAACACATAGACTGGTATATACCCCCTTAAATAAACAAGAATACCAGTTAGAATACCAGCATATAGTAGACACAGCAATACATAATAGGTACAACAAAACAACTATTGATAAAAAAATTGCAAAATTCAAACGACAGAAGCACATCAGAAACACAACAAATCTCAGCCAGCAAGATAAACAGCTAAAGTTCAAGAAATTCACATACCACCCAGGAACATTTCACAAATTTAAGAAGATTTTCATGAAACACAACATCAGCCTAGCTCCACAGAACAAATTTAACATACAGAAATTACTTTGTAACAAGTTAAAAGACCCCATCCCACAAGACAAAAAAGCTGGAATCTACAAAATCAATTGTTCAGATTGCAATAAAGTATATATAGGTAAGACAAAAAGAAACCTAGAAGCTAGGCTAAAGGAGCACATGAGATGTATCAAATACAAACAAATGGACAAATCTGCAGTTTCACACCATTTTTGGATCACTAATCACAACATCAAACCCAATATTACATTAGTTAAACCAGCCAAATTTGCAGCCGAATTAGATGCATGGGAGAAGATCACCATTCTAAAACACAACACACATCTAATGAATTTTGATTTGCCGCCACCAAATCCTCTCTGGAAGTACATTTCACCACCACAAGATGCCACCACAGTATCCAGCCCACAAAACGGAAACACCAACAACACAGGCCGGTCGGATTAGCTTCTGAGGATGGGAACAACCGTTTCCCGAAACATGTTAAGTGAGTAAATTTAAGTGATGTTAGTGTAACAATTCCGACTCACCTTTAAATAAAGTAAAAAGTGTTCACTTGCCACATTAAAATTAATTTTTACTTCCTATACCACATACATACAGTAAAGTCCCTTGTACACAATCAAACTTGTTTTTCAATTCAAGAGTTTACAAGAAAACTTGTGAAAGGTTTTTCAATATGTGACAAGATTGGAAAAGAATTGGCAAGACCTGGCAAGACTTCACCAGACTTGGCAATGAAACCTTTCAGAACACATTGATAATTTATCATGCGCAAAGCATTTAGTATTTGTGTTACAGTATAACAATTCACAATGAAATATTGTTCTTTACTAATATTATGTAGCACTTTCATGTATTATATCCAATGAAATCACATTACGAGTGTGGAATACAATGTAAATAATACCAACCGATAGGTTAACCATACTATATAACATTGCATTAATGTATACTTAGTTCGGAAAACTGCCTGGCAAGTATTTCTTCATAATCGCCTTCATCTACTCCATCTTATGGTAATCCATGGAACTCTCAATGTACGGACATGACCAGCTTATGTATAACCTAATCAGTTCGCATACGACATACCTTGGCCGGGTAGTCATTTTTGTTTACTTTTCGCTTTCAGCCATGTTGCAGATTTTGTGACGCACTGTGAATACTCGTATTTCATTGGCCAAAGCCATCAAACCATTGTGAAATCTTTGATCGTTTAGAGCATGTCCTTATTTGCTTTCAAGACTTTCAAAGTATTGGAAGAGATTTGACAAGAAAAGTTGTGAAGTTGTGACAACTCTTGAAAAGTCTTCTAAAGTATTGAATTTGACAAAAATTTGATTGTGTACAAGCGGCTTAAGTATAGAAAGTATTGCATTCCATTAAAATTTTGACATTGAGATTTCAGCACAAGTACTTGTTTCAAGGCGCCCTGAACCCAAAAAAAGCATTTTTAGAAAAAGGTCTCTCAAATGTCTATGTTTTGTGAATAGCATATCTCAAAAACAAAGAGTCTAATAAATATCAACTTGGTATTGAGTTCAGTATCTTCCAAAGATTCGACACAAAGATTTTCAAGAAAATTACTCCATCCCAAACTACCCTTTACAAGGAAGATTTTTCATTATTTTTCAATTTTCTCCAAAAATGGCTGTAACAATTTTGAATAAAATACAAGATATTTACATGATAAATAAAATGTATATGTTGAATTTTTTGAGAATAGCATGTTAAGTGTTGTTCATTCTGAAAGACTTTGGTATAATTGGTACAGATATACAGATCTCGTTAAAGTATAGAGTTTATGCCAAATAACTTTTGTATACCCCCGCCGCTATAACGTTGCACTTGACAGTTCGTGTGGCTTCGCGTAAGGTTGGCTACATCGTGGTTGCGACGTTTCCAGAGTGGCTAGTAAACAACACCAGCTGATTGTTCTCATTTCTATCGTGTCTAAGCCGCATACAAAAAGTGTACGTAAGTAGCGAACGTCACTGAATAATAACTATTTCGTATTATTATTGTTAATTGAAAATAAGCGATATAAGCAGCTTTGGTATGGTCGGATACTCCTTTCTATGATAATAGGCATAAATGTGTCTACGTATGGCGTCTAATTGGAAATCATCAAGATTTGTGACTGGACGAGGCTTTCTTTTTTTCTTCCCTGGAGTTGATAGAAATACCTGTTGTGTTCCAGATGGTTCAGGAATTTTGTCCTCTTTCTCTTGTAGTTTCACTCCTGCTGCAGTTCCTTGTACGGCTTTATCAGCAGGAATAAAGGGATTTCCGTGAAGCTTCACGTACTCCTTTTCCTGTTCAAAGAACTCCCGGGTTCTCCATAATAGTTTCAATGCCTGACTATTAAGTGGCACACCTCGGCGCAAAGGATTTTCACTTCGTGAATGATCACTCGGCGATCGGCGTCGTTTTTGCGCCATTGTCGCACTTAAGTTTTGTTTAAATAAATAATATGAATGAAATATATATAAAATAGATAAATATAAATAAATAAATGTATAAACGAACAATAACAAAACTATCAAACAATAACCACAAATCTAAATAACAAATAACAATGAACAATATGTAGCTTGCAAAGAACAACTCGACGCTCTGCTAGAGATTCACAAACTGAAGCACATGGTTGGGAATAGTTACATCCGGCAACAGAGCCGATTCTAGTTCCGGTTCCGCTTTAGTCATCGACCATCCGGAATGCTGCCTTGTGATTGCCTTAGGAAGTCAAACGGTTGAAGTTTTTCATCTGTTTTTTCGCGAGTCTACCAACTTAAACGCTAGCTGTCAAGTGCAACGTTATAGCGGCGGGGATATAGTGATAACTGTCTCCAAGATGATGTTTGTTATTAGTTTAGATTTCCAAATACTTATACTCTTTTCAAGTAAAAATCGCTCTTCATTTTTGGTCATGCAAAGAGAAAAGAAGTTTAAAGTCATCACATAGCGACCTTCTGTTAAAAGATTTGACTATAGTTTAAAAGCCTATTGAATTCCCATAATTTCCTTGTAGCAACAAGGAAATATGTTGTAAACCCATTTCTGCAAACATTCTGGATTAGTGTGAAGTAAATAGAAGAATAAGCTTTTGCTAAGAGTAATTTGTAGAACAGTAAGTTTAAAAATTCATGTGAATGCTGCAAATCAGATTTTTCAAGTATGACTCAACTTTCTGACTTACTTCATATGTCAAACATTTCAGATTATGCACTAATGTGAAGTTGTTTTTGATTAGTGGTTGGACACTGTTGTGATGGGCTGGCTAACTCATGTATACAATGGAGGTGCTGATATTTCTGCATCCGCTGGAATAACTACGCTCGAATCCATAAAAAGGTTCAAACAGAAGCTCTCTCATTTCTTGTATGAGACGTACACAAGGACAAGAATAGAGCAGTTATTCAATATAATAATAGGTGAGAGAGTCTAGTCTTTCATAGCTGGTAGCAGATATTTATGTTAATTTTTATCTATATTATTATTAATTATATTTATGCTTAATGCTTAGCATTGCTTTGTCTCTCCATCCCTATGAATTAAACAATTCAGAAACTCTGCACATACATTGGTGAAATGTTATATACAGTGTGAACCAGACCATCCATAAGTCATTTATTTCAGAAAATACAGCATTAAAATTTATGCGACACTAAGGGTCGAATCCATAGTCATTATTTATATGTAAAGGAGATGCTTAAGCAGTAAGTATTTCCTTTTCATAAGGAAATGCTTTTTACTATTTCGTATACATAGACAGTACTAAATACTCAGCGCTACGTGCTATGTGACAACATGGTTCAGCTGTTTCAGAGCCACTTGGATGTGCAAAAGAATGTGTAAACAAAGAGAGGTGACCACATAGGCGGCTACCATTTCCGTATTCTTGTTGTTTTGTTCACAACAGCAATGGTTGAGCAATGGTAAAAGTTTGTGAGTTTTGAATGGTACACTTATTAATTAGTTTACTGTATTTTAAAATCAAGTAGATTGTAAATGTAGTTAGAGTTTGTAGTATTAGTTATACAGTTAAATCAGTTATGTTGAAAACATGTGGAAAGGAAAACATTTCAGCAAGCAGGAAAGAAACCAACTAAAAGAGGTGATGCTGATATACAAAGACATTGTAGAATGCAGGCAATTGGACGCTGTATGATGTACTAATCTTAAATGGTATTCACTCGTGGACTGTTTTAAAACTGCAAACCTTACTTTCTGGCGTGAAGTGTTAGAAGTATTTACAACAATCTAATACCGTACATATGCATGCATGGAAGCAAACCACAAATACAATTACTGTAATAAGCAGAAAAACCAAATAGCCAATAAGTTACTATTTTTGGCATGAATGCTGGTTTTACACGCGACATCAGTAAACCTCTGTTCAAGATTTGATAACCCGACGTATATTTGCGAATTAATGGTAAAGAAATGTGACTTGCTAAGTGATCCATTGCAGTTGTAGTGATTAGGCAAAATAGGTAAGTTGATGGAGAAAATTACTGAAGAGATGTACTTTGTTTATTGCAGAAATATTTCCAGATTTTATTAAATGATTCTGAATAAATGCAGTGGAATCTCGTTTTCTAGGGACCAAAGGATTTTAGATATCATAAATGGGATAACGTTTGAACAGAAAATGTTATATAGTGTTTTTGCACAAGATTCTATTTGTTATCATGTTGAGACATCATAACCTCTGTTAAGGTCACGTTGTTTAGCAGAGGCATTCAATTGTTACAACAGTGGCTTTGGTAAACTGATATTGCTTCTTAAATTCAGCATGACTGTACGTTTCAAGTGGGTTCTGCAAATTACGCAAATAGCACTTATAACTGTGCACTACAATTTCATCAAGGTGCCATCTGCCCTCTTTATTGCATTTAAGCAGAGGTCAGAACTTCCTTATATGAATAAGCATTCCCTTATTCACCTGAAAGAGTAACATCTGTGAATTGAAAATTGCTGTTTAAGGACTTCCTTTGAAGTAAGTGCCGACTATGAATTCGACCCTAAACCACATGTGAACTTTCATTTGAGTATGACATCATCAATAAGCCATAACCAGATTCAGTGGCATATAACTTTAAAATCTCAAATGGGAGTGGGTTCAAATAGGGTACCATTAGATAAGAGTTCTTCAGAAAAATCTTTTGTAGGCAAAAGGCGAAAAGCATATGAAAAGAAAGGACACTGGAATCCCAGAAATGCACATAGCAGTATAATTTTAATTGCGATATAGCAGCTATGACCGGAGTTTATCGGGATGGCACCAATTAACCATCTGCTCAGAAAGAGATAAGCCGATGGAATAGCGCTCTCACCCAGCAAAAGCAGCAGAAGCCTTATCGGGAGATAACAGGATTGTTCTGGAATGTTCTTTCTCTCCGCCTCCCAAACATTCTAGAATGTCTGCAAATTCCAGCGGCTATATACTTAAGCGAGCATTCTCGCAAGTTAGTGGGTTGGCTTCTGCAAGAGATTAGAAATGTCTTGTGTTTGATCCCCCAGAGAATGAATCATCCGAAAAAGAGGCTGCTTCACATGTATTTTATTACGAGGCTAAGCCATGAAGAAAAGTGAAGTACAGTGAAGTGACACTGAAAACTGGAGAAAGTTACAATATTGAGAAATGCTACAAAAGGAAAATTAGAATTAATGTTGGCAAAGGAAGCTCAGATGGCCTTGCTTCCTCTTCTACTTTAACTGATTACCCTTCTCTTTGAAGGACTTATATCCCCAAGGACTTACATGTTAATGTCTTGTGTCAGTAGCCTGTCGAGGAGCAAGGAAACTCTGATCATAACATATTCAGGATGGGTGATCAGTCCAATGTCTTGTGTCAGTAGTCTGTTGAGGAGCAAGCAAACTCTGGATCATATCATATCCAGAATTGGTGATCAGCCCAATGTCTTGTGTCAGTAGTCTGTCGAGGAGCAAGCAAACTCTGGATTATAGCATATCCAGAATTGGTGATCAGCCCAATGTCTTGTGTCAGTAGTCTGTTGAGGAGCAAGCAAACTCTGGATCATAGCATATCCAGAATTGGTGATCAGCCCAATGTCTTGTGTCAGTAGTCTGTCGAGGAGTAAGCAAACTCTGGATCATAGCATATCCAGGATGGGTGATCAGCCCAATGTCTTGTGTCAGTAGTCAGTTGAGGAGCAAGCAAACTCTGGATCATAGCATATCCAGAATTGGTGATCAGCCCAATGTCTTGTGTCAGTAGCCTGTCGAGGAGCAAGCAAACTCTGGATCATAGCATATCCAGAATTGGTGATCAGCCCAATGTCTTGTGTCAGTAGCCTGTCGAGGAGCAAGCAAACTCTGATCATAGCATATCAGGATATGTGATCAGCCCAATGTCTTGTGTCAGTAGTCTGTCGAGGAGCAAGCAAGCTCTGATCATAGCATATCCAGGATGGGTGATCAGTACAATGTCTTGTGTCAGTAGCCTGTCGAGGAGCAAGCAAACTCTGGATCATAGCATATCCAGAATTGGTGATCAGCCCAATGTCTTGTGTCAGTAGCCTGTCGAGGAGCAAGAAAACTCTGATCATAGCATATCCAGGATGGGTGATCAGCCCAATGTCTTGTGTCAGTAGCCTGTCGAGGAGCAAGCAAACTCTGGATCATAGCATATCCAGGATGGGTGATCAGTCCAATGTCTTGTGTCAGTAGTCTGTCAAGGAGCAAGCAAACTCTGGATCATATCATATCCAGAATTGGTGATCAGCCCAATGTCTTGTGTCAGTAGTCTGTCGAGGAGCAAGCAAACTCTGGATCATACCATATCCAGGATGGGTGATCAGTCCAATGTCTTGTGTCAGTAGTCTGTCAAGGAGCAAGCAAACTCTGGATCATACCATATCCAGGATGGGTGATCAGCCCAATGTCATGTGTCAGTAGCCTGTCGAGGAGCAAGCAAACTCTGGATCATACCATATCCAGGATATGTGATCAGCCCAATGTCTTGAGTAAGTAGCCTGTCAAGGAGCAAGCAAACTCTGGATCATAGCATATCCAGAATGGGTGATCAGTCAGTGCCTGGTATGGCAGTGAACAAGAAGGAAATTAAATTTTGTGATGAAAGGGATGATAGGAAAGTTTGTGGGTCAAATTATCCAACCTAGCATTCCCCTAGCAACTGAGGAAAACCACAAAAATACTTTTGGTCAGGTTGGTTGGTCCCAGGAGTTTGAACGTGATCCTTCGGAATGCAGGCCACAGATATTACTACGTGAGCCATCCTGCTTTGTCACATGGCCTTGCACAATACAATACAATAAAAGAGCTGGATAATAAGTAATGAGAACTATTGTTTTTCTCTGAAATGACTTTATGGACAGAGGTACTTATAGTTATACACCTTCAATATAATCGCCCCCATTATTTACAACCTTTTGCCACATGTTCAAAAGACGTATACCATCTGCACGTCTATTTCTGTTGATGTCCCATATTGACCGCCCTATAGCATGGATAATGTCATCTCTGGTGTTGTACCGGATCCCTTGCAGTGGTTCTTTCACTTTGGCAAAGAAATTGTACATAGGGATTCATGTCAGGTGAGTACGGTGAATGTTTCAGAATCTCCCATTGCCAGCGCCACAAGAGGTCTTGGGCAGCAGCAGTGGTCATTGTCATGCAGAATGATGGGGTGCTGTTCCATGAAATATTGTTGCTGTGGGACTATTGAACTCTTTGCTTTCTTGTTGGACGTTCATTGCCGCTGGACTGCACATGAGTTGGCAGCAGAATTTGGAGGCGCCACAGATCTGTGCTCCACATTCTGCACGACATTCTGGGCTACCGCAAAATTGCAGAATGTTGGATACCCCATGAAATTTCCGAGGTGCAACAATGGTACTGCTATGCAGCCGCACAGGATTTGTTGGGCCATACCAAAGGGAAGGTAATGACTTTCTTTGACAAATCGTCACTATGGACAAAACTTGGCATGCTCATATGAACCAAACTTGAAATGCCAGTCCAATGAATGGAGGCTTCCCGCTTCCGCTCGTCCAAAGAAACTGCACGCTACACAAAGTGCTGTGGAAGTGATGTTCATTGTGGCATATGGCATTGATGGGGTAATACTGCATCACGCTGTAACACCAAGGGTGACAATAGATGCTGCCTACTACTGCACGTTCCTGCAACACATCCTTCATCCAGCGCTCAAGCAAAAGCGACAACATTTCATGGAATAGCACCTCATCATTCTGCATGACAGTGCAAGATGCCACATCACTGTTGCTGTCCAGAACATCTTGCAGTGCTGACAATGGGAGATCAGAACATCCACCGTACTTACCTGACATGAGTCTCTGTGATTATGATCTCTTTGCTAAAGTGAAAGAACCACTGCGAGGGATCCGGTACAATACCAGAGATGACATTATCCATGCTATAGGGTGATCAATTTGTGACATCAACAGAAATAGATGTGCAGATGGTATATGACGCCTATTGAACATGTGGCAAAAGGTCATAAATAACAGGGGCGATTATATTGAAGGTGTGTAACTATAAATACCTCTGTCCATAAAGTCATTTAAGAGAAAAAAAATAGTTCTCATTCCTTTTATCTAGCTCTTGTATAAATTTTGGGGGCTGCTGAACGTATGTTTTATGTTGAAAGATACCCTCAACGTACTCGTCAATCTTGCAACTTTTTAGGCATCTTATTGCTTGTGTACAAGCATCTGGACAGCTATAGCCTAGCCACAACAAAAGTAAACATATGCATTTCTTCTTGAAAGAGTATGGTTTAATAAAGATGTTTCCTACGAAAGTTGTTTGTTTTGAAGAGCCCTATCTAATGGTACCCTATTTGACCCCACTCCCGCTGACCCCACTTCCGGTTATTGCTGATTGATAAATCAAGCTGAGGTGAAAGCTCAAATGTGCTTTGGTTATAAATATGTTGTGTCAAACATTTTAATGCCTTATTTTCCGGAATGAATGTCGCACATGGTTTGATTCATCCTGTATAGTGGTTCTGGCATATATTCACCTCAGGGCACAGCTCACATAAATAAAATGTAATCCGCAATTGAGTTCAGTTTTATCACTGATATACGCTGTTAATGAATGTGTTCAGAATATCCAGATTCACAACCAGCAGTTGAAGATTTGCGCATTTGCCTTCAGAAGACTGACTTGAGATCTTATTTAACCAAGAAACTACAGCGGGCCCTGGAGACACGACTGCTGCATCCAGGAGTAAACACTTCAGATGTTTTGACTGCTTATGTAGCAGCCATAAGAGCTCTGCGACAGCTAGATCCTACAGGAGTGCTCCTGGAAACAGTAACTCAACCTGTGAGGTAAGTGTCACTTTTCTCACTGTCACTGTTTTGTTTTTATATAGTTCACTTCAGTAATGTCACTTCATAAGGTGAACTAGATCGGTTCTACTTCGCATCACTTCCTTTGTGACATAGCCTCTTCATGTTGGACGGTTCATTTCACTTGGGAGTTGAATACCAGACCTGCACGATCTGTTGCTCTGCAGTAGCACTCGCTACACGTCACAACAGTCGTCACCAACTTGCTCTTCATGTTACACCAGAAACGCAGTTGGTAACTTGCTTGCACACTTATTGACTCAACAACTCTACTGCTCTCGCAAGAACACTTGCTTATGTAGTCAGTGGAATCTTTCCACAAGGTTCTCAAACATTCTAGAACTATTTCGATACACTTCCTGAGGAGGGGGGAAGAGGGAAGAAGAAGGTTCTAGTTATCTGCCGATAGCGAGCCCAGTGTTTATGCTGGCAAGCAGAGTTATTGTTGTTTACTCAACTACCCAGTGCTGACCTCCCAATAACCTTGCGCCCTAGCCGCTGCATCACAATATGATCTGTAGTAAATTAATATTAAGTAGTGTAGTCAGTTAAAAATCACTATGCTACTTTGCAAAGTCTCTTATTATGGCTTCTCAAAGTTCCTGCAGTTAAAGACTGACTCCATTTATCACTTCTGCACAAAATATATTTCATACAGAAAGATGTGGTACAGACAATTAATTGTTTGTTTAAGATGCTATGATTTTCTCACTATGGTGACAATAATTCCTTTAAGTAAGGTAAAAATGTTTCAAACACAATACAGTCAACCTCAATCTATCATGCCTGGAACTATTGTTTTCCCACATTCATCATTCAATTTATGCAGTTTACATTATAACTAATGTAAATAAAACCTGTATATTTATTCTTCCTCGACTGTCGTTTTCCCTCATTATTTGTTAAAAAATTTTCTGTCTCAAACAAATTCTATCCTCATATGATTGTTTTCATGCTGGAATACTTGAAGCAGCAATCATAATTCACAAGTAGTGCCAATGCTTTTAGAACAGCTCTTGCACCAGCCAGAGTGAGGAATTTAAATAGCAACATTCACGCCTTTTTGGTTATGCTAGGAGGTAGATAAAGTGTGCGATGAGATAAGAGAAAAATCTGATGTGTTACACTCACATGAATTTCTCTACTCTTGTAAAACTATTTTTACAAATGCTTATTCTCCATCTACTTCATGTTAATCGAGATAAACGTCTTATTGCTAATTTTCTTGTAGATGCAAGGGGAATTGCTAGGCTTTAAGCGATAGTCAAATCTTTTAAGAGCTGGTTGCTATGTGGCGCATTCCATTCTCTTTGTATGTCCAATTCCCATTTCAGAAAAAGTATAAATATTGGAAAATTCAAAACAAATAACAAGGAATATCTCAGAAATGCTTCACTTGACCCCCCCAAAAAAAAAAAAGTATATGACGTAAATTGTGTGTTTTAATGAGATCTATGTTTTTGTGTAGTAAAATTTTGTGTATCTCTTACAGTTTACCAGTTATGCAAAAGTCGTTCAGAATGAAGAGCACTTTTGGGGGCATTCCTAGAAAATACAAAATTTTCGAAAAATGTCCTATGTAGAGAGTAATCTAGGCTGGGGGGATTTTGTTGAAAATCTTTGTCGCATTTTTGAAAGATACTGGAGCTAAATACCAAGCTACACACGCACACACGCACAGGATGCCTCAAAACATATTTCCGGTGAAATCTTGGTATAGAATTTTTGGGTGGAATGCAATACTTCCCCTGCTTATTATATGTAGTAGAGAAAGTAAAAATTAAATTAAATTGAGTTTTATTTATGGATGCTCTTTAACTGCTATGGTTCTTAGCATCCCATTCTATATTGGGCATGAAAGACTGGAAAGTTTGTTCAGAGACCTCTTTATCAGGCTTGAGGTTGTTTTACATGCCATAAATCTACGACACGAGACCACCGGCTTTACTTCCCTTCTGAAGGAAGCCATGCTAAGGATTTTTATGCCCCAAAAAAAAAGATCCATCTCTCTCCATCAGTTTGAGTGCATGACCTTGGGAACTAAAGGCTAGCAGGGCACCCCTAGATGACAGAAGATGACAAAAGGGATGAGAGAAGCAACCTGTATTTGTGATGAGGGTGAGAGGATGAGGAAGGGGGCATAGATCATGCAACAGCTAAAGCAGTGCTGACTTTGCCGAAGCTTTGAGTGCATACATGATTTCTGTATTTCCCATCTTTTTTTCTACCTTACTTTCTTTAAATACCCTCTCAAAAATGATAGATTGAGGTTTGAGTGTATCCATACACATGCAGCATGTATTAGATGAGAAACAAAACACTTGTTGAAATATAGTGTTTGTGGGGTTGTAATTGGACTTGTTAAAGCTCGAGTGTAACTCATATTTTATTTCACTTATGTGCAGTCACTTTGAACACACTTAAATGCTTCACTGACATGTTTTCTTTATGCAGGACATGTATCTTGAGTTTCCACTCAAATGGATTGCCTGTTGACTACTGGAGCAATTTCTGAGTCAATTTGTTGGTAGCCTAAGGTATCCTCTGGTAACCTTCCAATAAAGCTAAGGATGGAGTTGTCTGCTTAAAATTGGTTCACAACAACCGAGGAGAGTAACCAGAATGAAAATGACAAAGTTGAAATACATGTATTTTAATGGAAGTGTTCACAATTGACTGGAAACTTTCCGGGCCCTGGTAACGGGAAAGAAAAGTTAGCCAAGTTTTAACCTTGTCATTCCTGGGCATGGCATATTAGGTCTATATTATTCATATTAGACTCTTCGCTGTAGAGATTATTCTATACAGCCATGAATGAAACAGCATAAGCCAGTTGTACACAATCAAACTTTTTTCAATTCAAGAGTTTACAAGAAAAATTGTGAAATATTTTTCAATATGTGACGAGATTGGAGAGGACTTGACAAGACCTGGCAAGACTTGACAATGTCAAAAATGTGTATTTTAAGTTGTCTCTTCGCCAAACTGAAACCCTTCAGAACACATTGATAATTTATCACGGTCAAAGCAATTTAGTATTTGCGTCAGAGTATAACAATTCACAATGAAATATTGTTCATCACTAATATTATGCAGCACTTTCATGTATTATATCAATGAAATCACATTACGAGTGTGGAATACAATGAAAATAATACCAACCGATAGGTTAACCATACTATATAACATTGCATTAATGTATACTTAGTTCGGAAAACTGCCTGGCAATTATTTCTTCATAATCGCCTTCATCTACTCCATCTTGCGGTGATCTATGGAGCCCTCGATGTACAGACATGACCAGCTTATGTATAACCTAATCAGTTTGCATAAGACATACCTTGACCGGGTAGTCATTTTTGTTTACTTTTCGCTTTCACCATGTTGCAGATTTTGTGACACACTGTGAATACTCGCATTTCATTGGCTAAACCCATCAAATCATTGTCAAATCTTTGATCGTTTAGAACATGTCCTTATTTGCTCTCAAAGACTTTAAAAGTATTGGAAGCAATTTGACAAGAAAAGTTGTGAAGTTGTGACAACTCTTGTAAAATATTGAATTTGACAAAACTTTGATCGTGTACAAGTCTTTAGAGCTCTCTCTAGTTACAAAGTGGAAAGTGGAAGAAATTCTAACATGTGCTCCCAAACCTCAGACCCTGACACTTGCAGATCCATTGAGTGTTGGTTCTTCTAGTGAAAGGGCCATCTGTGGTTTGTTTATATGCAGCTCAAAACTGTCTATTGCCTCGGAAACAATGACAAAAGCTACAAAGGACAGCAAAAACCAATAGAAATTAACAAATAACTTTAAATGCCATTAAATAAAGAAATGAAAGCTTGGTACAACTAGAGGAATAACAAATATAATGATATGCATTTAGATAGTTTATCAAATTTTGACATAGGCTAACCCACATTATATTGGCTGAATTGGAAGTGGGTGAAAAAATATCATTGGTCATTTTTTAAAATAAACAGAGTTGAAGGTTGTTACACTACATCACTAAAATGTTCTTACTTGAACGCATTTCGGGAGACGGTTTGCTCTCATCTTCAGCATGTCCTCAACTGATTTTGCCGGTCATTGTCTGGGGAATGTGTGGGGCTAGTGGTGTTCTCTGGTGCTGGGCTGATGAACCTCCAAAGGCTGTTGGGTGGCGGCAATTTGAAATTCATTAGGTGATTCCTGTGTTTGACGATATGTATTTTTTCCCAGATGTCCAATTCATTGCTGCTGTTGATCGGTTTTAAGAGTTTTATGTTTGGAGTGATATCATGGTTTGAAGACCAGAAATGATGTGCTACTGCTGATTTATCTGGCTGCTTTGGTAAATGCATTTCATATGCTCTTTAAGTCTTATTTCAAGATTTCTTTTGGTTGTTCCTAGTTCTTCCTGGTTCTTTTGGTTCAACCAGGTTACAGTCATTACAAACAATTTTATATATACCAGCTGATTTATCGTTGGGGATAGGATCTTTTGTTCTGTTGCATAGTAGTTTCTGTATATTGTGGTTATTCTGTGGAGACAGGGTGATGTTGTATTTCTTGAAAATTCTTTGAAATTTATGATGTGTCCAAGGGTGATAAGTGAATTTCCTATATGCTTGTGGTTTTTGTTGTCTGAGTAAAGTAGTCGTTTGTTGGATGTATTTGTGTCTTTCAAACTTTATCTTCTTATCTATTGTTTTTTTCTGGTATCCATTCATAGTGGCTATATGGATAATGTGTTGGTATTCTCTTTCTCTATTGGTATATGTACCAACCTGTTTGTAATGTTATATAAAATTGCATGTTTATGGCTTGTAGGATTGTAGCTATTGTTTTTAATATAAATTTCTGTGCGAGTTGGCTTTCTGTAAATGCCGAACGTTAGTTTGTTGTGTGCTTTATTTCTGCTGATCCTGATGTCTAAGTAAGGTAATTGGCCATTTTCTTCTTTTTCTATTGTGAATTTAATAGATCTTTTTTGTAAATTCAATAATTTCAAAGCATCTTCTGAAAGATTTTTTGGAACAATAGCAAAAATATCATCTACATACCTATACCAGGTTTTGAATAGATGTGGGTAAGATTTAGTAATATGGCATTCAAAATGGCTCATATATAGTTCTGCTAAAAATGGTGAAAGGGGATTTCCCATAGTTAGGCCTGTGATTTTTTTAAAGATTTTGTTATGGAATGAAAAGAAATTCTGGTCCAGACATAATTTTGTTAGTTTTAGGTAATCTGTTTGTGTTCTAGGTGTGCCATTGTTTAATAACCTTCAACTCTCTATTTTAAATTATGACACATCACTGTTACTAGCTTCTAAATCTTCAAAATTAATTAATAATTTTTCAGTTAAACAAATTAAATCTTAATGCACAAACTTGACTTTCCACTTTGTAATTAATGTGATCATTGATGTGCATTCCCGTTCTCATTACCAGGCTGTTGTGAACCAAAATCTTGTATCCTGCATTGCTTCCCATTCTTGTTTTCATTTTGGTTACTGTTCTCAGGCTACTGTAAACCAATCTTTATAATATATCAGGAAATTTATGATGTAATTTATTTCAATTTTTTTTTTACCAAACCTAACAGTCCTTTTGGTTTCTGGGCTGCTTTCAATAGCTTGATTTCAGTTTCATGGTTTCGAGTCCAGAAGAGTGATGCAACTTCTGATTTTTCTATTTGTTTGTATTGGTACACGTACTATTAAAAAATTCTGCTTTTTCTTCCATTTTATTATTTTGGGTTTTAAAAATGGGCTTAAACTGTTGATTCCTTATTTCATTTAGACCTCTATGTTTCAGTAATAGCTTGTCAAATTTCTTCAATTTTGCAGTGAAATAGCATTTCATCTTTGTAACAGTTTTATCATAGATCAACCCATGAGTGGTTATGAAATTATCAATATATTCACAAATGCAAAGCACTAACAAATTTATCTGATCAAACTCCAAATGGGAATTATTAAGGAATAAAGTGTAAGAGATTATATAAATAATAATGACGTTCTTACTTGGAATTAATTGTTCCGTCGTTCAAATCCCGGCAATGACATCAGTCATCTGACTCTACCCTTCCAACCTTGTCCAACACATGGCTTGTGGGAAGAACAATTAATTCCATTAATTGGCCTAATAGTTGTCGAAACTATGAAGCCCAGGACTTAAAAACTTAAGCATTGTAAGTCGCCATTGGGTTATATCATTTCAATACAATCTGAGATCTCATTGTGTGGTTTGCCAGGGAAAATGCGAATCAGTTGGGGAATTTAATGTCATACTGGTATGTTGCTATGATAGCTCAGTGGTTAGAGCTACTGAATGGAAATCTTACTTATGCTGTTTAAGATCAAATCATTGTGTCATTTGTCAGTCACAGCATACTAAATGAATGAACAATCGAATGTTCAAAAGACAGCAGAGACTTGATGAAGAAGATAAATTAAAGGATAAAGATTGTAAGACTATTAAAGATAGAGTTGATATACAAAAAATGCCAAGGAAGACTGCAGTGGCCTTATTCAGGATGGCAACTGGCCACGATTGCCTCGCAGAACACCTCTGCAAGATACGATGCCTACCTACACCCAAGCGCACTCTCTGTGAAGAAGATATCATCCTGAACAAACAGCATCTCGCCAAATGCAAAGACCTTAAAAGTGATAACTTACAGACTTTATATTGGGAAGCCAGAGGGAAAATGATGCAGATCAATTAATCCCCAGTGCCATTGATGAATAACAACAACAACAATCGAATGTGTTACAGAATACTAACCAATGCTACCAACTGTCGTCCTCTGTGGACTATGGTACCATACTATCCTCTAGTTCCCAAGGTTGCGGGTTCAAACCCGGCGGAGGGGGATGGATTTTTTTTTGGGGCGTAAAAATCCTTAACATGGCTTCCTTCTGAAGGGAAGTAAAGCCGGTGGTCCCGTGTCGTAGATTTATGTCATGTAAAAGAACTTCAAGCCTGATAAAGAGACCTCTGAGCAAAATTACAGATCTTTCATGCCCAATGTAGAATGGGACGCTAAGGACCATACTAGTTAAAGAGCATCCGTAAATTAAAAAAAAAAATGCTACCAACTGTAGGAATGAGAAAATAATTAACCTCAGAATTAAGATAAGCTAAAATCAGAGCACAATACACATATTTTTCAAGAGTAGAATTTATATGGAAGCTGACCTATTTGAATGTACATTGATTAAATCACAATTTTCAAAGTTGAAAACTTGTCTGCTAGGTTTGGGCAATAGAAACTGAAGTGAATGTTGAGGTAGTAGAATTTAGTAATTTCTCTGGAATATGTGTGAACAGTGCTGTTGATTTATCTGTGGACATGGCTTCAATGAAGATGTGATGGCATGACTTGATAATTTTACTAATTCTTGCTCCTGTATTCGAATCTGAATCATGTGCTGCCGAGATGGATGATTTAGCCTATTAATCACTGCATACTGATACTATGTTTTATCTGATAAAATTGCTTCCTTGCAAGCATAGTATAAGATAAATGACCATAATTGGTGGCTATCCAAGGCATTGCTAAATGCTATTGATCAATATCAAATACATAGCATATGAATGGAATTGTCATTATTAACTGCATCAGAAAGACACTGTTTATATGTAAGTTAGCATTCCCTACTTAAATATCTTTTGCAAGCCAATATGTTCAGTTCATTTGCAGTATTATACATCTTTTTTACTTAAAGTAGAAGACATCACAAAAAATCTTATTGTTATTTTCACATTACTTTCTCTACCCTCTATATCCAACAAATTATTCTTATGAAAGTTTATTTTCCTATCTACTTCACTTTAACCAAGATAAACATTTCCAGATATAGCTATATTACACATTTCGTTATACATATGAAGGAAACAGCTATAATCAAATATTTAAGGACTGGATGCTATACACTGGCCTTAAAATTCCATACTCTTTCCATGACATCACAGAATATATACTCCCAGAACATATAAAAGCTGTACAGGCTAATTCCTTTAAAATGTTGTTAAAAATTATCTACTAAATAAAAACTTATATAGAAATGATAAATTGTAGTTATTGAATTTGTATACATCTATGTAGTGATTGTATAAATGATGTGTTAGTTTTTAAATAGTACATTTGTAATTTTGTGCATTCTATTGAAAACATATAACGAAGCCTGAAACACGTATATTTATGTCTGTAGGTGAATATTGTTAAATAAAAAATCTGATGGGTTACACTCACATGACTTTCTCTACTCTTGTACAATCTCATTTTACAAACGCCTATTTTCCATATGCTTCATGTTAATCGAGATATCGAGATGTCAATCTTATTGCTAATTTTCTTGTAGATGCAAGGAGAATATGGTAGCTTTTAAGCGATAGTCAAATATTTTAACGCTGGTTGCTATGTGGCACATTCCATTCTCTTTGCATGTCCAGGACATAAAAAAAATGAATAAGGAATTTGAGAAAAAGTATAAGTATTGGAAAATTTAAGGAAATAACAAGCAATATCTCGAAAACGGTTCACTCAACAAAAGAAATGTATATGACATAAGTTGTGTATTTTAACGCGATCTACATTTTTTGTGTAGTAAAATTTTGTCTATCTCTTATGGTTTACCAGTTATGCAAAAGTCGTTCACAATGAAGAATACTTTTGGAGACATTCCCAGAAAATTCGAGATATACATTTCATTTCTCATGACATTATCTTAAACATATGATATTTTCATCAAAATCGTTAGAGCCATTTTTGAGAAAATCAAAATTTTCGAAAAATCTTCCATGTAAAGGGTAGTCTGGGGTGGGGCGATTTTCTTGAAAACCTTCGTGTCGCATCACTAGAAGATACTGAACCTAAATACCAAGTTTGGTGCTTATCCGACTGTTCGTTTCTGAGTTATGCTGTTCACAGACACACACACACACACACACAGACACACACACGGACATGTTTCCAAAAATGCTTTTTTTGGATTCAGGAGGTCTCAAAACATGTATTTCCGGTGAAATCTCGGTATCGAATTTTTGGGTGGAATGCAATACTTCCCCTACTTACTATACGTAGTAGAGAAAGTAATAAAAAAATAAAATAAAATCATGAGGAACAACTGAAAATTGACAGGACAATTTCAATCATTAATAATGGATATCTAAAAAATGGCTGATGCCACAAAAAAAGTTATTTGAAATAAATTGTGTGTTTTAAAGAGATCGAAACTTTTTGTGTGCGTTTTTGTCTATTGCTTAACTTAACCTGTTATACAAGATTATATAAAATTCATTCCAAATGAAGTGGACTTCACAGGCTGTTCCCATTCAAGATATACGTTTTATTTATCATGTAATTGTCTTTAATATATGGTGTTTTAATCAAAATCATTGGAGACATTTTTCAGAATATCAAAAATTTTCTAAAAATTTTCCATGTAAAGGGTAGTTTAGGGTGGAGGAACTTTCTTGAAAATCTTTGAAAGCTACTGAACCTAAATACCAAGTTTGGAATTTATCCGACTTCTTATTTTTGAGTTATGCATGTTCACACATACAAGATTGGTTCAAAAAATTTCGGAACTTTGTCCACAATATTTTTCTATGCTTAGGTTTTATTTATTGTGCATGGTCTTCTTTGAAATACTCCTCTCCACAATTGATACACTGCTCCCACTTCCGGAAGCAGTCTTGGTACATCTCTTTCTGGAGTGCGTGAAGCGCCATCTGCAAATTTTCATCCTTTCAACGGGGTTTTCAACTTTGGAAATAAAAAAAGTCTGCAGGGGCCAGGTCTGGAGAGTATGGAGGATGAGGCAACACAGTGATATTGTTTTTTGTGCAATAGTCATGCACCAACATGAATGAATGTGCGGGTGCATTATTGTGATGCAAGAGCCATGAATTGTCTTGCCACATTTCAGGCCGTTTCCTTCTCACATTTTCTCACAGGCGTTGCAACACGTCCCGATAGTATTTCTTTCGACTGGCACACACAATTTTGTTGACGTTCCTGACATGAGTGTCGGTACGAAGGTTGTCCTGAATGAGGGTCATCTTTAACTTCCATCCAGCCATTTTTAAACCGCGTGAATTTATTTTTTTATTTTTTATTATCATCCTTTTAAATACATTTAAAGGACATGTCCAATTACAAATATAAAATAATTTAACAAGTACAGCTTATAATTTTACATTGCATTTACATTAAGTTTACCTTAAATATCATTTTCGCTTTACGTTGCTTTACCATGTCTAAATTCATCTATACTATAAAATTCATTTTCTATTAAGTATTTCTTTATTGTTTTCATCATTACATTTGGCTGTTTATGTTCTTTATTTCTCTAGGTAATTTATTGAGTAATTCTCTTCCTCTAACTTCTATGGCACGATTATTTAGAGTTCCCCTTAATGTTGTTCTATAATAATCATCATTGTTTCTTAAATTATGGTTATGTACACTTGAATTTTTTTGCATATTTATATTTATCACAGTTTTTATGCATTCATGTAGATATACATGGCACTGTTAACAAGTTTTGATTCTTAAACACCCCCCTGCAAGTTTGTTTGTTTTTCATTTTGCTTATTATTCTAATAGCTTTTTGTTTGCAGTTTAAAGACTTTATCCATTTCTCTTGCTGTAATATTTCCTCATAACGTAATTCCATATCTTACACGCGAATATATAAAAGCATAATAGACCTGTTTCATTGTCCATTATTTTAATTGATTGTCTCATTACATAAATGCCCTTATTTATCTTTTTTCTAATTGATGCTACACGAGATTGCCAATTTAAATGTTTATCAATTATTACTGCAAGAAAATTAGTGCAATTTATTTCTGATATGTTTTCCCCATCTATACTTAGTTTAATACTACTCGGGTTAAGTTTTGTTAATTCAAAGTTAATACATGCTGTCTTTTGTGTGTTTATTATCATATCTAAATTAGCATAATATTGTTTTATAATTTTTACTTTCTCTACTACGTATAGTAGGTAGGAGAAGTATTGTATTCCACCCAAAAATTTGATATCGAGATTTCACCGGAAATACATGTTTTGAGATCCCCTGAATCCAAAAAAAGCATTTTTGGAAACATGTCCGTGTGTGTGTCTGTGAACAGCATAACTCAGAAACAAACAGTCGGATAAACACCAAACTTGGTATTTAGGTTCAGTATCTTCCATAGATGCGACACGAAGGTTTTCAAGAAAATCCCCCCACCCCAGATTACCCTTTACATGGAAGATTTTTCGAAAATTTTAATTTTCTCAAAAATGGCTCTAACGATTTTGATTAAAATATCATATGTTTAAGATATTTCATGAGAAATGAAATGTACATCTCGAATTTTCTGGGAATGTCTCCAAAAGTATTCTTCATTGTGAACGACTTTTGCATAACTGGTAAACCATAAGAGATAGACAAAATTTTACTACACAAAAAATGTAGATCGCGTTAAAATACACAACTTATGTCATATACATTTCTTTTGTTGAGTGAACCGTTTTCGAGATATTGCTTGTTATTTCCTTAAATTTTCCAATACTTATACTTTTTCTCAAATTCGTTATTCATTTTTTTATGTCCTGGACATGCAAAGAGAATGGAATACGCTACATAGCAACCAGCGTTAAAATATTTGACTATCGCTTAAAACCTACCATATTCCCCTTGCACCTACAAGAAAATTATCAATAAGATTGACATCTCAATTAACATGAAGCATATGGAGAATAAGCGTTTGTAAAAATAGTTTATACAAGAGTAGAGAAAGTCATGTGAGTGTAACACATCAGATTTTTAAAATTGAATTTACTTTAATTTCAACCTCTTTTGATGTTTGACCTTTTTTTGCTGTGAACCATTCGTAACACCAAGTACACTTAAGCACTCATCACCATAGGCTTCTTGCATCATTTGATGTGTCTCTGTAAAGTTTCCTTGAGTTTCACGCAAAATTTAATGAAGACGTGTTGCTCCTCTAACTTTGCCATCTCGAAATTTGCAAACTCTGCAACACAACGTTCTACTCAATAAGCACTGAACAATAACTAACAGACATGGAATAATGAAACTTCCGGCAGTTACAAATTAAACACAGGCATGTGCAGGGATGCCAACTGCATTTTGCTCCAACACTCCATTGGCGCAAAATTACGAACGTTCCAGAAGTTTTTGAACAGACCTCGTACGCACACATTTTTTATAAAGATGTTTTTTTTGGATTCAGGGAGCCTTAAAACATGCATTTCCAGTGAAATCTCGCCACTGAATCTTTGGGTGGAATGCAGTACCTTCTCCACCTCTATGCACATGGTAGAGAAAGTAAAAATACATAGCTTGAACCTGCTTAAATACATGTCATAAAAATTATCCATGTCTTAGCTCACTCACTAATTCCAGAAGCAATTGGGTGAAAGAGCAAAAGGAAGGTAAAAGCACACCCTGGCTTGTGATAACAAGTTACTGCTATTACTGTGGTTCTGTGACAGGTGTTTTTGTTAATACTCTTTTTATTCTTTGATTGTGATACATTGCAGACAGTATTTGCGGTGGCGGGATGACACAGTTAGGTGTGTTGTGACCAGTCTGACAGAGGAAGGTCCCAGCGAGCTTGCTGATGAGCTAGTTAGAGGTGATGCCCTGCAGCTGGATGAAGGCACACCATCTGACGAGGACATGTCCAACTGGGAGACTTGGAACCCTGATCCAGTGGATGCAGATCCATGTAAGATACCTGTATATACTTCCATAGTGAAATATAGCATGAAATAAAGCCAGCATATAAAGGGTCCATCAAAAAAATATAAATACACTTTAACAGATGTTATGTGTATATTGTTTTCAGAGCTGCATTGAATTATCTGTGGATTATGTAGTATGGTGTTTTCTGTAGAGATATTGGTACACATTAGGGTTACCAGCTTTTTTGTAAAAAAAATGGCATGAAATCTTTTATGATGGTTTTTGGTTTCATCGTTGAAGATCAAAGCTTGTACATTACACTATTTGGGCTTTTGACCAGAATTGATGGTATAGCTTCCCCTACCTCAAATTATAGTATTTTATGTTGCAGATACATAGTAAAATAAGCAAATTATATTAGAATTACAGGAATCTGAAATTTTATTAAGCTAAGTTACATTTACAAAATTGTTTAATTAATTAATTAATTAATTAATTTACCTATGTGACATTAAGGCTGGTTCACAACCGCTGGAGAATGGTAATCAAAACGGAAACGAGAACGGGAATGCATATCAATATATATCGATCTCAAAGTGAAAGCCAATTTTGCGCATTGGGATTTCATTTGTTTTTAACTGACCAATGATACTTTTTCACCTACTTCCAATTTAGCCAACATAATGCGATTAGCCAACTTCAAAATTCAATAGAGTAAACATTATCTAAATGTATATCCATTGCATTTCTGATCCCTCTGGTTGTGCCAAGCTTTCATTCGTTTATTTAATGGCATATATTATAGTTGTTTATTGTTCTTTTTTAATATGCACCAATTTTTGCTGTTCTTTGTAGCTTTTGCCATTGTTTTTGAGGCAATAGCCAGTTTTGAGTTGCATATAAACAAACTATAAATGACCCTTTTACTAGAGGAACCAACGCTGATTAGATTTACGGGTGTGGGATGAGGTTAGGAAGCACATGTACTACTAATGTCTTCCAGTTTCATGTCACGGCCACTTAGAATAACCTCTAGAGTGAAGAGTGTAATATACACAATATGGATCTAATATGCTGTGCCCGAGAACGAGAAAGTGAAAAATTGGACAACTCTTCTTTACCGTTCCCAGGGTCTGGGAAGACTTCCTGTCGATTGTGAACGCTCCCATTTGAATACATGTATTTCAACTTTCTCGTTCTCATTCTGGTTACCGTTCTCGTTGGTTGTGAACCAGCCTTTACTCTGGGTTGCTAATGCTAAATCAGAAAATATTTAATATTTCTCCATAGATTTTGCCATTTTTAGACATTTTGTGTCATTTTAAATGCTAATGATTCACCATTCAGGACAAATACATTCACTTATTTGGCACACAGCACATAAGCTAATGAACCTGAGTTGTAGATGTTATGGCTTGACATAACAGCAGTGTGATGCTCAACAAGCAACTAAAAGTATTGCCAACTGCTAAGCAAACGTATTCGTGTAGTAATCATTGACTTCTGAAAGCTATTTTATTTTATTATATAATAGTAGTATGGCATACCTTCAGTCTTTTTATGGCTATAATTATTTTTAGCTGGAATTTATAAGTTGATGGTGGCACCATGGCTGAGTGATTAGACCTCTTGCCTCTCACCAAGGTGGCCAAGGTTCAATCCCAGGGATCTGCATGTGGGATTTGTGGTGGATAAAGCAGTGTCTGGGCAGGTTTTCTCAGAGTTCTCCCGTTTCACCTGCCATTCATTTCACCAACTCTCCATCATCACCTTTCCTTGCATCCATTTCACCATCATTTCATATCATCTACTCTCTCGCTCTCATACCAAGCATCAGGCTGATCATTTATCTTGGGTACTCTATCTGATCCAAAGTGTGCGCCCCTCAACAGGTCTCTGAATCCAGGCAGCCACTTGTAAGTCCTGGGGGGTGTAAGTCCTACATACATGGAGGGTAAACAGAGACAGAAGAAGAAGAATTTACAATTTAAGATAAAGAAAGTTGAGGGTTCTTACACTACATCACTAAAATATTCTTACTTGAACACGTTTCGGGAGACGGCTTGTTCCCATCGTCAGCATGTTCTCAACTCAGCAGTTGAGAACATGCTGACGAGTTGTTACTTATTACATTTGGTGCTGGAACTTTTATAATTCAATGTAACATATGGGAAAACGTTTTAATGAGGAACATGCTAACGAGATTCCACTGTATATGTGCTCTTTATGGAAATGCTGTGTTGTATTAGCAAGACAGGACACACTACCACCAAGGTATTTCCTGGATGAAAACTTGCAGGACACTGAATAGGACGAAGAGGGGCATCTGAGTTCCCAGCATGTTTACCAGATTTAGCACCTCTAGACTTAGCTTTAAGAGAACTTGAAGCATGCCATGTATTGCAGAAAGCCATCTAGTGTGCAGGACCTTCATCAAGAAATTATTGCAGCATTTGCAAAAGTCTCCACAAATACATTGACTGAACAATCGTTAGCCATTGTGGTATGTGTCTGTCTGTAACTGTAACCATTTTGAGAGCTGAGAATAATGGCTGGTTCACAATAACCAAGAATGGTAATCAGAATGAGAATTACAAAGTTGAAATACATGTATTTTAATGGGGGCATTCACAATTGACAGGAAGCTTTCCCGGACCCCAGAAATGAGAAAGAAGACTTGGCCAAGTTTTAACTTTCTTGTTCCTGGGCACACATGTTAGATCCATATAATGCATGTGAAAGAGTCATATGTAATTTATTAATATGCAACTCAAAACTGACTATTGCCTCAAAAACTGCAAAGAAGAGCAAAAGCCATTATAAATAAACAACTTTAATATATGCCATTAAGTAAAGGAATGGAAGCTTGGTACGAATAGAGGAATTGGAAGTGTAATGGATTGCATTTAGATAAGGTTTACTCTATTGAATTTTGACATTGGCTAAGGGCCCATTGAAGTAGTATAATAACTTCACGTAATTTATTTATATCTGCCCCATGAATGGGCGCCAACTTGAGAAGGTGTTAGCTTCTCGTAATAAATTAAGTATTTTTATCAACTTGAAGGTTATGTTGTGCTGCTTTTGCTTGGTTTGGTTACATAATTTTAACTGTCCCATGTATGGAAGCCAACTTGAAGTAGTTATTTTGTTTACGTATATATGTTTATGTAAACTTGAAGATGTTATTTTAGCTCCACGCTTGGGAAGCCAACTTGAAGTATGTGAACGTAATGTTTAACTTGAAGAAGTTTATTTGTTTATGTAACTTGAAGAAGATGTATGCTTACGTAATTTATTTTATATAATATTTATTTAGTTGCATTTAAGGAGTTCCTGGAACACGCTTTGGGCATCGGTTTGAATTTGTTGATTATGTAATAGTTACTGTTATTATGCAATATGCTGCTACGTATGAGAAGCTGATTTCAAGATGTGTTTTTGTTATTATACTCCAAGTTTTACACTATAATATTTAACTTTGTTATTAACATTGCTTCTATATATTATTTATGTTTGAATTTGCCTCGGCTGCGTCAGTAATGTTTGTAGAGTCATGTGTCTTAAGCAGGGCATGGTATGACAATAATTGTAGACGTCACAGAATTTAAGTTTTTAAATTCACTTCTTTTATTAATTCTTGCACATTTTTATAAAGCACTACACTTTTTAAAAACTGTAAGAATCTTCAATACTTTTACTTAGCACGTATACATATTTTATGATTCACACGTAGAGAACACATCTTCCATCTGTTCATTACCAAGGCTTGCCAACAACTGAGTAACTTTCAATGGTTAAAACTTGTAAACTTCAGTATTTCAAGTCTCTGATTGGCTAATTCTAGTCCAATAGAATATCTGCATTTTACTTAAACTTTTTTCTTGCTATTGATTGGCTAATTTTAAACTGTTACTGAATTTACCTTATCTTTGATATAATCATGACTGGTAACTTTTCAAACTCTTAAACTCATTATTGCTACAAGGTTACCTCATTATTACCTCATTGTTAGCAACTTAAAACTTATTATTCTCACAGCTCTTGCATTATTAAAGTATATAATGTATTCACATAACATTAATAAAATATGTTTATAATAAAAAGTAAGCATATGCAATGACTGTTACATACAATTCAAATAATTATTACATACTTATTGTTTCAAGGCGGGCTGTTATTGAATTTACTTATTATAAAATACAATTGAAATTATTCAGATATTACAAATACTGCCTCACCATTCACAATGAAATGTAAGCGCAAGACTTTGCATTCATGTTATTTAATGGAAGCATTCACATAGAGTCATGCAACGCGCTACACAATGCAAGAGTTTGCAAACCCCAAACTTTATGCTTGCATTGCATGCATAGAGGAAGAATTCTGCATTTCTTTCTCTTTGCATTGCCTGCTGTTCAACAGCAGATGATCACGATGCGAGACTTTAGCCATCTAATGTACATGAATGCACTCTTCCATTAGGCCATGCCACATAAATTGTGGGTTACCATCTCTCATTTCTCTCAAGAGGTTATGGTAATGTCCTTACTGAGCCCTCTTTCATTTAGTGGATGAACCCGGCATCTGTGCCTAGATTTCTTGGCTCAGGCGCAAAGAGATAATGAACATTGCATTAACATAATGTGCAGCTGTATCATCACATGTATAACTTGCTGCAGTTCCGTACATTATTCCGTATGCGGGAAGGAGGTATGAAATTTTAAGAAACTGACGGAATCAGAGTTTTTTAATATGCAGTGTTGATTGTGTAGTATCCTGGGTTCTTAAACTGTGTAGGAGTTATTGCTTTATCGAAAACATTGGGCCCTTCTTGGCGACCGCTTAGCTTTTGCGGAAATCTTGTCGGAAGGTATTGCGATCGTGATGAAAAAAAAAAAAAAAATTATGGCTAAAAGAATGTCACGAAGCAAGGAAAATTAGCTAAAGTGGCTTATTCGTGTTTAGACGTGCAGATCCTACAGCTGTTCTGTGCCTATGGCTATGCCCTGTTGTCGCTCCGTAGCTGCGGCCCTTGCGGCTTAGACCCATGATGCTACAATTTTGGCAGCAAAATGCCAACGACAGCAATGCTAACATGGTGCAAGTGCATGTGTTACATATTGATAGCGAAAATGCTCACTACCCACATATGGAATAATGCACGTTTCCATAGTACTTGCACAACTACTTTCAATGTTTTGAGCAAACAGTCGTGGTGTCACTAACACTACGCGCAGCTGTTGGACGTATGAATGTAATATTTTTTTGTGACTTATTTATAAAATATTGAGTGACCTTTCTTATTTGGTATTGTTGGTTATATTATTCAATTTGAAACTTACGATGCACTCGGAACATTTCCGCAGTTAGTTTAAGGATCTAGAAGCCCATGCAAACTTCTTGCGTTACGCCTACGGCTGCATTGTGAATGGTGTTCGCTCACGCCTGCGCATATGTTGCATTACGTTAGCGCTTACATTTCATTGTGAATGAAGCTTAACCCGCATTATGTTGGCTGAATTGAAAGCAGTGAAAAAATACCATTGGCGAGTTAAAAATAAATGAAATCCCAATGCACAAAATTGACTTTCCACTTTGTGATTGATATAATCATTGGAATTAATTGATCTAATAGTGGCCAAAACTATGAAGCCCGGGATTTAAAGTACTTACAGCATTGTAAATCGCCATTAGAGTATGTCATCCCAATACAATTTGAGATCTGCTTGTGGCTTACAGGGAAAAATGTGAATCAGTTGGGGAATTTAATGCCGTACCACCATGTTATCTCAGAGTGGTTAGAGCAACTGGACGGAAACCAGGAAATGGCAATGGCATTGAATTTTTCAGTCGTCTGATTCTACCTTGCCAATATAATCATTGATGTGCATTCCCAATCTATACTTTTTTTGATGGACACTGCATTAATATCCAGTAATTGTGTGTGGTATGACAACATATAAATCTTTTGTTTCAGCAAAAACATCTAAGAGCAGAAGGACCTCAGACATAATCTCCATGTTGGTGAACGTGTATGGAAGTAAAGAACTGTTTGTAAATGAATATAGAACACTTCTTGCAGACAGATTGCTATCTCAGTTCAGTTACAACACAGAAAAAGAAATTCGCTACCTCGAACTGCTTAAGTTGAGGTGAGTAACATTTTAACATCCACCACTAAGAATGGCACATTTTTGTTTAAAGACTAAAAGTGAAGCAAACATTGTATAAGAACTATAATACAATGTTTTAATTTAATTGAATCTTGAGTTGCCAAAGCTTCATTTACTTTAAATTAATGGAACATGTTTCGAAAGCACCGCTTGCTTTCATCTTCAGCTTTTTTTCCGACTGAGCATGACGGGAATTCAGGCCCAAAGATGTAGATGGCATGGAGGTGGTATCATCTGGTGTGTCCACGATGAAGCTGCTTAGATTGTTGAGTGACAGGATTTCAAGGTTAATTACGTTTTCATGCATTTGATTATGTGTATGTTTTCCCAATCTTAAAGAAATCCAGTGACTCAAGATTCAATTAAATTATTGTTTTGCTTCATTGTCTCTAACTTCCGAAAAACATCTTTTTACTTTCTCTACTACGTATAGTAAGTAGGGAAAGTATTGTATTCCACCCAAAAATTCGATACCAAGATTTCACCGGAAATATATGTTTTGAAACCCCCTGAATTCAAAAAAAGCATTTTTGGAAACATGTCCGTGTGTGTGTGTGTGCGTGCGTGCGTGCGTGCGTGCGTGCGTGGGGGTGTGGGGGTGTGTGTGTGTGTGTTTGTGTGTGTGTGTGAACAGCATAACTCAGAAACGAACAGTCGGATAAACACCAAACTTGGTATTTAGGTTCAGTATCTTCCAGAGATGCGACACGGTTTTCAAGAAAAGATTTCAAAGTTTTCAAGATTTTTTGAAAATTTTAATTTTCTCAAAAATGGCTCTAACGATTTTGATTAAAATATTATATGTTTAAGATATTTTTATGACAAATAAAATGTATATCTTGAATTTTCTGGGAATGTCTCCAAAAGTATTCTTCATTGTGAACAACTTTTGTATAACTGGTAAACCGTAAGAGATAGACAAAATTTTACTACACATAAAATGTAGATCGAGTTAAAATACACAATTAATGTCATATACATTTATTTTGTTGAGTGAACCATTTTCGAGATATTGCTTGTTATTCCCTTGAATTTTCCAATACTTATACTTTTTCTCAAATGGAATTTCGTTATTCATTTTTTTTTTGTCCTGGTAATGCAAAGAGAATGGAATGTTCCACATAGCAACCAGCTCTTAAAATATTTGACTATCGCTTAAAGCCTACCAATTCGCCTTCATCTACAAGAAAATTAGCAATAAGATTAGCATCTTGATATCTCGATTAACATGAAGCATATGGGGAATAAGCATTTGTAAAAATAGTTTGTACAAGAGTAGAGAAAGTCATGTGAGTGTAACACATCAGATTTTAATAATACAGTGTGTCCCTATGAATTGCTACCAATAACAAGTGTGAATGTCTCCTAACTCAGTTAAGTTGGCAATATGGTTTTCATCTTCTCTTGTTTAGCAACTTTTCAAGTTTTTGTAACAATGAAATCATGATGCTAGTGCACCTGTGTGTAGTATGACAACATATACGAGGTGTGATAAAAAACTAACAGGAATTTTTGTTTTCTTAAAGAATTTTTAATTACTCATCAACATTAACTTTGTCCCCTTCAAAGCAATCCCCCTCAGATATAATACACGTGTGTATGTGCTTTTTCCAATCTTGGAAGCACTTCTGGAACTCACTTTTCGTTATGGTGTTCAGCTCCTTCAGTGATTCTGTTTTTATCTCATCAATGGTGGCAAAATGTCGTCCTTTCATGGTTCTGTTCAGCTTCGGAATAGAAAGAAGTCACAAGGGGCCATGTCCAGCATTTACAGTGGCTGAGGCAGTTTGGTGTCCTGCTTGATGCATTTTTGTCTCTTGAATTTATGTATTCTCCTATCTACCATTTCCTGGCTGAATCCATTCTCTACTGCAGATTTGTTGATCTGTTGATATATAGTATTCAGTTCTGTTGAGGGGGATGTTGATTAATCTGTGAGTCATGCTGTTGAACGTCGCTTCTTTGTGTGCTTTAATTGTGAAAAGGTTTACATTGGAAAAATGAAAAGGAATATAGGCACCCGCTTCGAGGAACACCGGCGTTGCATAGTGTTCAAACAGACTGACAAATCAGCAGTTGCTTTTCACTTCTGGACTTAAAACCATGAAATATACACCAACATCCAGTTGCTGAAACCAGCCCAAAAACCCAAAGAGCTTGAAATGTGGGAGAAGGTTTACATAAAGATGTTTGAAAACTGCATCATGAACTTTGATTTGCCAGAAGCAGATAACCCTCTATTTAGTTTCATCCATAGCCCGCTAGAGGACACCCCAGGCTTTCCACAATACGACTTGAGAGTTCATCCGACAGTCACCAGGCAGCTGATGATGTGAGCTCATGCTCATGATACATATTCTGTAAAATAAATAGGTGAGTGAAGCTAGTAAGAGTGTTTAGGTTGACTCCATTTTCATCAAGTGTATTTTATTAATTGCTTCACTGTGTGTGATTCCACCATTTTTTGGACACAAATCTGATTTTTCTTCTTCCATTAGCTGATTGAAAAATGGGGTGAGAATGTTATTTCAGTATGCTATTTAGTGTATTCTTGTTAAAATAAGACTGATTATGTGTGTTGCGCTAATCACACGTCAAACCCCAATTTTATATCATAAAGATGGAATCTCTCTACACAACGTGGATTTTCAGAGCACCAATAGTGTGTGTTTTGAGTGTTGACATGTAGCGTTAGGTGGAACCATACCTCATCTGTAACACAAGCCGAGGGTCAGTTAATCCTTCAGTTACTGATGACAGAAACCAATAAGCACACATGCTATGGGATTGTCTGCTTTTAAATTTTAAACACATGTGCATTTATAGGGCTTGGATTTTAACAATTTCACCTGTATGTGCAGAAGTCACTGAAACCCCAACTTGTGTTAACTTCAATAATAATTTTCGTGGTGAACATTCAAGATTTTTGCCAGCTTCGTTTAAAGTTTCTTTTGTTAAAACTGTATGTCTTCACATGTGTTTGTTTTGCACTGAACCAGGAGTCCCATATTTGTTCACAAGATCATGAATTGAAGTTCTGGAAGGAGGCAATTGTGCAGGAAACTTCAGGATGGATTCTTCACGAACCTGATGAGCAGATTCACATTTAAAATAACATTTACATACAAATATGCTTTGTTCTAAAGTTAACTGTCTTCCCATCTTTGCAAATGAAAGTGGTCTTCTGACTGCATGGTAGCCGAAGGACAGAAAACCTGTCGTGAGTGTGGGGTGTGGGAAGTCAGCTGGCATTGGCTCTGACATACGACACTGTGCAAGCAGTCAGGTTTTATACCGAAGACTAGTATTATTTGTGCAAAGTTGAAAATTATAGACAAATATTGCCAAAATTTTATTGAGAGTCACAGATTTTATTACTTTCTCTACTACATATAGTAAGTAGGGGAAGTATTGTATTCCACCCAAAAATTTGATTCTGAGATTTCACCAGAAATACATTTTTTGAGGTCCCCTGAATCCAAAAAAAGCATTTTTGGATACATGTCCGTGTGTGTGTCTGTGAACAGCAGAACTCAGAAACGAACAGTCAGATAAACACCAAACCTGGTATTTAGGGTCAGTATCTTCCAGAGATGCGACACAAAGGTTTTCAAGAAAATCCCCACACCCCAGATTGCCCTTTACATGGAACATTTTTCGAAAATTTTAATTTTCTCAAAAAACTGCTCTAACGATTTTGATTAAAATATCATATGTTTAAGATATTTTCATG
Source organism: Deroplatys truncata (assembly GCA_030765065.1). Lineage (NCBI taxonomy): Eukaryota > Metazoa > Arthropoda > Insecta > Mantodea > Mantidae > Deroplatys > Deroplatys truncata. Next base: position 21,960,890 of record CM060978.1, read on the forward strand.
ACAAATAAAATGTATATCTCAAATTTTCTGGGAATGTCTCCAAAAGTATTCTTCATTTGAATGACTTTTGCATAACTGGTAAACCATAAGAGATAGACGAAATTTTACTACACAAAAAATGTAGATTGCATTAAAATACACAATTTATGTCATATACATTTTTTTTGTAGAGTGAACCATTTTCGAGATATTGCTTGTTATTCCCTTAAATTTTTGAATACTTATACTTTTTCTCAAATTCGTTATTCATTTTTTTTGTCCTGGTAATGCAAAGAGAATGGAATACTCCACATAGCAACCAGCTCTTAAAACATTTGACTATCGCTTAAAGCCTACCATATTCACCTTGCATCTATAAGAAAATGAATAACAAGATTAACATCTTGATTAACATGAAGCATATGATGGAGAATAAGCGTTTGTAAAAATAGTTTGTACAAGAGCAGAGAAAGTCATGTGAGTGTAACACATCAGATTTTTTTTTTTAAATGTTCTCAATAAATTTTGTAGCATGATTATTGATTATTGTTATATGTGTGTGTGTGTGTGTTTTTTTTTTTTAAAGGTTTGGGGAGTCCCAACTCCATTATTGTGAGGTGATGCTGAAAGATGTGTACGACTCAAAAAGAATAAATGCTCATCTGCATTCTGACCCAAACTTCAATTTAGACAGACAGCAGTTTCCTGCGACAGCCATGATACTCTCTGCACAATTTTGGCCTCCGTTTAAGGAAGAAACTTTGGAATTGCCTACAGTTGTAAAAGAACATCTGCAGACATATACAAAAGCATTTGAAACATTGAAGGTAACATTTGCTGTTGAGATATACTTTCTGTTTATGAGTTGCATTTTTCTTTCTGTTCTGTTAGATGTGTCTGAGAATACACTTTGCCGTAGAAGATACTCAAGTCACTCAGTATGCTGTGTATCATTGTACTTTTATCTGTCTACATTCTATATTCTGATTTTTATAGTTTTACTGTATCTAGAGTGTATCAAATGACGGAGCAAACAGTTTTAAAAACCAAAGGCTGTAAGGAAGAGCCTACACAAATAAGCAAAGCTCTCTGTCTTTCACTTCCAGTAAATACTGTTTAATTTGTTCTGCTAGGTATGATAATTTGAAGCTAGAATATTTTATTTCTCCAGGGAAATCGCACATTATGTTGGAAACCTCACTTAGGATCAGTGAGTCTGGAAATTGAACTAAAAGAGAGAAAAATAAATCTGACTGTTTCACCTATTCATGCAACGATAATTTGGCATTTTCAAACAAAGAGTAAGTAAGTTTACTTATAATACTATTTATTACCGCTTATATTTTTTAAGGTTGTATAGTACAGAGTGCCTGTGTTTTTGCCCAGCCAAGATCGTGTGTATTTGTGATTCGCTTGCACTGCAGTGACCTCGGTATGTTTAGCTAGCTCACTAGTGGTGAATCACCCGCTCAATGCTATGCTTTATTGACTGTGAATGTCAGCTGTCAGTTACTGCCTTCTGTTGATTCTGTAAGGACTAGAGTTTGTGCATTGTGCATCTCAAAAGTGAAAGCTTATTCAAACATCTGTGTTTTTTGTAAATTACTTTATAGAGTGTTGTTATTATTGTTGCTGTTCTTGTCTACAAAAAATTCACGCTTGAACAAATAATGTTTATAAATAATAAACATTCGAATGGTGTAGAAAGGTGTGTAGACATTTTCAGGAGACATTTCCTGGTATTCCAGTTCCAAATAGAGATACCGTCAGATGTGTGGTTAATAGGTTCGGGACAATGAATCGCTAAACCTAATAAGTGAAAAGGACATGTTCTAACAGAGGAAAACATTGACAAAATTGGTGCATCATTCAAATGCTCTGCAAAGAAGTCTCTAAGATGTGTTGCACAGCAAATGTATGTTTCAAAAGCCTCTTCATACAACTGCTAAAGTTTCAAAATTGAAACCTTACAGAGTGACTATTGTTCATGAATTACAATCTCATTACGATGAGGAATGCTAGGAATGTCTTCACGCAAATGGACATCACTTATAACAAGGTTAGTACTCATTATAGTGTCTGTCACTATTACTCATGAGTATGTAATGTGGGAGTTTAAGAACTGAAAACCCTCTGGTGTAGTAGACAGAGTGCAGAACACACACACACGCAATGTGGGCCAGGCCATAAAACAACCACTCTGTATTTAATATAGCACTTTTTTTCCCCATTGTAGTGCATATATTACTAAGGAATTGGAATTAAAATTTAGATTTAGATGGCACATCCAACATTTGGCATTTGAAAGTAAGTGTGTGTGTTCTGATTATTTAATAACCATTTTGGTATATTATATTGCAACTATCACCAGACACACACCTAGCCATTCTGAGTGAACACTTTATTACCATAACAAGCCGACTGCATGGCATTAAGAATGTGCTGCAGAGTTAACTGAAATTAAAAAAAAAAAAAAATTGAGGTGCGGATATAACATTCATAGGAAAATGTTATATCCTTTGTTAATTAATTATTCTTCCACAAAAGCCATGTGGAAAGGTAGAGCCAGACTGAAGAATTCAATGCCATAGCCAGGATTTGAACCTTGGATCTTCAGCGTACCGTGCAGCTGCTCTAACCTACTGAGCTGCCATGCCAGCACAACATTAAATTCCCCAACTGACTCATGTTTTTCCCAGTAAACCACAAAATGTTCTCAAATTCATTTTTTGAGAAAACATATCACAATGGCAGCTTTCAATTTCATAAGTACTTTAAGCTCTAGGCTTCATAGTTAACCATTATTAGGTCAGTCAGTGGTTGGAGTATTATCTCGAAAACAAGGTTGAGAATGCCTTGCGGTTTACCAGGAAAAATGTGAGTCAGAGAATCTAACATCATGCTGACATGTTGCCATGGTAGCTCAACTAGTTAAAGCAGCAGCAGATTAAGCTAAAAATCTCTGATTCATATCCCTGCTATGGTATTAAACTTTTTAGTCTGATTCTACATTTCCGTTCCATCCTTTGTTGCAGACCAGTGGACTATTGAAGAGCTGAGTTTGTTAATGCATGTTCCTGGTACTGTATTGCGACGGAAAATAGCTTACTGGCAGTCACAGGTAAGCTTGTGCAGGTTTATTGCACTTTTTAGGAAGAAAAAAAAATAAGTTCTACTAATATATTAGAGTGGTTTTCTCTTAGGAAGGCCAATGGACACACAAGAAAACAGATATAGCTGCATGTTCTGCTCCCTTCCTATCATACTCCCCACAAGCATTTAGCCATACCTGTGCAAGTTTGTAGCATAGCGTTTACAACAATACATATGTATTACTTTTATAATTGCTGGTCAGGTAATTCACCCTATGAAAGTCACATCAATTGTTATCATCTGTTTATAGTAAAGTATAGCAATAGTTTTTGGAAGCTTAACTATAATAAAAAAAAAATCTGATGTGTTACACTCACATGACTTTCTCTACTCTTGTACAAGCTATGTTTACAAACTCTTATTCTCCATCTATTTCATATTAATCGACATAAACATTTGCAGAAACTATCTTTTGACATGCAAAGAGAATTACATTTTACACATAGCGACCAGTTCTAAAAATATTTGACTATCGCTTAAGGCGTAATATGTTCCCCTTGTTTTGTGATTGCAAGGGCAAATAGAAATACAGTAGCCTTTAAGCATCGACATATCTCTTAAGGTGCAGCACTATTCTCTTTGCCACAGATTAATACTCTTTGCATATCCAAGACAAAAAAGTGAATAACGAATTCCCATTTGAGAAAATAAGTATTGAAAAATTTAAGCGAATAACAAGCAATATCTCGAAAATGGTTCACTCAACAAAAAAAATGTATATGACATAAATTGTGTATCTTAACGCGATCTACATTTTTTGTGTAGTAAAATTTTGTCTATCTCTTATGGTTTACCAGTTATACAAAAGTCATTCACAATGAAGAATACTTTTGGAGACATTCCCAGAAAATTCAAGATATACATTTTATTTGTCATGAAAATATCTTAAACATATGATATTTTAATCAAAATCGTTAGAGCCATTTCTGAGAAAATTAAAATGTTCAAAAAATGTTCCATGTACATGGTAATCTGGGGTGGGGGGATTTTCTTGAAAACCTTCGTGTCGCATCTCTGGAAGATACTGAACCTAAATACCAAGTTTGGTGTTTATCCAACTGTTCGTTTGTGAGTTATGCCGTTCACACACACACACACACACACACACATACACACACACATACACACACACACACACACACACATGGACATGTTTCCAAAAATGCTTTTTTTTAATTCAGGGGGTCTCAAAACATGTATTTCTGGTGAAATCTCAGTATCAAACGTTTGGGTGGAATATAATACTTCCCCTACTTACTATACGTAGTAGAGAAAGTAAAAAAGAGCACCTAGGATGGAGCTAACTGCATCGCATGACCTCAGGAACCAATTAAATCCAATTGGCCGGAAGATTTTTAGTGGACGTTAAGATTGTCACTGTGCATTGAAGGCAATCAGCCTTCCTTTATGAAAACGACTTCAGTTATAACATCTTTTTCCTTTAGGATAAGGGCATTTTAAGGGAATCAGTAGCCTTGGATGTTCATGTGTATGCAGACTAAAGTTTTACTTAAATCTTTGTTGCACAATGGCTATGCATAGGCTAAGGATGGAAAATTGAATCAAATGTAAAACAAATCCAGTATCATGGGAGGGACTCTGATCAGGGATCTCTTTGATATACTAGAATGAACGAGAAGCATGATTCCAGTAAACTAAAAATATGTCATTAAATGTTGGCTATTGCATTGAATTTTTCAAATGTATTGTGATGCAGTGACTATGGCCCAAGATGGGCGCCAGGTAGTTGGAGATAAACAAAGATAAGTTGCACTCTTGCCTGCTGTGAACACCAGAAGTGCTATCAGCAGTTAAACAAAGCTTTTCCTCGCCTCCAGAATGTGTGTCCAGATAGTTCTAGAATGTTCTGTGGAAGATTCCATTGGCTGTATAAGCGAGCGTTCTTGCAAGTGTCAGTCATTGAGTTAGCGAGTTGGTGATGACTGCTGTGGCGTGCAGGCGGTGCTACTGTGGAGCAAGAGATTGTAGAGGTTGTGTGTTTGACTTCCTAGCAAGTGAACTGTCTGGAAGAAGAGGCTGCATCTCAAAGAAAGTGAAGTGACAGGGAAATTGAACAAGTGATTTAAGTTTAAAGGAGTTGTAAACAAAACCACGTGACAAGAGAGCACCTCACTCGCTGGTGGGCAAACTACAACTTTTCCAACTTAGCATGTCATCTCTTCCGCTACACTTCAGTTCGTAACTTCTGTGGTTATTCTCATGCAGAGAAATTCAAAAAACTTATTATTGTAACAGTTCAATTTATGAAACAAAATGTGTTTGTTTAGATTCACCTATAAGTAAATGAACCATTATAGCAGAGGTTTTAAGAGGCTGTATGCAGGTGCTGCAGTTCATTTTCAGTTTCTGGATAAGCCGTCAGTGTACTTTTGCAACATGTTGAGAAAATATTACTTTCGAGAGAGTCATGGCTGAGAATCCTCTGCCACTGTGGAAAACATAAACACACAAAGTGGCTAGAAGGCAATTGTGTTAAATGTTTGTAACAAATTCTGTGTAAAGTACCCACCTTTAATCAACAATGAATATGGTTGGGCATTATTTAGCAATAATTGAACATCTCTGTTAGTGATGCAGAATTGTTGCTCGGATTGCTTGGGTCATGTTTGTTTTCTGTGGCTTTCTAACCTATAGTGCTGATAATTTTCTTAACTCGTTGACTCATAAAACGTTAAAGTAAAAGTAGTATACTGATGTTAGTCATTAAATGAATGATTTCTAAAGTCTTAAGTTAAGAACAATTTAATCCAGTATCTTTAGTCACAGATGCCGAAATTTTCAGGTACAACGTTTGTTTGTCTGCCCTTAGTGTTATGTGTTAGAAGTTTAAGATGTAATGCAAAATATAGCAACAAGACATACAATGTTTAAAAGTTAATGATCCCCAAGCTGCACAATATACTGTATTCACATTCTGTCTGAAGCAATTTCCTCGTCATCCTCCACGTGGTGCTGCCATGTGCTCAGCGGAGTGATACATTTAAGTTTTGTTTATTTCTCCTTTCAACTTATAGTGAAAAAGGTATAGTTCACATTAATGAACTGACAGTGTGAACTAAGTGAAAGCTGAACCAGATCAAAACACAGTGACAGTTATAAAACTGGACAAAGTTACAATATTCAATTTTTTTTTCCACTCTCTTTGCAATGCTCTACCTATCTTCAACATCAAAGCTTCTTGTAACACATTTATTTACTTCTATGATTAGCCAGCACCAGTTATTTAATCTTGTGTAAGTGCAGAGAAGTTACATATATCGTAAAATATGGTATTTATTTAAGGTGAGTCGGAATTGTTACACTAACATCACTTAAGTTTAAAAAAAATCTAATGTGTTATACTCACATGACTTTCTCTACTCTTGTACAAACTATTTTTATAAAAGCTTATTCTCCATATGCTTCATGTTAATCGAGATGTTAATCTTATTGTTAATTTTCTTGTAGGTGCAAGGGGAATATGGTAGGTTTTAAGCGATAGTCAAATCTTTTAAGAGCTGGTTGCTATGTGGAGTATTCCATTCTCTTTCCATTACCAGGACAAAAAAAAAAAAAAAAGAATGAATTTGAGAAATATAAGTATTGGAAAATTTAAGGGAATAACAAGCAATATCTCGAAAATGGTTCACTCAACAACAAAAAATGTATATGACATAAATTGTGTATTTTAACGCGATCTACATTTTTTGTGTAGTAGTAAAATGTTGTCTATCTCTTGTGGTTTACCAGTTATGCAAAAGTTGTTCACAATGAAGAATACTTTCGGAGACATTCACAGAAAATTTGAGATATACATTTCATTTGTCATGAAAATATCTTAAACATATGATATTTTAATCAAAATCGTTAGAGCTATTTTTGAGAAAATTAAAATTTTCGAAAAATGTTTCATGTAAAGGGTAATCTGGGTGGGAGGATTTTCTTGAAAACCTTCGTGTCGCATCTCTGGAAGATACTGAACCTAAATACCAAGTTTGGTGTTTATCCGACTATTTGTTTCTGAGTTATGCTGTTCACAGACACACACACACACACGGACATGTTTCCAAAAATGCTTTTTTTGGATTCAGGGGGTCTCAAAACATGTATTTCCGGTGAAATTTCGGTATTGAATTTTTGGGTGGAATACAATACTTCCCCAACTTACTATAAGTAGTAGAGAAAGTAATAATTCAATAACACATTACTGTTTCTAGCTTCTTTTCAAATATCGATGTAAAATATGGTGTTGCAGATCATACAGAAATACAAGAGGTGTTTCACTGATTTACACTTTAAAATTTCTCACCATCCATGGATGCCATTTGGATTGTTTGTTGCTTGCTGTAGAGTTTCAAATATTTGTAAATTGGTCTGCAAACAGCTGCCAGCATGATCAGAGGAGTATAATCTAGGAAACTACAGTTCATTTCTGTAACTGCGGTCATTATATGAGTGCACAATATAGAGACTGATCATCAAGGACAACACTGGATGCTGTAATACTACAGATATTCACAGTGTTTGGAGAGTATGCACCATCACAAAAAGCCGCGTAAACTGGGTGGATGACTGGAAATGTTGCACATCAAACAGAGAAGTGAACCAGTTCTAGTAGGAAAGTGACTGTGGCACTGCAGTCAACATCTCTAGAGTGGAGTAGCTTATTTAGAAAAGGTGTGTCAAGTTCTTGGAAATGGAAGCAGCTATAGGATTTGCCACTGCATAGTGCACAAACACTTTATGATGGGAAAGTTGAAACTGCAGCACAAGGACAACAGTACAAGGATGTGAACAGTGATCACTTTTAATGTCACAACCAGGATCCAGAAGGCTTCATGTCCAAACTTGTGACTGGTGACAAGATTTCACTCGAATGACATGAGCACACACCAAAGTTTCCACGACAGTGGAAGCATCAAGAATTCCTCACCAAAGAACTTCCAGACAGCACCTTCAGTAGGCAAATGCATGGCCACAGTCTTTTGGGACAAGCATGGAATCATCCTCATTAACAGGCAGGAATAGTCGAGACCCTTCAGAGCTTGTGTCATGCAATTCAGAACAAATGTATGAAAAGTGTGCTCCTACAACACCACAGTGCTTGTCTCCCACACAAGTCAGAAAACCATGATTAGTATTGCTGAGATGGGATTGTAGGTGCTCCTCACTGACCCCTGCTGCTTACCATTTATTCAGGGGGCTTTGAAGAAACCTCTGTGGCGACATCATTTTACTGGCTTTTAGGAACTGCAAGCAGCTGCCTAATGGTGTGTGATTAACTCTGAAAAGGTGGTTCCAGAAGGACCTAGAGAAGTTGCTACATCAGTGGCAGAAGTATATACAGTGGAATCTCGTTAGCATGTTCCTCATTAACACGTTTACCTGTATATTATTTGAATTTTAAAAGTTCTGGCACCAAATGTAATAAAGAACGTTTGTTTAGTACATTTTCTCAGTCCGCTTACTACATTCAAAGTTTGTGTCATATGCTGTTTTGGCCAATCCTTGGTCAGTCCAGTGGAAGTAGGTGCTAACATGTTCAAAATTTGACATCCTTATTTGCTACTTTGGTCAATCCTTGGTCATGGGGTGGAGACCAGCAGCCATTGACATGCATCTATGTACATATTTGTGTGGGCAGGATAGATAATGTTTTATAGCTTGGCATTGTAAATGCAAACAATAATTTCTACTGTTGAATGTTGACCAAACATAACTTAGATTGTATTTTAACTTTTTGTTTGCAATGGAGAAAAAGAAAGTGCTGCAAATAACCAACAGTGAAACAGTGAAAAACTGAAAATCCTTGAAGTAGATTGCATTCCAAATATGAAACGTGTGGATATAGCGTGTAAGTTAAACATTCCTCCATCAACCTTAAACACAATTGTTAGCAAATGTAAACTGATTGAAATTGCTTTTGAAGAAGGGAAAAATGCTAAAACAACTCTTAGAAAGTAGGATCAGAAGAGAATCGGATCAAAATTTGTTGCATAGAAACACCTACCGTATTCAAATCATATTTAATATGCCAAAGATACTATCTTCTATTCTACTGGTTGTAACATGATGCATGCTTGTCATTTTTTTGGGGGGGGGGGAATAGTTATCACGTGTGTAATAAAACACGCAGCAAAGCCACTTTTATCGCTTCCATAATTTGCAGTTTATTCTTCTCAAAAACATTCACTAACTAACCTCAAAACCTGCTTAAATTATATAGAGAAACAAACTAACAAACAGGTTCGCCAACGTAAATCCAAGTTGACCAACATAAAAGCTTGAATTATTTATTCTCAGACTTTGTGTATTCAAATCAATCTCAATATGTATTGAATTTAACATAGAAATGTGGATCATATTCAATATGGAATTGTACTCAAATTGACTTCAATTCGCCATGAAAACGTAGTAATTAATAGATTTTATTACATAATTATGTTCTTAAATTGCAGATTTTGTATTTTCATTAACACGTTTTACCGTCTATGATGTCCAAATCCTTGGGTCCTGCAAAAATGTACTAACGAGATTCTGCTGTATAGTTTAAAGGAGATTATATTGAAAAAGTACATATAGAGTTTCTGTGTGAGTGTAAAGAAAAAATAGAATGTAAATCGATATAGAACACTCCTCTTTTTTCATTCAGGACAATCCCAGTAGAATTCCTTGTGGTTGTATGGATGAGAAATCCCAAAATAGTAATGTGAGGTACTTATGACGAGAGTTAATGGGCTAAATAATGAATTCATAATGAGTTTAAAAAGGTCAATACTGAATTGATTGTGGGAAGGATGGAGGATAAAATTGAGCCTAAGTTATGAGTCTTTCCTTAAGGGAAGGTTGAACTTGCCATTAACCAAAGTTGTTTTTCTTTGTCACTCCATATAGCTCTGTTCATGCTTTAGAATATCATTCAGACATGCTGGCTAGCTCATTTGAAGTAAGCATTGTTTCATGGGGTGATCATTTACCAGTTTACAGACATGCAGAGTTATCTCTACACATATGTTTGGCAGGCTCACTCTTCTTGAATGGAACACTTTATAAATGAAGTGGGTATGGATAACTTGTGTGTTTCAGCACATAAACAATTCAATAACTTTGCAGGGTTTATTACGTGAAGTTTCTACCGATTGCTTTCTCCTTGTGGAGGAAAGTACAACTCGTTCAAAATGCCAAACTTCCTCAGATATGATGTGTGAGGATGAAGAAGCTGAGAGTGCTATGGCCTCTGCTCATGACCAGCGTGAAGAAGAACTGCAGGTAATTAAGTATAATAGTTCATGTTAATAGAAATTTCACTTTATACTCATCAGTTAGAAAGTAACTTGAAACAAAGTAATAGTTTTATACCTGAGATCCCATGTAGAAAATAGGCATTATACATCTTACCTTTCCCCAAAAAGGAATTTCTAATGGGATATGAATAAAAAAAAAGTTGCACTGTCTCTTTTCCTCCTTTTTTCTCCCTCTCCCTCGGGAGTAAAACTGCTTTATCTGAGGTATTAATAAAATTATAACATAAGTAAAAGGTTTAACAGTACACAAAATCTATGCACTTTCCTTGTGCTTGCAATGCAATGAGCACTATAGTCTTTCTCATAGTAACTGGTTTACATACATGAATAATAGTAATCAAAGGTCATCCTCCGTGGTCTAGGGGTACCATGTTAACCACTAGTTCCCAAGGTCATGGTTCAAACCCAGCAGAAGGCAATGGATTTTTTTGGGTGTAAAAATCCTTAGCATGGCTTCCTTCATAAGGCAAGTAAAGCTGGTTGTCCCATGTCGTAGATTTATGGCACGTAAAAGAACCTCAAATCTGATAAAGAGGCCTCTGAGCAAAATTTCCAGTCTTTCACGCTTAATATAGAATGGGATGCTAAGAACCACAGTAGTTAAAGAGCATCCATAAATAAAACTGAATTTAATTTGATTTTTTTTAAAATTTAAATAAAATCTGTCAGAAATATTATGCTTAAAAACATTTGTCATGCAGCATTTTTCAAAAAACTCGGTAATAGGCAAGTATTTAAATTTCTTTTGTTTCACACCAAAATACTTTCCTCTTTGGGTAAAGTAATTAAAGTAGCATATAGTCTGTTTAATAATTGATATCTAAACTGTGTTAAATACCAAGTTTCTTAACAATCCCATGGCAGTTGTTATATACAAAGTTTTTTGTAACAATCTCATTGACCATTCTTGTTATATAACAAGTTCCATAACAATCTCCTTGGCCATTCTTGTTATATAACAAGTTTCATAACCTCATTGGCCATTCTTGGTATATAGCAAGTTTCATAACAATCTCTTTGGCCATTATTGTTATATAATAAGTTTCATAACAATATCATTTGTCATTCTTGTTATATAATTAGTTTCATAACAATCTCGTTTGCCATTCTGTTACATACCAAGATTCATAACAATCTCATTGGCCATTCTTAGTATATAACGAGTTTCATAACAATCTCTTTTCACATTCTAGTTATATACCAAGTTTATTAACAATTTCTTTGGCAATTCTGTTATCTATCAAGTCTCATTTGCAACTCTTGTTATATAACAAGTTTAATAACAATCTCATTGGCCATTCTTGTTATATAACAAGTTTTTTCATGATAATCTCTTTGGTCATTCTTGTTATATGAGAAGTTTCATAGCAATCTCATTAGCCATTCTTGTTATATATCAAGTTTCATAACAATCTTTTTGGCCATTTTTGTTATATAGCAAGTTTTATAAATCTTTTTGGCAATTCTTGTTACATTACGAGTTTCATAACAATTCCTGCATGAAAGGCTCTCCCTCAAAATTCTATTTCCAGTTAGCCTATTATACCCAAAAAATGTAGGTTGTAGTGTAATTATTTGTATAGATTGTAAAGAAACACCTTTCAAGATTTATGGATTGTAAAATACTAGTGTCTTGTTGGAGAAGTATTGGCAGCTTCAAAGAAATGAAGGCATCTTTTGCTTTTAATGTTACAGGTTTTCTGGTCGTACATTGTTGGTATGTTAACCAATTTGGATTCAATGCCACTAGAACGCATTCATCAGATGTTGAAAATGTTTGCATCGCAAGGTCCAACAGCAGTAGAGTGTAGTCTTCAAGAGTTGCGTCATTTTCTGGACAGAAAAGTTAGAGAACACAAGTTGCTCTTCAGTGGTGGATTTTATCGTCTTCCAAAGACATAGAAACTGCTTTCTCAAGATACTGTTCACCACTACAGCCAGAAGTGGCTCCTACAGCTATGTGACATGTGAATTAACTTGGATAAAAAGTCATGATATATACAGCGCAGAAAGGTAAAATAAAGCTAGATTATTATTAACATTTTTTTAAAAAAAAATACAGTGCCGATATATGAAGTTCTTATTTTTGGAACCTTCTGCCCTCTTAAGAGAGATGACAGGGTACCCTTTTCCTAGTCCTTCATTGAATTTTGAAATAATTGAAATATTTATTTAGTTAATTGCAGAGTTGCACTGTGTTGCATCAATGCATTCTGTAAGTAATTTGGTATGGATCCCATATTCACAATCACCCCCTCCTTAGCAATCCAATTTTAACCCTTCCCAAGCAAAATTATTTTCAGGATTTGGAGCTATTGTCTTCGTGCAACCGACAAAATGAAGGCAAGCACAGAAACATCTTTGTGTGAATCTAGTGACATCTAGCAACCATTTACGTAAACAAAATGCCAGCTACAATGGCTTAACTGAATGCACAATAAGGGCCAGTTTCACCAACAGCGATAATTTTTCATCTTATTTTAGTTTATTGCTGGAGCTTAGAAGCATGTTTCACCACAAGTTGGCAAACCCAAATAAAGAAATCGTAGCTTTGGTTTATGCATAACAGCAATTTCTCATACATAACAAACGAGAAACGCTGCCTGCTGTTTCCATTGGTGCCTTTTCCTGTGCATGTCCAAGATCAAAACTATGTTTGATTTGTAGCGGGAAAACGTTGTTCCTCTGGTTGATGCCCTCTGCTGCAGTATCCTGGTCTCTGGCTATTGCTGCTCAGCGGCTGCTGATTTCTGTTCCTAATAAATTACCTATGCAACTAATTTCACTGTTCTCAGGGTTTTTGTTGGTGAGGCAAATTAAAATACACTGCATTTCCCTTAAAAAATGTGGTTCATTATCAATTAAATACTTATGGGCAGCTAGCTTTTCCCATTGTAACAATTTCCACCATAATAATAAATTAGGAGCCTAGTGTAACTGCACACGCTTCCCACCCAAATGTGTCCATAGAGTATCACTGTGTGACGACAAAATTGTATAAGAGAGTGAAAATCTGGGGCTTTCTTCCCCTTTTATACCCAAACTTAGTGATGCTCACCTTTGCGCCTCAAAATGTAACGACATTTCTAATTGGTCCTCAGACTGCATTACCGTATTATGTATGAAAATATTTTGCTCCAAAGTTTTACGCACACGCGTCCCAGTGACGCGCCCGGAAGCAGATTCAATAACTTTGTCTCTTTACTTTCCGTATCTATCTCTTTCTATTTCTCCTTATTGCTTCCAGTTCCTTGCTCATTAACTTGGTGAAAGGTGGGCTCTACCTAGAATTATCTTTTACCAGAATTAGCTAGCTTGGCCCGTCCCGTACTTATCTCTGTTACAATCAGCTTTGTACTTCTCTTGGCTGCTATATATTCTAACATATTTCTTGCTGAATTATATTATGTACAATTATTGTTTGATATTGATTTGTGCGTGTGCGTGCACGAGAGATATTTAAGCCTATCACATGCGAATAATTGATGCACTTAACTGCTCGGTGAAACAGATCTTTCATAGGGACAATGGTATAAATATGTAGGCTATAGGAAGGAAGAGAGGAGGTGTAAGCCAAAAGTTCACTCATATTTTATTGCACCATAAAATGTGTCGAGAATGAAACAATATACAAGCATTTGTGACCTGTAAAGAGCAGTGGAACATGTACCAGGAGTTAAGGTAGGTGATGCAGTGGAGAAATATAGGTTAGGTGTGTTGATGCAAAAAATGATAATTATTAATCCTGCAGAGCACAAATTTTTAATTTATTTTTGAAATTTCTATTCCTTAACTATTTACATATTGGATAAGAATTCCAATTCTTGCTCCTTTTGTTCTAAAATAGAGTACCATATTTTGTTTCATTTTATAGGCCCCTATAACTTTTATAGTCATATCGGGAGTATTGATGCGAGAAACAACTTGTTGACTGTAGGTTATTTAATGTTAGGTTTTAATAATTTCTATCTTAAAACACTCTTACATTCACACCCATATGCATATCCCCAGGCTCTGGGGAGGGTAGGGAGAAATACAAATTAAAAAAAAAATTTCCCCTACCGGAGCTGGGATTTGAACCTGTGACCTCAAAATTGGGCAGCCAAAATGCTGACTACTCAACTACGGAGACAGACTGAAACAACTAGTCTGTAGGTTGTTATGTAGACAAAACCACAACACAGAATCGACTTTGTAATACAGGTAAGCACATTGAAATAAAAATTGCTTCTCTCTCTGATCAATCATGTTCGCCTTCTATCTCTCTCATACTGCACAATTTCATATCCGTTGCTCTGTATAACCAAATGCCATCTTTCTTTTCGCTTCGCTAACTCCAATTTCGATCCGTAAATGGTGGAAGATGGCGGGTAAAGCTTTAACCGGGTTTACAGGCCACAGCAACCATTACACTAGTTGGTGAAACAGCTTTTTTACTAAATCGTGGTTTTAACACCTTTTACCCGTGTTAAGTAAAATTATCGTTGTTGGTGAAACTGGCCCTAAGTGTCCAAATGAACCTGATGTGTAGCCATCAGTAGCAAGTATATGTGTTCAAAAAGTGGTTGGAATCACACACAGTGAATTAAACACTCTTATTAGCTTCACTCATTTATTTTGCAGAACATGCATTGTTAGAAGCTTGGGTGTCCTCTGGTGCCTATGGATGAAACTAAATAGAGGGTTGTCTGCTTCTGGCAAATCAAAGTTCATGATGCAGTTTTCAAACTTCTTTATTTAAACCTTCTACCATATTTCAAGCTATTTGGGTTTTTGGGCTGGTTTCAGCAACTGGATGTTGGTGTCTATTTCATGGTTTTGAGTCCAGAAGTGAAAAGCAACGCTGATTTGTCAGCCTGTTTGAACTTTATACAATGCCGACATTCGTTGAAGCAGGTGTCTATGTTTCTTTTCGTTTTTCCAATGTAAACGTTTTTGCACTTTTCACATTGCATCCGTTAGATTCCTGACTTTTTGTCCTGGGGTATGAGGTCAGATTTTCTTGCTTTAATGAGATTCTTGATGCTGAATTTGTTGTAAGGTGCCAGGATGATCTTGTGACTAATGAATATTTTCTGAAATTTGTGAGAGAGATCTGGGTAGTATGTGAATTTCCTGAAGTTGATCTTCTCTGCTGCGTTAGAAAGTGTGGTGACCTGTTTGATGCATTTTTGTCTCTTGAATTTACGTATTTACCATTTCCTGGCTGAACCTGTTCTCTATTGCAGATTTGATGATGTGTTGATATATAGTATTCAGTTCTGTTGAGAGGGGTGTTGATTAATCTATGAGCCATGCTGTTGAATGCCGCTTTTTTGTGTGCTTTGGGGTTATAATTATGTGCTTTGATGTAATTATCTGTGTGCGTGGATTTTCTACGTATTCCAAATTCTATGCCATCTAAAACATTCATTAATTTGAGGTCCAGGAAAGCTAAGGAGTTGTTGGTAGCTATCTCTATTATGAATTGAATGGATGAGTCCTGTAAGTTTAAAAGCTTGAGAGTGTCCTCTATGTGTTTGTGTTTTATTATTGCGAATATGTCGTCAACGTATCTGTACCAAACTTTGAACATATAGGGAAATGCTTTGGTGATGTGTATTTCAAGTTAACTCATAAATAAATTTGCCAGGAAAGGAGATAGGGGGCTTCCCATAGCCAAACCTTTTTGCTGTTGGTAGAAACTCCCTTCAAAAACAAAAAAAGGAATGGTTTAGGCAGATCCTGGTGAGGTGTAGATATTCTTCACACTGTTCAGCAGGGATGTTGGTGGAGAGTAACCATTTTCTCAGAAATGTGACCAGCTTGTCTATGGGAATGCTTGGAAATAGGTTTTTGACGTCAAACGAGACGAGTGTGTCCTGGGAGTCCAATTTGATCAACTGCTCCAGGGAGTTTTTGATGCTGTGGCTTTCGAATTGTGGCAGTGCTTGAAATTGGTGAAGCAACCAACTGGCAAAGCAATAAGAGGTTGTAATTATATAACTAATTATCGACCTCATGTTATTGCCGGGCTTGTGGATTTTGGGGAAGCTGTATATTCTGGCTAACTTGGGGTTCTCAGAGTTTCTTGAAAAATTGGAACTTACACACAGTGAAGCATTCAAATATTGAAGAAGCAGTGAGCTGACTTAAGATACTCTTTGCTCCACTTACTACATATTACATGCAGGGCATGTTTTGTGAGGCATTCCCCACATCTTCCGCTGATATGCGTCAAGAGCAGGTACTCTTCCTCATTCAGCAATTCCCGCATTCTTTCCAAGTAATCTGATCCATCCAAAATGATGTTTTTGCTCCTCTTATCTGCCTTCAGTTATACCACATCTTTATTGTTTAGAGTTTTGCCGATGTTCTTATGGTGTGTGCCCGGGCCCTTTTTGTGTGGCATTTTGCTCAATATTTCCACACATTTGTTGCGAATTGTGCACCTGTCACTGTTGCTCAGATCTGCTGCGGCTATTTCAGTATCGGCCACGTAGTCATCCGGATTGTTAGAAAACTGTGAGCAAGTCTTTGTTCAAAAAAGCTATATCCTCTTTGTTGCAAAAGGTTAACAACGTTGAGGTCAGAGTGATCTGTCTTGAATATGACCGGTTTGCATAGGTGCAAGTTGTTAAACTTCTTTTTCTGTGGCGCTACTTTTTGCCTAGCTAAAAATGTGATGCATTTGAAAGTGTTTCTTTCTAGATTTTCCCAAATGGTGGCACCTAATGCTTTTGATATTTTCATGTGCAGATTATACAGTTCCAGATCCAGTTCTCCCAATTTAATGTAGTGCTTCAATTTCTAACACTTTCTTTTCAGCTGCTTTTTGTTCCCGCTTGTTCTTATTGTATTTTACTATTTTGCAAACAAATTTGAGGCATAGTTTTGTTTTTAGGCATCTGTTAACGAAACGTATGTCCGCTGATATTGCTCTCCTTTTTTGTTTTAATTTGAAAAATCTCCTGATTTCTAGATTATGGCCACAGAAAGAGTTGTTGAAAAACACGTGGTTGAGTTGTGGGTTTCTTACCTCGTCCTCCATTTTAAATCCCCTCGAGAATTTTCCGCATGACGTGTGAATTCATATTAAATGAATAACAAATTCCCAATTAAAAAAGAGGTATAAGTATTGAAAATTCAAAAAAAAAAAAACAAGGAATATCTCAGAAATGATTCACTCGACAAGAAAGAAAGAAAAAAAAAGAAAAAAAAAAATATGTGGCATAAATTCTGTGTTTTAATGAGATCTAAATTTTTTGTGTAATAAAATTTTGTCTACCTGTTACGGTTTACCAGTTATGTGAAGGTCATTCAGAGTGAAGAATACTTTTAGGGACATTTCCAGAAAATTCAAGATATACATTTCATTTGCTATGAAAATATGTTAAACATATGATATTTTAATCAAAATCGTTAGCCATTTTTGAGAATATCAAAATTTTCGAAAAATGTTCCATGTAAAGGGTGGTCTGGATTGGGGGGAGTTTTCTTGAAAATATTCATGTGACATCCTTGGAAGATACTAAACTTAAAAAGCAAGTTTGGTATTTATCCAACTTTTCATTTTTTATTTATGCTGTTCACAACAGACACACATGGACATGTTTCCAAAAATGCTTTATTTGGATTCAGGGCACCTCAAAACATGTATTTCCAGTGAAACCTCAGTATCAAATTTTTGGGTGGAATGTAATACTTCCCCTGGTTACTATACATAGTAGAGAAATTAAAAATGCAGGTCCTATTATTTTGTATGCATTTACTGCACACCAATTATTGCATCATAGAAGGGAATCTCGTGTATAAAATTGGGTTTCTCTGTATTTCATTATCTGTTATTTTGCAACAAAACAGTTACACAACTGGACCCATGCTTCTTCAGAGAAGAATATTAAGCGCGAGTCAATTACTCTATAATTTTGTAAAATCCAATTACAGAATTTATCTGACTTTGATGTTCACATAATAAATAAGGGGTATGCAATAATCCCATACTTTGTAGAACTAAAAGAATACATTAGGCAAGAGGTTCGCTCAATTTCAGATATTGAACTCTCGAGTGTGAATGAAAATTTCCTGAAAAGTTGTCAGAAATATTTGGATAGAGAAGCACAACATTTCTAACATCTCTTATGATAAGATATGTGTTTATTATCACTGTGATTTAACTGTAACTATGAGAATATAATACGGTTGTGGGGGTATTATAATTGTTTCGGCGGGGGTCCAAGATGCGGTGATCAGTGCATGAGCCACCATGCATTGTTGTAGTATGAAGGAAAAGTACTGTAGAATGCCTGAAAGGGTTCAGTTTGGCTGGTACCAATAAAACACAGTGTTTCAATATTATAATCACTTTATTCCAAGGAAGAGCGTTCAAGTATTTCATTTTCTTGAAAGGGGTCCTATTATATTTTTTCTTCATTTTATAAAGTTTTTACTTCTTTTGAATACAACTTTTTATTTACAACTAAATTGAATGAACAGTGGAATGTCTTATGTAAGGACATTGTTGCTATAATTTCTAAACACAAGTGTTGTTTTAATATAATAATTCACTTGTCATCAATATGACATGAAATGCACTTAGCTTATCAAATATGAAAAAAGCATCACTTTTCATAAAGGATAAGCTAAATGACACCATAGGTTACAAGTGAATGTCAGGAAATAATTCTTATTACCTTCAAGAAAAGGACCTATCTAATAAAAAGGCGTAATGCACATTGGTACTTAGTTTGCTTTTGTAATACCTAACATAATCTGATATCAGTAACAATAAAATGAAAGACAGTACTCTTCTCAGACTTCTTATAGCTATTCTTAGGCAGATACACTGTTAATTTGTAAGCTTAGCCATAAGAAATGCATTATGATATTAAACAAGAAGACATTTTTGAACGTTAATTGTTAATGGCAGTGGAAAGTCATGTGACTATTACACAAAATATTTTTAACTAAAATTTCGAGTCACTATTATGGTCAAACCTACCTGAGTGGCCACCTTTACTTAGTGGTCATCTCAATAAACAGTCATTTTTCCTTTGTAACCAATTAATTTGCCCTTAAAGCCTATGTTAATATTCCTTCCCTTCAAATGAGCTGAGTTATACAGCCACACTCACGACGACTATGAATACAGTACATTACTTTGTTCACCCCTGATACCCGATACCCCTGGCTGGTTTTTCTGCCCAGGTGGGGTTGTCAGATACCCAGATGTTCTCCGGTGCCAACCATGAGGGAGAGCTGGTAGATGGTACCTAGATATACTGTCGGCCCCACCGAGATTATTTGGTTGTCTCCCTCGATAGGGTTTTACCCTATTGGCCTGACGCGCATAAGTGGCATATCCACTTCTGTCCTGTGTGGCAGGGGAGGATGGCATCCTTACCCAGTCTCGGCCACACAAGGGGGGGGGGTGGTATATAAAGTAGGCACTGTCCCTAATGGAAAAGCCCGTGAGCTTGACTCCTGGGTTGCTAGTGCGTGGACTCTGTTGTCAGTCCCAGTACCGTGTTTACACCTGAGACGGGCTGTCGGCAGCATCGAGATAAAGCGTGGTTTACTATTAAAGATTCTGCAAACATGCAAGCGCCAGACAGAGGTGTGGGGACACATTAGGTCAGCTTTCACTACAGCATCAAACAATAAACATGCTGACACTTATGTTTTGTATATTGTTACTATGTAACAGATTGAGTTCAGTTGTAGCCAGTCAGTGAATATGTAAGAAGGATACATTTTTTTTATTCTGTATATTGTGTTTGTTCCATTATTCTTTGTTGCAAGGCAACTTCTAATATTAGAAGAAAATGAATAAAAAAAATGGCCTACTGCTTATGCCTATGTTCGTATGCATTACCTACTATTGTGGCAAATTAGTAGTTGTCATGCCAGACACATTATTGCTAATTGCAACACATTAAACTGTGTTGGTGCAGAAGAGGATTTGCAAACTGGGAGGTTGGTTCCTATGGGACTACATCATCTGTCAAGCAATTATTGCTATCCATGTGGGGATTCATCAGGGGTTATTACAATTTCTTTATATTCAACCACTTTGTATTTTCATGTTTTCTGTTTATTTTTCTTTTCCTTTCAGCGGGGACGCCTCACTATTGTAAGTGGGAGTAGATGTGGCATATTAGTAGTTATTGTCATGCCAGACACATTATTGCATTGCATTGACGACAGCTTTGTTAGGGTAATTTTAGTATTTCTTTCGGCTTTGGGTTTGAAGTTACGTCTGGTATGATAACTCACCACCTCTAGTGGGCGAGCTTAGCCAGAGGTGGAGAGAGGGGGGAGAATGGTTTTAGTGTTACTTTTCTTTGTGTGTGTTAGTGTCAGTTTGTTCTGAGAGTCTGGAGTTTACAATCATTTATTGCATTGTATATGAGTTAAATAAGGACCAATTGCTCAGTGAACATGTTTGTCTCTTTTAATAATATATCATAGATCCTGCTATAGGTAATTGTGCAGTGAACCAGACCTCTTTCCTGATTTCAAATATTTCATAACCTCAATATTTTTTGTGCATCTTATTTTAACTTTGCTATTACAGTAGTATATACAATTCAGTCATAAATTAGATTATGAATAATTCTTAATGCATAAAAAATATAAATTACAACACTAAGGTGACAAAAGTTATGGTTTCTAACCTGAGGTAATTTTTTTATGAAAAATGGTAATGGATAAATCATTAAAGAATGTCATCATCTTCCTCAAGAAGTGGTATTATTTTGAAATTGTGTAATGTGGTAATCAAGTCCATCATTTTTGCAGGATTGTTGTTATTTTCTTGGGGAACATAGAATATGTTTCTCCAGTTAGTGTTTAAACTGAATGGTGGTGGAGTTAGGTAAGTTGTAATCTGCTTGTTAGGTGCAGATGGAGGCTGTGTAGTGAAATTATCTGTCCTGAACTGATGATCCTCGGAAGCCAGTTGCTGCTGAGTTTCTTGTGGGTAGTAGTTAGTAAAGCTGTATGCTCTTGCATTCTGAGTGAGGAAATCTGAGTTATACAGCAAGTCCTTCCAGTAATCAGGAAGTGGTTTATTGTACTGTGTATCCAACAAAGGATCATTTCTAATTACGTTGTCCTCATTAATTCCAAAATCCAATGCAGGTCCAGGTACAATAGGATGCCATTCACCTACAAAAATTAGAATAAAATTAGACTAAGGATATGCTTGTATTGAGTATAAACTCACATTGTTGCACTAATTCTGACCAAATTTTGTACAGGTAATATTTGAACAGAAGGCAAAAAATCTGTGTTACATTCACAGTACTTTCTCTGCTCACTCTTCTACAAAGTATTCTTACAAAAGCATATTCTTCTGTCTACTTCTTGTTACTTGAGATAACCTTTCATTACACACTTCATTGTAAGAGAAGAATACAGTTGGCTAAATTGACAGTCAGATTTTTAAAAGGCGGATAGCAACTTATCACTTGAAAATTCAAATCAATAAGAAAGAGTATCTCAGAAATGGTTAATGTCACAAAAGGTTTTATTTGGCATAAATTGTGTGCTTTAACAACGTCTACAGTTGCAGTAAGATATTGTCTTATCTCTTACGATTTAGAATTGAATTGAGCTTTATTTATGCACACTGCTGTGTTCCTTACTGTCCCATTCTATGTTGGGTGTGAAAGACCGGTAATTTTGCTCAGAGGCCATTTTATCAGGTTTGAGGTTCTTTTACGTGCTGTAAATCTACGACACAGAACCACCGGCTTTACTTCCTTCTATATTGGACGTGAAAGACCGGTAATTTTGCTCAGAGGCCATTTTATCAGGTTTGAGGTTCTTTTACGTGCTGTAAATCTACGACACGGGACCACCGGCTTTACTTCCTTCTATATTGGACATGAAAGACCGATAATTTTGCTAAGAGGCCATTTTATCAGGTTTGAGGTTCTTTTATGTGCCATAAACCTATGATACAGGACCACCGGCTTTACTTCCCTTCCAAAGGAAATCATGCAAAGGAATTTTATGCCCAAAAAGTCCATTGCCCTCTGCTGGGTTTGAACCTGTGATCTCAGCAAATAGAGGCTAACATGGTAACCACTACACTCTTACAATCTACCAGTCATACAAAAGCCACTCAGAATAAAGAGGGCTTCAAAGGGCTCTTCCCAGAAAATTCAAATACCTATACCTTTTGTTTGTGATATAAATATCTTCAATATATGGTATTTTAAGAAAATAATTAGCCATTTTTGAGAAAATAAAAAATAATGATGATTTTTCCATGTAAAGGGTAGTATAGAGTGGGGGATTTTATTAAAAATCTTTGTTGCATTCTTGGAAGATGCTAAACTCAAACAACAAGTTAGATACCTATTTATTGAACATTTTGTTTTTTTTTCTTTCCCCTATGTAGGGGAAGTATTGTATTCCACCCAAAAATTCGATACGGAGATTTCACCGAAAATATATGTTTTGAGACCCCCTGAATCCAAAAAAAGCATTTTTGGAAACGTGTGTGTGTGTGTGTGTGTGTGTGTGTGTGAACAGCATAACTCGGAAAAAAACAGTCGGATAAACACCAAACTTGGTATTTAGGTTCACTATGTTCCAGAGATGCGACACAAAGGTTTTCAAGAAAATCTCCCCACCCCAGATTACCCTTTACATGGAACATTTTTCGAAAATTTTAATTTTCTCAAAAATGGCTCTCAACGATGTTGATTAAAATATCATATGTTTAAGATATTTTCATGACAAAATCTATATCTCGAATTTTCTGGAAATGTCTCCAAAATATTCTTCTTTGTGAACGACTTTTGCATAACTGGTAAACCATAAGAGATAGGCCAAATGTTACTACACAAAACATGTAGATCGTGTTAAAATACACAATTCATGTCATATACATTTTTTTGTTCAGTGAACCATGTTTGAGATATTGCTTGTTATTCCCTTAAATTTTTCAATAGTTATTTTCCCAAATGGGAATTCGTTATTCATTTTTTTTATCTTGTATATGCAAAGAGTATTAATCTGTGGTAAAGGGAATGGTGCTGCACCTAGCAACCAGCTATTAAGAGATATGTATGTGCTTAAAGGCTACTGTATTTCTATATTGCCCTTGCAAATACAAAACAAGGGGAGCATGGTAGGCCTTAAGCGATAGTCAAATATTTTTAGAACTGGTCGCTATGTGTAAAATGTAATTCTCTTTGCATGTCAAAAGATCATTTCTGCAAATGTTTATCTCGATTAATATGAAATAGATGGAGAATAAGAGTTTGTAAAAATAGTTTGTACAAGAGTAGAGAAAGTCATGTGAGTGTAACACATCAGCTTTTTTTTAGTTATGCTGTCCATAGTCACATACGCAGACCTTT
Organism: Deroplatys truncata; assembly: GCA_030765065.1. Taxonomy (NCBI): domain Eukaryota; kingdom Metazoa; phylum Arthropoda; class Insecta; order Mantodea; family Mantidae; genus Deroplatys; species Deroplatys truncata. Next base: position 21,984,681 of record CM060978.1, read on the forward strand.
TTCTACAAATGGTTTTACTTTCTCTACTACGTATAGTAAGTAGGGGAAGTATTGTAATTCACTCTAAAATTCAATGTCGAGATTTCAACGGAAATACATGTTTTGAGGTACCCTGAACCTAAAAGAAGCATTTTTATAAAATATCTGTGTGTATATCTGTGTACAGCGTAACTCAAAATCAAAATGTCAAATGAATACCAAGCATAGTATTTAGGTTCAGTATCTTCCAAAGATATAACACAAAGATTTTTCAAAACGTTTAATTTTCTAAAAAAATGACTAACAATTTTGATTAAATTACTATATATTTACAGTACAAATAAAATGTTATCTTGAATTTTCTGAATACAGCCTGTGAAGTCCTCTTTATTCGGAATACATTTTATATAATCTTGTATAACTGGCAAATGTTAGGCGACAGACGGAAATGTACTGCACAAAAAATGTAGATCTCTTTAAAACACCAATTTATTTGAAATAACTTTTTTTTGTGGCATTAGCTATATCTGAGATATTCATTATTAATGGTTCAAATTGTTAAATACTTAGCCATTCTTTTAAAGTCCTGTTGATTTTCAGTTGTTTCTCGCAATGTCATGGAAAGAATATGGAATTTTAAGGCCAGCATGTAGTGTCCATTCTTAAACATTTGACTATCGCTGTTCTCTTTACATTTATAGTGAAACGTGTAATGCAGCTGTTTCCAGAAAGATTTATCTAGATTAAAATAAAGTAGATAGGAAAATAAACTTTTGTAAAAGTAATTTGTATAACCACTAATAAGCAATAGAGGGTAGAGAAAGGCATGTGAATGTACAAGGGCAGTCCCAGAAGTACCCGACCTGACATATATATATATATAGCAGTTGTTTCAAACAAAGACTATGGTAGAAAGTACCACCCTTATAAAGCTTAAGTTTGAAGTTTGACAATGCTACGTTGTTTAATAATTGTTTGGTAGCTATCAATAGTGAATGCTCTCAGCAAATTTGTAAACATGGATAAAACTGGCCATCGTTATGCGATACAATACTTTCATTTGAAAGGTCTCAGTCCAACTAATATTAAAGCTGAGCTAGATTCTACTCTGGGAGAGTCTGCTCCTTCATTTACAACAGTAAAATATTGGGTGGCAGAGTTTAAGCGAGGCTGTACGAGCTGCCAAGACGAACATCGCAGTGGTCGACCAAATGAGGTGACCATGCCAGAAACTGCGAAGAAAATCCTCAAACTGGTATTGGATGACCGTCGACTAAAAGGGCGCAAGCTAGCAGACATCGTAGGCATTTCAAAAAGTGCTGTACATTGCACACTAACTGAAAATGAGAAAGCTGTGCGCAAGATGGGTGCCACATTTACTCACAATGGAACAAAAGCAGCGTTGTGAGGATGTCAAAAAGGAAAAGCAATCAATGGCGAGTATTATGCAAACTTATTGCAGCGTTTGAATGATGAAACCAAGCAAAAAGTGTCACATTTAGCGAAAAAGAAAGTTCTTCATCAAAACAGTGCACCAGTTCACACATCCATTATCGCCATGGCCAAAATCAATGAGTTAAAGTTCCAATTGCTTCCTTATACATCCTATTCACCAGACATAGCCCCCTCTGTTATTTTCTGTTTCCAAAGTTGAAGAAATGGCTTGGTGCTAAAAGATTTGCCAACAATGAAGAGGTGGAGTTTGCAGTTGATGGCTATTTTGCAGAACTCGACGGTTCTCACTATAAACAATATCTAAGCTATTGAACATCACTGGGAAAAGTGTATCGAGCTGAAAGGAGACTATGTAGAGAAATAAAGATGTTTTTCCCAAAATTTTTGTGTTTTCTTTGTTAGGTCAGGTACTTCTGGGACAGACCTCATAACATTATAGGTAAGCCATAGAGACAGTAAAGATTAAGATTTCTGCTTTGAAATAATGCAAGCATTCAACTTCTGGAAGTTTTTATAAATATGAAATGCTCACCTTGCAAAGCACAGTCATATGCATTTATTTTTCCTTGGTAGTAAAATGGATGTAGATGGTGCTGTAACATAATAACATAGTTTATTGACTAATTTTGAAGATTTTGAAGCTAGTAACAGTGATGTGTCATAATTTAAGATAAAGAGAGTTGAGGGTTGTTACACTACATCATTAAAATATTCTTATTTGAACGCGTTAGTGATGTAGTGTAACAACCCTCAACTCTTTTTATCTTAAAAAATAAAACATAGTTTATGTTTCACACTAGGTATGTTCAAATTTAATGTTTTCTTTGAGCAAGCAAAATATGTACACTTACCCCATATCCTATGCCATGTGTAGTTTGTTCAGCAGGATAGTTGTATGCATCTGTTCTTTTAACTTGCTTTTCCAACACATCAGATGTTTTGTGTTCAGAGACTTTTTCTAAGTCCATAAGTTTTAAGGAGAGCGTCTCATCAGCCATACTTCCAGGCAACAAAATGGTGATGAACATTACCTGCAATAATGAATCAGAAGACATGTTGTAGGGATTCTGCGCCTCTCGCTTGTGTTAGTAATAGATAGATAAGGAAATGCAAGCTACAGAGAAGTGTACGGACAGGATTCTAATACAAATGTTTTTTGTTTTCTGCCGTCAGAAGGTATGTTCATTTGGTATGTGTTCATCACTAAATTTCCAAGTTTTTTATGTTGCATATAATACTGTGACATAGATACAATATTTTTTTTCAATCTGATCTCGTGAACTAAAACTATTTCCCCAAGTGCTTAAGTCACACTTTTAAATGTGATTTCAATATATATAGGGTGGATCATTTAAGTTGAGACTGTACAATATCTTCAAAACTAAGTGTTGTAGAGAGAAATGTTTGGAATAAAAGTTGCTTGAATTATGGGGGAAAGTAAATTTCATCATTCTGTTTTGTTTGTAGTACATTGTGATGGTCATTTTAGGCTCAATTTAATTTTTTTTAAATGGGAATCTACCTTTTTTATGTTGTTTTCTCACTCCTCATTTAAAACTAAACTAAATTTGTATAAAGCACTTTGCAATTGTTGTTACACCAATATAAATTACAACAAGAATTCTGAATGGCTGTGTACGAAGAGTGCAATGAATGGCTGGACCATCCATGGATGGTCATTTGAGGGTCAAGTTACGTTTAGTAATTGGGAACCTACATTTTTTATTTTGTTTCCTTATTCCTCATCACAAAATAAACAGCCTTTTATAAACCATTTTCTAATGAGAAAATTACTTACAAAATGTAGGTTCCCATTAAAAAAAATTAAATTGACCCTAAAATGACCACCATAACATCCTCCAAACAAAACATGACTAATGGCATTTAATACAATGCTTAGTTTGGGAGATTTTTTTTTAGTTTTTACAGTGAAGATCTATTTATTATCATTCTTTTAAATACATTTAAAGGAAATGTCCAATTACAAATATAAAATAATTTAACAAGTACAGCTTATAATTTTACATTACTTCTTTTACATTGCATTTACATTAAGTTTACCTTAAATATCGTTTTCTATTAAGTATTTTTTTATTGTTTTCATCATTACATTTGGCTGTTTATGTTCTTTATTTCTCTAGGTAATTTATTGAATAATTCTCTTCCTCTAGCTTCTATGGCAGGATTATTTAGAGTTCCCCTTAATGTTATTCTATAATAATCGTCATTGTTTCTTAAATTATGGTAATGTACACTGGAGTTTTTTTGCATATTTATATTTATCACAGCTTTATGCATTATATATATGGCACTGTTAACAAGTTCCCAAGGTCGTGGGTTCAAATCCGGCACAGGGTGATGGATTTTTTCGGGCGTAAAAATCCTTAGCATGGCTTCCTTTGGAAGGGAATTAAAGCTGGCGGTCTCGTGTCATATATTTACGGCACGTAAAAGAACCTCAAGCCTGATAAAGAGGCCTCTGAGCAAAATTACCAGTCTTTCATGCCCAATATGGAATGGGACGCTACGAACCATAGTAGTTAAAGAGCGTCCATAAATAAAACTCAGTTTCATTTTGTTAACAAGTTTTGATTCTTAAATACCCCCCTGCAAGTTTGTTTGTTTTCCATTTTTCTTATTATTCTAATGGCTTTTTTTTGCAGTTTAAAGACTTTATCCATTTCTCTTGCTGTAATATTTCCTCATAGCATAATTCCGTATCTTACATGTGAATACATAAAAGCATAATAGACCTGTTTCATTGTTTTATTGTCCATTATTTGATGCTACACGAGATTGCCAATTTAAATGTTTATCAATTATTACTCCAAGAAAATTAGTGCAATTTATTTCTGATATCTTTTCCCCATCTATACTTAGTTTAATACTACTGGGGTTAAGTTTTGTTAATTCAAAGTTAATACATGCTGCCTTTTGTGTGTTTATTATCATATCTAAATTAGCATAATATTGTTTTATAATTTTTAAAATTGAATTTGCTCTAATTTCACCCTCTTTTGCTGTTTGACCTTTAATTGTACAGTCCCAACTTAAATGGTCCACTCTGTATATTGGAACAATTTGATGGTATAAATGATGCAGTCAGCCATGGTGTTATCTTCAGTTGTCTTAATACCTACTTGATTATTTGTTTTAAATACTAACCATTATAATTATTTAATTATTAAAGTAAGATTTCTGTCTGCACGTGCACTACAAGCTGTTTGGTATGCCCAGGCTTTCCTTCCACACCCACAAATGTTGGCATTACTCCCGCCACCCATCGCTGTCAAGCTATAAGGTTTCTCTTAGACTTTACATATAATCAGATATATAGCATTTGTGTTGTCTGTGTTTCTATTATGTACATCGGCTTTTTATTGTGATTATTCTAGATCTATTTTGTTGTTTCCTAACATTGAGTTTTTATGGCTATACACTTCAAGATATACATGCTTACTTTTAATTTAGCAGGCTTCATGCTATTGCGTTACTTCTATTTGAATTATGATTTTTGTTTGTTTTTTTTATATTTCAGGGGGTGTCCAGATCCCCTGGACCCCTCCCCTTATCTACATTGCTATATAATGCATATTTTATTAAGAAGCATAATATGCTTGTTTTACATGCATATTTTATAAATAAACATATATTTTATTAATTTTATATTTGATTTACAAATACAATATTCCCAAATTAATATGTGTCATTGAGTCAGTCCTGAAACTTGGCAATACTGATGGTAGCTCATGTCACATTGGTTGGGTATCATGGTACAAAGTTGAGTACAGGTGTGGTTTAGTTTAAATTTTATTGTTTAGTATCTCTTAACATTTTTACTTTCTGTACTATGTATAGTAAGTAGGGGAAGTATTGTATTCCACCCAAAAATTCGATACCGAGATTTCACCGGAAATATATGTTTTGAGATCCCTGAATCCAAAAAAAGCATTTTTGGAAACATGTACATGTGTGTGTCTGTGAACAGCATAACTCAGAATGAACAGCCGGATAAACACCAAACTTGGTATTTAGGTTCAGTATCTTCCAGAGATGCGACATGAAGGTTTTCAACAAAATCTCCCCACCCCAGATTACCCTTTACATGGAAGATTTTTCGAAAATTTCAATTTTCTCAAAAATGGCTAACAATTTTGATTAAAATATCATATGTTTAAGATGTTTTTATGACAAATGAAATGTATATCTCAAGTTTTCTGGGAATGTCTCCAAAAGTATTCTTCATTGTGAACGACTTTTGCATAACTGGTAAACCATAAGAGATAGACAAAATTTTACTATACAAAAAATATAGATGGCGTTAAAATACACAATTTATGTCATATACATTTTTTTTGTTGAGTGAACCATTTTCAAGATATTGTTTGTTATTCCCTTAAATTTCTCAATACTTATTTTCTCAAATGGGAATTCGTTATTCATTTTTTTGTCTTGGATATGCAAAGAGTATTAATCTGTGGCAAAGAGAATGGTGCTGCACCTAGCAACCAGCTATTAAGGGATATGTCTATGCTTAAAGGCTACTGTATTTCTATATTGCCCTTGCAGATACAAAACAAGGGGAACATAGTAGGCCTTAAGCGATAGTCAAATATTTTTAGAACTGGTTGCTATGTGTAAAATGTAATTCTCTTTGCATGTCAAAAGATCGTTTCTGCAAATGTTTATCTGGATTAATATTAAATAGATGGAGAATAAGAGTTTGTAAAAATAGTTTGTACAAGAGTAGAGAAACTCATGTGAGTGTTACACATCAGATTTTTAACTTACTAATTTACACAAAGAGAAACATTTCAAAATATTTAGCCATTAATAATTTTAGAAGTTCAATTCTGAAAATATTTCTTCAGGCACGCAATTGTTCTCTAGTTGAAACTTCAAGTCGTTCAGTTTTATGGTGTGATGCTTGTATATGGTGATGGCATTGCTTTCGTGTAATCATGCCGAAAGTAAAATGAGTGACAAAGCTATATCTTAACTTTCAGGATTAAAGAAAAATGTTATGAGTTATATAATTCATATGGCTTCTGCAATAGTTTTATTCATGCAGAGATTACATGAATGAATGTTGGAATTATTAAATGTTCTTCCACACAAGCCGTGTGTTGGACAGGGTTGGAAAGGTAGAATCAGACGACTGAAAAATTCAATGGTTAGAGCAACCGGACAGAGACCGGGAGATCGGTGGTTCATATCGCGGCTATGGCATTGAATTTTTCAGTTGTCTGATTCTACCTTTCCATGAATGAATGTTATTTCTACATCTTTTTGTACACCATTCTCTTTTACAATATTCCACTTTTAAACTAACTTAACCTATGTACAAATTTTCTGGCCAGTGATGTTCTACCTATACTGCTCATTTTGCCGGCACCCTGGCCTTATGGCTCAGCTGAGCAGCCCTTGCTACCCTTAATCATCTATGATCCATCCTCTCCCTCCTCTGTTTGCCCTTCTACCTTTCTTACCTCTCTTACTTTTCTAATCCATTTCTCCTTTACTTTTTTTAAAAACTCCCCCATATTCTTATTTTTCTTTTCTTGTCGACATTTTAATTGCTACTATTTTTCTTCCCATACTTTTTGTCTCAATTCCATTAATTTTTTGCATTCTATCATATAATGCTCTGTGCTTTTACTGCCTCTGCATAGTTCACAAATTCTGCTTTTTCTGTCTCTTAACCCTCTCAGGTACATTGATCCTGTTCTCATCCATGCAAACGCTTCTTTTTCCGCTCTATTACAATAATCCACATACCCTTCTCTTCCCCATTTCCTTTTTACTAATCTATAAAACCCTAGTGATTGTTTATTCTCTAAGCTTACCTAGATCTCTTGTCTTTCTATGTCCTCTACTCTGTCTCTTACCGTTATCCAGAAGCCGTTGCTATTTCTGTCTCCTGCTCTCCAAATATCTCCCACCCCTATCAAAGATTACATAAAATTCCCTTAAATTTTTATTTTATGCCAGTATGTCTTAATACCTTTTATACGGATATATTTATGTAGGTATTGATGGAAGTTTTGAGGCGGTATTTTATATCACAACACTGTGAATGCCAGAGTGATTGTAGTGTAAATTAGCATTATTGTATGACAATGATTTGGGATGTTTGTTAATTATAAGCATTGTTAGGAAATAAGTTTACAAGGCCTCACTGAAACTGACAATAGGAGCAGATAACAATGAAACGAGGCGGTGAGTTGTTTATCAATTAGAACAGACAAACAAATGACGTCAGAGTAGCACGCTTTTCTTTAGAAATGGAGGGAATATTTTCCCTAGAGCATATGTGTTTGTAATTTTGATTGGATATAAAAATAGACGCTAATGTTGACGCGCTTTATTAACCAATAGCAGCTCGATTATAATCTTTAGGCATATCGGGGTGAGGGAGTATAAATTCTGAAGCCAGAGCCGGGTAACACACAGTTCAACAGAATCATTCACGGGTTACACGTCTCACAGTTTAAGAGAATCATTCACGCGTTACACGTCACGCAGTTCAACAGAATCATTCACGGGTTACACGTTGCGCAGTTCTACAGAATCTCTGGCGTCGTAAAGTTAGTTAAAAGATGTGAAATACGCGAATTAATAATGTGCGGCAAATAAGTGATTATAGTTACATTCGAAAACATAACAGTTTCAGTCGGGCGTGTATCAAGAGTAATTATGTTAAATTAATAAAGTGTGACGGCAATAAAAGTGTAAAAACAAATTCTTTTATCAGTGTTATCTTTTAGTAACAACTCCTTTCCGTTTACACGCCCTACTCAAGAGGTTTGCTCGACTGAGTAATAATAGCTAGCCGGAGGACAAAGAACCCAAAATTCAAAATAGTAAAACAATAACAGGCGCTCAGCAAATAAGATAACACGAACGATACCGTGACAGTTTTCAATGCATAAATGCATACATGTTAAGGGGATTATTATTAGAGCATAAAATTCCTGTCCCTAGTTATAAGAAGATAAATTTAGAATTCAATGTCTATATCACAGTATACTGCATATAGTCACATAGCTCCATATGTGGAGAAAATGTATTCGTTTGCTTCTATACCTTTAAAGTAGAAGTACCCCCCCCCAGTTATGAGAAATAATTGGGCTACTGGTTATTATTGTTTTAACAAAAGAAAAATTACGGGAACTGCACTTTTAATACAGATATTTTACATTTAAGAAATAAAAGATGATTTCCTCTTAGGCTAAATGTGTCGTTAAAATTCGCATGAAAATTCGGACAACTGCTTCAGGCAATCTTGCCCCCCCCCCCAGCAGAAACTGAAATGACACACCTGGAAGTAACAAACCTTAATTAGAGATAAGCTAAATATCACTGTGAAGGAAAAATCACGATTACTCCTGTGATAGAACTGCTCACGAGGCAGTGATTGAAAGTGGTCGCACTTCATAGCTTATTTACTAAATAAATCTCTTCTATTGAGGTAGGTGCTTAAGATGAAATATTGCTTGGTCGACTCTAAATTTTGTTTTAAAAAGCTGAAGTCGACTATTGTAACATTTTTAAAATTTAATTTTATAGCTACTACCACATCTTTTTAGATTCATACTGCTATTAAAATTAACCCCTGTGTATTTTACCATATTAACTAGATTCTGTGCAGTTTACAGACTCCAAAACCATTTTACTTTCTCTACTGCTTAAGTAGAGGAAATATATTCCATACAAAAATTCGAACGAGATATGAACAGAAATACACATTTAGAGATTCCCTTAACAAATCTGATGCGTTACATACATATCATTTTCTTTACCCATTATCATTTATTTTTATACAGTTCCTGTAGTTGTCTGAAGGGGAGGGGTTTAATTTGTATTAATGTTTAAAGGGGTCAACGCCATAAAAAAAAGATTTTTTTTTTTATGAATGTCAAATTATGAATTGCAAGTTACTTATTGCTTTCTCTACTACGTATAGTAAGTAGGGGAAGTATTGTATTCCACCCAAAAATTCGATACCGAGATTTCACCGGAAATACATGTTTTGAGACCCCCTGAATCCAAAAAAAAGCATTTTTGGAAACATGTCCGTGTGTGTGTCTGTCTGTGAACAACATTACTCAGAAACGAACAGTCGGATAAACACCAAACTTGGTATTTAGGTTCAGTATCTTCCAAGGATGCGACAAGAAGGTTTTCAAGAAAATCCCCCACCCCAGATTACCCTTTACATGGTAGATTTTTCGAAAAGTTTAATTTTCTCAAAATGGCTCTAACGATTTTGATTAAAATATCATATGTTTAAGATATTTTTATGATAAATAAAATGTATATCTTGAATTTCCTGGGAATGTCTCCAAAAGTATTCTTCATTGTGAACGACTTTTGCATAACTGGTAAACCATAAGAGATAGACAAAATTTAACTACACAAAAAATGTAGATCGCGTTAAAATACACAATTTATGTCATATACATTTTTGTTGTTGAGTGAACCATTTTCGAGATATTACTTGTTATTCCCTTAAATTTTTCAATACTTATTTTCTCAAATGGGAATTCGTTATTCATTTTTTTTGTCTTGGATATGCAAAGAGTATTAATCTGTGGGAAAGGGAATGGTGCTGCACCTAGCAACCAGCTATTAAGAAATATGTATGTGCTTAAAGGCTACTGTATTTCTATATTGCCCTTGTAAATATATATTTCCCTTACATCTACAAGAAAATTAGCAATAAGATAGAGTCTGCAAATGTTTATCTCGATTAACATGAAGTAGATGGAGAATAAGCATTTGTATAAATAGTTTGCACAAGAGTAGAGAAAGTCATGTGAGTGTAACATCAAATTTTTTTTAGAACTGGTCGTTATGTGTAAAATGTAATTCTCTTTGCATGTCAAAAGATCCTTTCTGCAAATGTTTATCTCGATTAATATGAAATAGATGCAGAATAAGATTTTGTACAAGAGTAGGGAAAGTCATGTGAGTGTAACACATCAGATTTTTTTTATACAGTTCCTGTAGTTATCTGAAGGGGAGGGGTTTAATTTGTATTAATGTTTAAAGCGCTCAACACTATAAAAAAAAGATTTTTTTTATGAATGTCAAATTATGAACAGCAAATTACTTATTTTTGTTATGAATGTCTCTCACATGGTGAATGGAGTTTTTTTTCCCCAACTGATTTGGCTTCATTGGACTCTCATAAACTCCTACTTAATTTTGTTTGCAGATAAAGGAGTATGTTATGAATGAATGGTGAGTAACAAATTTATAATTTTACTGCGTGGTATTTCTCGCCTAAATTGTTTGAAGCTGGTGAGAGTAATTTTGTAACTATTGTCCTGGCTACTATAATTTTCCAGTGCACAAATTTAATATATTTGTGAGAGAAAAAGTTATTTTCGAAAGCGAAGGAATTACCGTAATGCTTTAAATGAGAGGCAGCAAAACTGTAAGAACACACGTGGAGCACCTGGACTGACTGGTTTTAGATTTTCATTGCACGTTTTAATTTGCATTATAACGTATTTCTACACAGTATTTAGCTTATACCGAAATCTTAATACTGCTACTGTTACATTTTTACTTTCTCTACCACGTATAGTAGATAGGGGAAGTATTGTATTCCACCCAAAAATTCGATACCGAGATTTCACCGGAAATACACGTTTTGGTTTGCCCTGAATACAAATAAAGCAGTTTTGGAAACATGTCCATGTGTGTGCATGCGCCTGTGTGTCTGTGAACAGCATAACTCAAAACCGAAAAGTCGGTTCAATACCAAACTTGGTATTTGATTTTAGTATTTTCCAAGGATGCGACACGAAGATTTTCAAGAAAATTCCCCCCACACCAGACTACTCTTTACATGGAACATCTTTCGAAAATTTTTATTTTCTCAAAAGTGGCTATAACGATTCGATTTTGATTAAAGTGTCATATGTTTAAGATATTTTCAAGGCAAATGAAATGTATATCTTGAATTTTCTGGGAATTTCCCCAAAAGTCCTCTTTGTTCTGAATGACTTTTTGCATAACTGGTAAATCGCAAGAGTTTTTCTACACAAAAGAATGTAGCTCTCGTTAAAACACAAATTATGTCATATACATTTTTTTTCGAGTGATCTATTTCCGAGATATTCCTTGTTATTTGTTTGAATTTTCCAATAATTATAATTTTTCTCAAATGGGAATATGTTATCCGTTTTTTTATGTCCTGGACATACAAAGACAATGGAATGCTCCCCATAGCAACCAGCGCTTAAAACATTTGACTGTCGCTTAAAGCCTACCATATTTCCCTTACACCTACAAGAAAATTAGCAATAAGATACTTTCTGTAAATGTTTATCTCGATTAACATGAAGTAGATGGAGAATAAGCGTTTGTAAGAATAGTTTGTATAAGAGTAGAGAAAGTCATGTGAGCAGCACATCAGATTTTTAATACAAAGTTTTGTAACTCAAGCGGGAATCGTAAAGGAGTAAATATTACCTTGTGAACATTCGCATTATGTTAGGTTAAGCTAGTAAGCTGTTCTGTTCTTACAGGAGGTTAAGGTATCACTTCTTTTTGCCGATTATCACGTAACGTTATATGTTAAATTATATGCCGTTGTAAGCACAACTCTTATTACAATTTCTCCATCTACATCCGAGTGCATAAGATTTCTTAAAAACAGAAGTATAACACGGGTGTTACCCACATGTAGACAAAAATCGTTTTATTAACGATTATTACATCTTGTCATTTACTTATAGCCATTTAAAAGGAGCACAATAATCGTTGAAAAGGCATACATCTATACAGGCTAGTAGGTCAACTCAACTAATTAGTACACAAGTAATACATTTGGATAGCACTAATATTATAGGAAAGTAAATGAGATGGTAGCTAGAGCTACGGTTGTTATCTCGTTCAACTTTATACACCGTATCATTGCCTATCACTTGCACAGTGAGTATGAACTGCCGATCATAATTACCCCCAATCACTGTCTAAAAATCACCGCGAGTGTGATCACTGTGATTGCAAAAGAGCTGTTTACCTCATCCCTAGCCTTAATGTATCACTCCGCCGAGCACATGGTAAGACTAGACGCTATATACTGGCCTTAAAATTCCATACTGTTTCAATGACATCGCGAGAAACAAGTGAAAATCGATGGGACTTAAAAAGAATGACAAGTATGGAACAATTCGAACCTTTAATAACGGGTATCGCAGAAACGGCTTATGCCACAAAATACTTACTTGAAATAAACTGTATGTTTTAAAGAGATTTACATTCTTTATGTAGTACGTTTTCGTGTAATACTTAACGTTTAACAGTAATGCAAAATTCCTTCCAAATGAAGAGGGCTTCGCAGGCTATCCCCAGAATATTCAACATATACACTTTATTTGTCATGTAAATATCTTTAATGTATGGTATTTTAATCAAAGTCGTTAGAGTCATTTTTAGAAAATCCAAAATTCTAAAAACTCTTCCATGCAAAGGGTATTTGGAGTGGGGAGATTTTCTTGAAAATATTCGTGTCGCATTTTTGGAAGATATTGAACGTAAATGCCAAGTTTGGTATTTATCCGACTTTTCGTTTTTGAGTTGTGCTGTTCACAGACAACACGGACCTTTTTCTAAAAATGTTTTGTTTTATTCAGGGGCCCCAAAACATATTTTTCCGGTAAAATCTCGGTATGGAATTTTTTGGTGGAATGCAATACATTCTCTACCTATCATGTACGTGGTAGAGAAAGTAATAAGCTTTAGTAAGAATAGTTTTTATACCCACTAATAAAGATAGAGGGTAGAGAAAGTCATGTGAATGTATCACATCAGATTTTTTGTGTAGTACGTTTTTCTATCATTTAACTTCTACCAGTCATGCAAGATTGTATAAATTTCCTTCTGAATGAAGAGGACTTCACAAGCTATTACCAGAAAATTCAAGATATAACATTTATTTGCCATGTAAATATCTTAAATGTATGGTATTTTAATCGAAATCATTAGAGCCGTTTTTCAGAAAATAAAAAAATTCGAAAAACGTTTCATATAAAGGGTAGTTTTGGGTGGGGTTTTTCTTGAAAAACTTTGTGTCGCATTTTTGGAAGGTACTGAATTTAAATACTAAGTTTGGTATTTATCCGACTTTTCGTTTTTTATTTATGCTGTTCACAGACATACACACCGGGACATTTTTCTTAAAGTTCTTGTTTTGGATTCGGGGGCCTTCAAAACATGTATTTACGGTGAAATCTCGGTATCGAATTTTTGTGTGGAATACAATATTTTCTCTCCTAATAGATATCTATACGAGGTAGAGAAAGTAAAAAAAATTCTGATGTGTTACACTCACATGACTTTCTCTACTCTTGTGCAAACCATTTTTACAACGGCTTATTCTCCATATGCTTCATGTAAATCGAGATGTTAATCTTATTGCTAATTTTCTTATAGGTATAAGGGGAATATGGTAGGTTTTAAGCGATAGTCAAATATTTTAAGAGCTGGTTGCTATGTGGCGTATTCCATTCTCTTTGCATTACCAGGACAAAAAAAAATGAATAACGAATTTGAGAAAAAGTATAAGTATTGGAAAATTTATGGGAATAACAAGCAATATCTCGAAAAATGGTTATGTATATGACATAAATTGTGTATTTTAACACGATCTACATTTTTTGTGTAGTAAAATGTTGTCTATCTCTTATGGTTTACCAGTTATGCAAAAGTCGTTCACAATGAAGAATACTTTTGGAGACATTCCCAGAAAATTCGAGATATATGTTTCATTTGTCATGAAAATATCTTAAACATATGATATTTTAATGAAAATCGTTAGAGCCATTTTTGAGAATATTAAAATTTTCGAAAAATGTTTCATGTAAAGGGTAATCTGGGGTGGGGGGATTTTCTTGAAAACCTTCGTGTCGCATTTCTGGAAGATACTGAACCTAAATACCAAGTTTGGTGTTTATCTGACTGTTCGTTTCTGAGTTATGCTGTTCACAGACACACACGGACATGTTTCCAAAAATGCTTTTTTTTGGATTCAGGGGATCTCAAAACATATTTCCGGTGAAATCTCGGTATCGAATTTTTGGGTGGAATACAATACTTCCCCTACTTACTATACGTAGTAGAGAAAGTAAAAAAGATTACCATGGCAGTACTGTGTGTCTGTGGCACGTTACAAGGTAAGGAATATTTCAAGACTCACCTGAAGACTCATTGTTGGGACCAGCGGTAGCAGCACCTCGTACAAACAAGTGTTATGTGGAAGTGACTAGAGGTACGAGCTACCGCTACAAATTGCCTTCTTGTTGTTGCTTATCCTGAATAGTCATTGTTGGCCCGGTTCACACGTTTATCTTCCTTGTTTTCATCTCCCTTGTACAGGATGTGGGTCATCATTCAGCCCACATATCAAGAAAACGAGACTTTCCTATTTCAACAATCATTTTGTAGGTTCTAGCTTCAGTCTACCACTACATAGTAGGTAGAGGAGGTATTTCATTCCACCCCAAAAATTTGATACCGAGAATGCACCGGAAATGCATGTTTTGAAGCTCCCTTACCCAAAAAAGAAGCATCTTTAGAAAAAGGTTCGTGTCTGTGTGTGTCTGAACAGCATAGCTCAAAACGAAATGTTGGATAAACACCAAACTTGGTATTTAAGTTCAGTATCTTCCAAAGATGCGACACGAAGATTTTTTAAAAAAATCCCCCATCCCAAACTACCCTTTACATGGAACATTCTTCGAAAGTTTTGATTTTCTAAAAAATGGCTCTAACGATTTTTATTGAAATACCATATATTAAAGATATTTACATGACAAATAAAATATCTTAAATTTTCTGGTAATAGCCTATAAAGTCCTCTTCATTCGGAAGGAGTTTATACGGTGGACCATTTAAGTTGAGACTGTACAACATCTCCAAAACTAAACGTTGTAGAAAGAAATGTCTTCAATAATGGTTGCTTGATATTATGGGGGGAAAGTAAATGACATTAGTCGTGTTTTATTTGGAGGACGTTGTGATGGTCATTTAAGGGCCAATTTAAATTGACCCTAATTGTAGGTTCCCATTTAAAAAAATTAAATTGACTCTAAAATGACCATTACAACGTCCTCCTAAGAAAACACGATTAGTATTTACTTTCCCCAAAATATCAAGCAACTTTTATTGAAGACATTTCTTTCTACAACGCTCAGTTTTGGAGATATTATAGTCTCAACTTAAATGTCCATCTTGTATAACTAGTAAACACTAAGTGATAGATGAAAACGTACTACATAAACAAATGTATATATCTTTAAAACACACAGCTTATTCCAAATAACTTCTTTTGTGACATCAACCATTCCCGAGGAATCCGTTATTAATGGTTCGAATTGTTCAACACTTAGCCATTCTTTCAAGTCCTGTCAACATTCACTTGTTTCTCGCGATGTTATGGAAACAGTATGGAATTTTAAGGTAGCATGTAGCGTCCAGTTTTAAAATACGACTATAGGTACTCCATTTTGTATGTAACAAAATGTGTAATGTAGCTGCTCGTTTTCTGCAGTAAAATAAACTTTCGGAAGAATAATTTGTATATCCTTCAATAAGCGATAGGGGATAGAGGAAGTCATGTGAATATAACACAGATTGTTCTAAGTGTGATTTCATTAATTATATATAGGTAAGTACAAATGAATGGAACATATTTATTATGAAGACACCATTTATGATAGATAAACTCAGTTATTAAAAGGGTTCAGAAACATTAAATATGCGAATCGCGTGTCACGGCATATATCTGGACGATGGTCAAGGTCTTGCCATACTCGGTCTAGCATGTTCACGTCTATTGATTCGATGGCAGTAACAATACACCGTAGTAGCCCTGGTAGATTTCATGGCAGTGGTGGCACATAGACTGCATCCTTCACATAGCCTCACAGAAAAAAATCTGATATGTTACACTCACATGACTTTCTCTACTCTTGTGCAAACTAGTTTTACAAACGCTTATTCTCCATATGCTTCATGTTAATCGAGATGTTAATTTTATTGCTGATTTTCTTGTAGGTACAAGGGGAATATGGTAGGCTTTAAGCGATAGTCAAATGTTTTAAGAGCTGGTTACTATGTGGCGCATTCCATTCTCTTTGTAAGTCCAGGACATAAAAAAAATCTGATGTGTTACACTCACATGACTTTCTCTACTCTTGTACAAACTATTTTTACAAACGCTTATTCTCCATATGCTTCATGTTAATCGAGATAAACATTTGCAGACTATCTTATTGCTAATTTTCTTGTAGATGTAAGGGGAATGTATATTTACAAGGGCAATATAGAAATACAGTAGCCTTTAAGCACATACATATCTCTTAATAGCTGGTTGCTAGGTGCAGCACCATTCTCTTTGCCACAGATTAATACTCTTTGTATATCCAAGACAAAAAACTGAATAACGAATTCCCATTTGAGAAAATAAGTATTGAAAATTTAAGGGAATAACAAGCAATATCTCGAAAATGGTTCACTCAAAAAAAAATGTATATGACATAAATTGTTTATTTTAACGCGATCTACATTTTTTGTGTAGTAAAATTTTGTATATCTCTTATGGTTTACCAGTTATGCAAAAGTCGTTCACAATGAAGAATACTTTTGGAGACATTCCCAGATAATTCGAGATATACATTTCATTTGTCATGAAAATGTCTTAAACATATGATATTTTATTCAAAATCGTTAGAGCCATTTTGAGAAAATTACAATTTTCGAAAAATGTTTCATGCAAAGGGTAGTCTGGGGTGGGGGGATTTTCTTGAAAACCTTTGTGTCGAATCTCTAGAAGATACTGAACCTAAATACCAAGTTTGGTGTTTATCCGACTGTTCGTTTCTGAGTTATGCTGTTCACAGACAGACACACTCATACACACACACACGGACATGCTTCCAAAAATGCTTTTTTTTTTATTCAAGGGGTCTGAAAACATATATTCCCGGTGAAATCTCGGTATCGAATTGTTGGGTGGAATACAATACTTCCCCTACTTACTATACGTAGTAGAGAAAGTAAAAATGAATAACGAATTCCCATTTGAGAAATTAAGTATTGGAAAATTTAAGGGAATAACAAGCAATATCTCGAAAATGGTTCACTCAACAAAAAAAATGTATATGACATAAATTGTGTATTTTAACGTGATCTACATTTTTTGTGTAGTACAATTTTGTCTATCTCTTATGGTTTACCAGTTATGTAAAAGTCGTTCACAATGAAGAATACTTTTGGAGACATTCCCAGAAAATTCGAGATATACGTTTTATTTGTCGTGAAAATATCTTAAACATATGATATTTTAATCAAAATCGTTAGAGCCATTTTTGAGAAAATTAAAATGTTCGAAGAATGTTCCATATAAAGGGTAATTTGGGGTGGGGGGATTTTCTTGAAAACCTTCGTGTCGCATCTCTGTAAGATACTGAGCCTAAATACCAAGTTTGGTGTTTATCCGACTGTTTGTTTCTGAGTTATGCTGTTCACAGACACACGGACATGTTTCCAAAAATTTTTTTTTTTTTTTTTTTTGGATTCAGGGGGTCTGAAAACATATATTTCCGGTGAAATCTCGGTATCGAATTCCCCTACTTGCTATACGAAGTAGAGAAAGTAAAAATCACATTGGGTAAGGTCAGGTGACTTGGATGGCCAATATCGAAATGTTAGGTCATTAACAGTAGCACGGCCAATCCGGCGGCGAGGAAGATGTTGGTTCAAAAAACGCCTTACTTCATTGCGATAATGGCGTGATGCGCCATCTTGTTGGAACAGGTAATCCTCAGAGTTCTCAAACTAATTGCAGAATTGGGAACTGTTTGCAGCATGTCAAGATAGGTCATCCCAGTTAAAGTCCGTTCAATGAAGGAAACTGTGCCATCGATTTTCATTTGTGATATGGCACAAAAGACATTGATTTTGTCTGAACCCGGACTCTGTGCCCCATATTCGCATGTTATGACAATTAACCTTCCCGCTTAAATGAAATGTAGCTTCGTCAGAGAAAGCTAGTGTCCGCTTGCATTTCCACACAGAACTGATGTACGATCTTGTCATTTGGCTGCAAGGCTTGTACGATCAGACAGTCGTTTACGGTAACTTTCCTTATGGTTTTTTGGGGGCAACTGGAACTTTTGATTGGCTCGTTACGTGGACTTCTCCGATTCTGTCAACATTCGCGTCTGATACACGTGGCCGTCCTGTGCTTTTATGTTTAACCACAGAAGCAGTCTCTTTAAACTGATGATACCAACGCTAGATGTTGTATCGTGTTGGTGGATCCTTACCAAAACGTGTGCGGAAATGCCGTTGTAATTGAATATGATTTCGTTAGCTCCAAAACAACATAAGCTTTCTCATGATCGCTAAAAAATTTGTTTTTGCAGCAATAGTATCCCGGACAAATGCATAACAGTTGCAGCAATGTAAATTTAGAGAGTTTCCCTATCCAAAATTGCCTCATACGCCTTTCTGTCCTAAAAAGTGTCTAGAGAGAGAGAGAGAGAGAGAGAGAGAGAGAGAGAGAGAGAGAGATTTGACAGTGTAAATCATACACAGTAACCAATGGCGTTATCTCCAGTTGTATTATTTCTTACTTGATTATTTATTTTGAATACTACTCATTAGAATTATTGCATGATTGAAGTGCAAGATTTGTGTGAACACGCGCACTACAAGCATTTAAGTATAAGTTTGCCCAGGATTTCCCCGCTATACATCCACACCTACAAATGTTATCATATTGTCTGTATATCTCGAAATTTCTGGGAATGTCTCCAAAAGTATTCTTCATTATGAACGACTTTTGCATAACTGGTAAACCATAAGAGATAGACAAAATTTTACTACACAAAAAATGTAGATCGCGTTAAAATACACAACTTATATCATATACATTTTTTTTGTTGAGTGAACCGTTTTCGAGATATTGCTTGTTATTCCCTTAAATTTTCCAATACTTATACTTTTTCTCAAATTCGTTATTCATTTTTTTATGTCCTGGACTTGCAAAGAGAATGGAATGCGCCGCATAGCAACCAGCGTTAAAATATTTGACCATCGCTTAAAAGCTACCATATTCCCCTTGCATCTACAAGAAAATTAGCAATAAGATTGACATCTCGATATCTCGATTAACATAAAGCATATGGAGAATAGGCGTTTGTAAAAATAGATTGTACAAGAGTAGAGAAAGTCATGTGAGTGTAACACATCAGATTTTTTTTGTCTTGTATACCTATGCAGAGAGTATTAATCTGAGGCAAACAACACATCAGATTTTTAGTTATATTGCTCACAGATACACACAGACCTTTTTCTAAACATGATTTTTTAGGGGCCTCAAAACATGCGCTTCTGGTGAAATCTCGGTATCGAATTTTTGGGTGGAATATATACCTTCTCTACCTACTAGGTACGTGGTAGAGAAAGTAAAAATGTAACATTTTTACAATATAAAACAGATATAAATACTTGTATTTTATTTGTGAAGGTTAGTATATGCCATTAAAGCATTAAAAAGATGTCAAAACAACAAAACACCTTTCTGTAAAATATACTGTACCAGGCACTAAAGGGTTTACAGAAATGGTTTCATTACTTCTTTCCTGGTAAGCACAAAGAAATTATAGAAGACGCGACGGTCAAATGTTTTAAAACGGATCTGTAGATCCTGGCCTTGAAATTCCTCATTCTCTCCACGACATCGCGAGAAAAGCTAAATAGCAACAGCTCTTTAAACAAAATGATAAAGTATGAATAAAGCCAAACTAATAATAACGTATAACTCGGAAACGACAAATGCCACAATTATTTGAATAATAATTAATAAATAATTAGAAACTAAAGGATTCATATATTCTTTACAAAATAATTTAATTGCATCCATTAATAATGAAATTAGTATATATTTGGTTTCAATTAATATAAATAAGGATATAAAATATCTAATCAAAAATCCACCAATTAATCTAATAGACAATCAAAACATATTGATCAATATTCCAATTTCTACTAAACGTTCAAATAGGGGTAGCATCAGCTTTAACTCCAATTCTTGGAATTGTTCATGATTGAATTATATCTTCAACTTACTCAATTCAATATTCATATATAATCAGTTCAAATATATGTATTATTAATCCAATAATATTTAAATAAACAACAAATAAAAAAATCGCAATTAAAATAATAAAAAAGAATGTACTATAGTATAAATTATTATATCGATGTATTTTACAACAACAAAATTTTACTTAATCTGTGCGTTTTAAAGAGATCTACACTTTTTTTTCTTTCCTTCTTCCTTTTTTCATGCACTAAGATTATGTGTCTCTCTAATGGTTTACTAATAATGAGACAGTATTTTTAGCACTTTAAATAATTTCAGTCTAATTATATAATATATATAATTCAATAATAGCCCGCCTTAAGGCAATATGTGTATGTAACAATATATAAAAAGTGTATATTGCAGTCATTGTATATGTTTATATTATTGTATACATGTGTAATAACGTTATGTGAATGTATTGCGTAATTTAATAATGTAGGAACTGTGAGAATAATACGTTAAAAGTTGCTAACAATGAGGTAACCTTGAGGCAATAGTGAGTAAGAATGTTCAATAATGCTACTGGTCATTATTGAAGCAACAATAATGTAAATTTGAGACAGTTTAAAAATAGCCAATCAACAATCAGAAAAAGCTTTAGTTAAATGAAGGTATTCTATTGGACTGAAATATAGCAAAATTTACAAATTTAGGGTTCAGTTGCTTGTAGACAGTGCTCATAGCTGGACGCGTTGCTTGCAGACAGTGTTCATAACTGGATGCGAGATGTGTCCTCGAGAAGTATAATACGTATTCAGTGTGAGATAAAAATAGTTTACGTGTTTAAAAAGTGCAAGTATTTAATAAAAGAATCTCACAGATCTCTCTATATCAGTTAAGTGTTATTGAAATCATGTCAAGCATTAATAAATGGAGTGAAGAAAAACTTAAAATCTGTGTAAGCCTACATTCTTCAGTCGCACCACTCCCTGCTAAGGCATTCATGTCTCTAAAAAAATAAATACTGACGCAGCCGAGGCAAACATAAAAATATAATATTTAAAGAAACAGTAAAAATTACAAAGTTAACATTTTTTAAACATTTTTTTGGGGCGAAGGCTACCGGAAACTTTTAAGTTCGGCTCCCCAACAGTCGAAATATAATACATCTTTAAACTGGCTCTCCATACGTAACAGCTACCAAACCTTCTTCAAATTGGCTCCCAAAGCGTGGTGCAGAAACTACCAACTTCAATAATGATTCAGAATGAAGAGGATTTCATAGGCAGAAAGTTCAAGATATACCTAAGGTACATTTTATTTGGCATAACATTTTAATAAAAATCTATAGAACTGTTTTTTAAAAAATAAAAAATGGCGAAAATGTTTCCATATAAAGGGTAGTTTGGATGGGGGAATTTTCTTGGAAGTCTTCATGTCGCGTGTTTGGAAGAAATTGACTCAAACACGAAGTTTGATATTTATCCAAGAATTCGTTTTTTTTTTTCGTTATTTACTCACAGACTCACACGCGGACCTTTTTATAAAAATGTTTTCTTCTTTTATGCAGTCTCAAAACATGTACTTTGGGTGAAATCTCGATATGGAATTTTTGGGTGGAATGCAATGCCTTCTCCATGTGTCAAGTTTGGACGCATGCGCGCTGAGATACTACACGGGTTATCTGGGCCTACATCATACAAACTTGTCTTCATCAAGCCTTTCTTTGTTGTACGTATGATTAATGTTCTTGACACCGTAATGTTAGTGAATAACTGCAGCATATATGGGAAACAAGAGTAACTGAAGAACAGCTTTCTTTGCCCTTGATGACACGAGACAATGCACAGATCACATTTCTAAAGCCAATTCTGTTCAAAGTTTTATCCTAGTCTGCCTTATCAGCGTAATACTGTCAGAGTTTGGTAATCTATACTAACATCATAAAGAGAGAACAATTTTATGAATGTGGTGTGTTTGTGTTTGTAGGGTAATCTGAAAAACCACTTAACCGGCTTTGATAATTGTAAAGCGTAATTCTTCTGACGGGCATGGGACTATAAAACACCTAACTTCATTTCATAAAGTACTAAAACATTAAAAAGGACCTACAAAGCTTGTATTTGAATATAAACAAATCGGAGTTACAAAAGAACATGCTTACCAAGAAGGCCTTGACTTTTATTTGAAAATACCATGGAGTAGAAAATAGATGTTACCCCTCAGAAAATGCATGTCAAATAAGACAAATGCTACCTATGTATTATTCCAAAAATATAATATAAATAGTCACGACTTAGCAACTAAGAAAACAGAAGAAAATCGAATGTGCTTATACACAGAGTTGAGTTTTATTTATGGACGCTCTTTAACTGCTGTGGCTTTTAGCGTCCCATTCTATATTGGGTGTGAAAGACTGGGAATTTTGCTCAGAGGTCTCTTTATCAGGCTTGAGGTTCTTTTACGTGCCGTAAATCTACGACACGGGACCACCGGCTTTACTTCCCTTCCGAAGGAAGCCATGCTAAGAATTTTTACTCCGAAAAAAATCAATCGCCCTCCGCCGGGTTTGAATCCGAGACCTCGGGAACTAGAGGCTAACATGGTTACCACTACACCACGGAGGACGACGTGCTTATATACGTTACGATACTAATGCCAAAATATTTTACGGCTTGCCCCGTGCTTAGTCAGTAAAGCAACTGCCTGCTGTGTGAGGGGTCCCGGGTTCGATTCCCGGCTGGGGAGTGAGAATTTTTCTCTAGCCAAGATCAATCCCTTATCATCCCCAGAGTCTGGAAGTATGAATGAGAGTGTGAATGTGTGTATGATATAATGATTAAGAAACCAAAGTGCAAGAAGCACAAAGACAAGAGTTACAGAGTTAACACCTTTGCCAATAGGCAAATCAGTTCTAAAGGAAAGGCCGCCGATTATACCAATGTAGTTAAAGGCGGGGTATAAATGGAACAAAAAGTATTTTAATAACCTTCATCTAAGAATGTTTTGCTTCATTTCATTTGTACTTATGTTGTAATCAAGTTCAATAGAAGGACATGCTAAATAATTGCATAAAGAGAGAAAACTGCTAACATTAGAAATCAGTGAAGCGATATTTTATGATTAACACCACACAAAATTACTTTTCTTGATAGTTGCAGGTCAGTTTCTTTCCCAAATAGAGTTAACTTGATGGCTTGAAAGAGCCGAATCTTCATATTCACCAGCTTCACCTCTATTCCGTTGTTAAGGGTTTCTGCATTATGTGGAGACGATATCTATAGTTATTAAAGTACGAGGGTAATCCAGAAAGTCCCAGACGTTTTGAAATAAACAATTAACAAAATGCAAATATCAACGTTTAGTATCTACATTTGAAAGGTACACTCTTAAGCTATTTTTTTTACATATCGCCATTCAAATTGAGGCATTTATCATACCGTGGCACAAGTTTTTCAATACCCTCTCTGTAGAAATCTGCCGCCTGCGACTTCAACCACTGGTTTACACCGGCATGCAGTTCAGCGTCAGTATCAAAGCGTTGTGTACCGAGCCATTTTTTCATCGCTGGGAACAGGTGGTAGTCGCTCGGCGCCAAATCCGGGCTATATGGTGGATGGTCAAACACCTCCCATCCAAAACCATCCAAGAGTGTACGGGTACGATTGGCCGTGTGTGGGCGTGCATTGTCGTGAAGAAACAACACCTTGGTGCTAAGTTTTCCTCGACGCTTATTTTGTATGGCACGCATTAACTTTCTTGGTGTTTCACAATACCTCTCTGAGGTTACTGTTTTTCCACGTTCCAGAAACTCAACGAGAAGCACTCCCTTAGAGTCCCAAAACACAGTAGCCATGACCTTTCTTGCTGACAGCGTTTGCAAACACCTTCTTGGTTTCTTGGGAGAATGTGTGTGTCCCCATTCCATCGACTGCTGTTTTGTTTCACAATTGGCATACTTCACCCAAGTCTCGCCCCTGGTTACGATACGATCGAGTAAAGCGTTACCTTATTTGTTGAAATCTTGGAGGAAGGTCAGTGCTGCAGCCAGTCCTGTTTTTTATGGTCTTCCATTAGGATTTTCGGAACCCACCTAGCACAAAATTTTTGGTAACCAAGCTTCTCCACCACAATTTGATGCACCAAACTCCGTGAAATTTGGGGAAAATGTTCCGAAAGTTCTACAGTCGTGAAACGACGATTTTCACGAATTTTGTCATTGATTTGCATTGACAGTTCATCAGTCATAAGGCTAGGCCTATCACTGCGATCCTCGTCGTGAACATTGGTATGGCCATTTTTAAAATCAATGCACCATTGCCTGACTCGGCTTTCACTCATTATTCCCTACCCGTAAACATCACAAAGTTGACGATAAATTTCAATTGTTTTTTTCTTTTTAGCCAACCGCACTTCACAAGTGGCGGGATTTTCTATTGCAGCGCACATTTTAACAACTCACAGAGAGCACTGTAAGGAAGGCACAGTCGTCATGCTACCACAGCTGGAAGCGTACTGAATGTAGGAACGTTCTGACACCAAGATGGCGGCTCTAGCCATACTCATAGCCACGATAGGCCAAAACTCCTGGGACTTTCTGGACTGCCCCCGTAGTTAATAAATAATTACGGGGCCAAAGAAAAGGTACAGAGGTTTAAAATGTCACATACTATAATTATCTAAAAAGATCACTCACGATTCCAACCGATGATTGTTCCACCGCCAATGGGTTCCTGCAGGCTATACAGTATCTCCAGAACTTGAGAGACTGTCGTGTGGAGCTTAAGGAAGTCGGACGTTCCCCGATATCTCACAGTATCAGGGGATTTTTCATCCGTTATTAAGAACAGTCGCGGTTGTACCAAACTACAATTATAAGGGTTAAAGGGAGGATTTACCATAAAAATTCTCTAGATCATTAAAGAATAATTTCACAAAAAACCGAGGGAGGTAAAGGGAATTAGTGAGTCATTCGAGTTTAGAAAGCTAATCGTGCAACATAGGATAAATCAGCTAGTAATGTGCTAAAGAAAATAATGCATTAATTACACATTATGGCAATTGTGTTCTACTTTGTGCAGAAATGCAATTTTGTACAAAATAAAAATATTAATGCATTGATTGAAGATTAAAAAACAAAATATGATATGATTTTTTTTGGAACTTTTCTTGTTGGTGCAGAAAAAAATCCTGAATTTTCTTATATTAAAACTGTAACGTTTATTTCAGAGGTCACCAAATTGTATTTCAAATATCTCCAACGACAAAAAATAGTTGAAAAATACATGACATTTTCTTTCTAATTAATGATGTTATGTTGAAAGTTACAAAAAACAGTAAAAAGTAATGTGGACCACTTTAAAGGAATAGGAGGAAGATGCATTTGAAAGTCTAGCTGATAACTGTTATCGCGTGTAAACGATTAGTGATAAACATAGCCTCTCAAAGAATGAGGACAAAAGCTTTGCCACTTACGTAGGAATAGTGTCGTGTTTCTCCAGACGTAATATTCTTTCCACAGTTAAATATTTGTATTATGTTCTATAAAAAAAGGTGGGAAGATAATGAAGTACACAAATACAGTATTTTTTCCAGGGTGTGGTTCCTCCATTTAATTCAAAATCCTCACACAATTTTTTGTAATAGGTGTTCTACAAAAGTTATATTTAAAATTAAACGAATCTCTTTGTTGGGCATTTTGAAAACTTATTATTAATGCCTCAAATTTGATAGCAATGTAGTCAGCTACACCATTTTGCAGGGTAGCTTTACATTTTAATTTTTTGTTATAGCATTTTTAATGGTTACTATATGTTACAAGGCCCGGCGTATATACATTTAATCACATCCTATTAACGTGATAGAGCCTCCGATGACTAGGTAAACAAACAGTAGACGTCGCCTTCTTAGCTAAGAGTTGTTTACTGCATCAGCTGTTACGTGATGTTCATCGTACCTACAGCCAACGGTGGTGTTATTATCGTCATAATGGCGACCTTGTACACCGAGATGCTTTTCATCTACGGGGAAGGCCGAAGAGAGGCTTGCCGGCTCTATCAACAACTTTAGCCCAACAGACGCCACCCGACCCACACCATGTTTCCAAGATTGGAAAGGCGAGACGTTGAAGTAAAACAGACAGCTTACGTTCTAACAAACACGTCTATGGACGTCCACGGACACGTCGTACACCAGTCTAACATGACATAACCAGCCGATGCACAAAATGTAACGAAGTTGTTGCCTTCAGTGGTTGATTAAAATGTTATTTATTTACTTACAGTATTTCAATTTTATTTTTTTACTTCTTTCCGATGTTTTGTAATACGTACTGTCTGTGTTCTCCTCCATATTTGAGTGACCCTAGCACGTGGGCATGAGTTTATTAACGAAATATGATCACGCGGTGTCCATCTACCTAACATCAAGCCTTGTAGCGTATATTTATTTATTTACACTCTGTATAACGCTTTGGTTTTGCCATCGCACTGTGCGGCTTCCTAATAAATATGGCATTTCTTGACATTTCAGTCACACCTCATTTGTGTATTTATTGGTTGAGGAAACGAATGAACTCACGTGATAATTTCATGGAAGGCGCCATCTTTTTCTTGAAGAACTAAAACAAGTATTTCTCGTTCCCATGTTTCTTTCATCTCTCATTGCTTACACTAATGATCTCGCTTCTATTAGTTTTAATTGGCACATAACACGTGTTCTTTCCAAAATATCTGTCAGAGGCCAAGGAGGTGTCCTTTTTTTCTCCCACTTGTTAAATTCAGTGTAAAATCAACATCAATTTAGGAATTACGTTGGTCATTAAAATTATGACTAATAATCACTTCACAAATTTGTGTTTTGTAGAGAAAGCCGTTGGACAACCTGCTCTGTGAAAATAAGATGCACTATAACCAGTTTAATAGTACTAGATATTGAATTTTCAACAAGTTTTTAAATTTAGTGTAAAAAATCCACAAATATTGCAGAATCCAACTGCGGTTTAGCTTAAATACCAAACGCATTCGTAGATGTGTACAAATATTGGGCGTGAAACTTTAAAAAGCTCATCTTATAGAAGAAGTTTTGCTATACAAATTGGTATTAATGCAAAGTATGACAGCTTCTGCATGTTGAAGCCATGTGGTTTCTCTGCGAATATATGCGAGTTTGTTTACCCAGAAACTATTGAAGATAAGTCAATTAAATTTTAGGATGATAAAACTACCTCTTAAGTGTTGATATGGATCTACTTTGTTGTAAATAATATGGTTGTGACACCGCAATAACATGTGTGACCCCATTCGGGAGGTCCCGGGTCGGATAGGCGAATGCTGAGGTGATTTCTTATCTACCACGATTTCCTTTCCATCAATTCCCTTTCATTCCGTTTCCTTCTCATCTTTCAGGCGTGCTTCTAGGTTTGGAGGATGTGAGTGAAGTGGAATGATGTGGGGTAAAGTGAGTGGATATGTGGTGATGGAAGAAAGAAGATTTAGTGTTTGGTTAAATGAGATAAAGGTTTAGTGTATAGTGATAATTTTTAAAATTGATATATAAAATAAATAAAAAGAAGATAATAATAGAATAATTAATATGGAGGTTAAATAAAATGTTATAAGGTAAATAAATAAATTAAACAAAATATTTAATTAGTAAAAAATAAATAAATAATTATGAAAACAATGAAATACTATAAATATATAACTTTAAAAGTTTTATTCAGGAAATTTTAAATAAAATACAAATATAAATAAACTTATTAAAATGGTTAGTAGCTTAGTAGAAGGTTTTGTGCTGTCTACCAGTTGCTAAGTTTGCTGGTTTCCAGAAAGTATAGATAAATATAGAATTTAGAATTGCAATTAAGTTTCGTTTGCACCTTTACTCTAATCTAATAATTTCTATTTCTGCTTTCTTTTATTTCTATTTTTATTTTGTAGAAGTTGTACAGTTTATAGTTATTTTATCTGAAAAAAATGACGTAAATGTGTTGTGAGAAAAAATGTAAAGTTTGAATGTATGTACCGATGTAGTAACCAAGATACAGGGATAGTATATTCACATTTTATTTATTTGTTGACTTGTGAGGTTTTTTTTATTTTTATTTTTATTTATGGATACTCTTTAACTACTATGGCCTTTAGCGTCCCATTCTATATTGGGCGTGAAAGACCGGTAATTTTGCTCATAGGCCTCATTGACTTGTGCTTCTAGGTTTCATGGTGTATGGCGGTTCCGGGCAGATGGTGCGGGTGCTTGCTCAAAGAAAATGGTACTCCCCGTGGACACTAGAGGACTGCTTGACCGGGGTAGGTGCCTCATCACCCTCTCTCGGTGGCTTTAGCAGTGGGACCGGTCTGCGAGCTTGGAAATTTTAGGGACTTCTGCGCGTCTCTGTGGACTGTCTTCCTGGCCTACAGCCTCCTATGGTTCCTTCACTTTATCCCTTCCTTCTGGGGGTGGTAACCACAATAAATCTCTGTAGGCACGTTGTATAACCTATATTGTAGCCTCCTATGATTCCTTCACTTCATCCCTTCCTCCTGAGGGGTGGTAGCCACAATAGATCTCTGTAGGCATGTTGTATAATTTATACCTATAACATGGTTGTTAACTAAATATTCCTAACGAATTTTAATCAAAATATTATACAATTAAGAAAATAATCCTACCTTCCTTAATAAACAAAGTTGGCGTATAAAATTAGATCAGTGACCTTAGAAGGTATGCGTCTACATCCTGTAAAAATTTCAGTCTGATATCTTAAATAGCTTGTGAGATAATGGATCATGAATTTAGAATATTCGATATTGGTGGGATAGAGCTTTTAATCTCGTCTTAAGGAAAATATACGAAATGAAATGATGACCGAGCTAAATCGTGTCAATCGCGGGTACAATGTTTGTTTGCTATGACGTATAAGAGTTTAGTTATATTTTATGCACAGATTTAAAAGGCGAAGACAGGATACAGACGCGGCGGACTGTGGCATGTCGAGCTGCCCAAACGCCAAACCTATACCGAAAGCCCTGTAGATCAGATACTTGGTGCTTCCCCGGCGTGCGATCTTCTAGTGGCCAGGTTGTTGTTCACAGGATGGTACGTCCCAAAGGACTGTAAGGCTTCTTGAGAGCAGAGCGTGCAGGCACATCCTTGAGGTTCGGTTCATGCCTCACAGGTCGACCAAGTGGTGGACTGTAGTCCGGCTGCGGTGTAGGAAATGGAGGGACTTTGGGCGGTCGTACACTGCGAGGCAGTACCGGCACTCTGGTGACACTCTCTGGACCGATCCAGGGTGAACGTCGAGTGTTACCAATAATCGGCGACTGGGGGGTCCATGCAGACAGTGACTCCGGCTGGTAGTAGATCGGGGATATCCTAGAACAAGTATTATAACCTTTGGGATACTTCCATATCTACCATATTTTATACATTTGAAAATAGTTTTGTGTTTGTATAATAGTGTTGACCAAAGATGTTTAACCAGGTGTTCCAAAAATTAGTAATGACACAAAGATGCGTATTTTGAAATGGAACAACCTTTCTTTCTATCCAACATTTGTTATATTCATCATCCTGATTCATATAATATATAGCAGTAATTATTATTTATGTATGCAGTACATAAGGTTGTTAAACGAATAACATTGTAATTTGTGCCTTCTCTTTTGCCCCGTACAAATGCTTAAAACGTGCTAACTTTCACAAATGCTCACAATGAAGTTATGCACATGTTACATACAACGTTTATCCAACTGTAGCATTTAAATGTGTAAAAACTATTATAAATTTGCTACATTAATGTTACGACGTGGTACTGATGCGTATTGGTTATGACGAAATGGTTGCCTAGCAACCGTTTGTAAGACTGTTATTTTGTTTTTCTTTTCTTTTCAAGAATTAAAATAGAAATGGCGATAAATTAGTAGAGAATATATGAAAAGTTCTGTGCGTAGAAAAAACAGAAATGTGTTAGTGCAACAAATGAAGAAACCTCGTTGGGCAGAACTGGTAATAATTTTAAACGTTCATTGATTTTTAATATAGCAGGTAATTTAACATTTAGATTGTAAGTCTTGTTCATTCTTTTAAGTCCTCCCTTTAGTGTGTATATTCTTAAGTTGAAAGTGACGGTTCATGTTTTGATAAGGTTTTTGATTTCTTGAAGAAACGTTGAGTGGGATGTAAGCCGAACTTTCAAGATACGAAATTGATAAGTGTTACTGAAGTTAGAGGTTAGGATCAGTTGCTGAAAGTTATATTTAGAAGAAACAATTGAAAGTAAAATAGAGGCTGCAAATGTTAATGCAGTAATGGTCAGGAATATCATTTTTAATATAAGACATTAAAGTTAGCTATAAATTTAAGACTAATTGATACATTGTTGTTGATTGTTGTAATAGCTTTACGGTTCTCAAGTTCGAATGTTGGTATGCTTGTCAGGGCAAAGATTTTAACTTTTTCTCTGAGGTAGGTTGTATAACATTATGTTGTGATGACGTCATGGAATGCTAATTGCTAGGTAACCTTTTCTGGCCAATTATGCACGATTTGTAGCCTGTTTTAATGCTACAATTGCTTAAAGATAGGTATCAGGTTATGAGACAGGTTTGAATTTTGGCTTTTAAGTAGTGGATAAAGTAATTAATTATAACCAAATTATATACCATAATGTTTTACAGGCACATGAAGAGAACCCTTTCATAATAAAGGAGTAACAAATTAGGTACACAACATGTTCCTTTATAAATGACAGGAAACAATACAAATCTACTGAAATGCATGCTTATGTAATTTGAATCAGGATAAAGGGTGTAACAAATTTATGGAACGGGACAGTTCCTTATTTGCTGCTTGTCTATTTCTCTGGTATACAAGTTTAAATTAACATTGGCTTTTGGGAAAAATTCTACAAATTTAACTGAATATACACGAATGTTACCGGAGTTTTGATGTGCTTGGCCGACACATTTTTAGACCGTGCATTGTCAATCCATAGTGGATAAAATATCTTTTGTCTCAACGCAAAACCACCTTTTACTTACTTTCGTGGGCTTGGGAGATTTGCTGCATCTACCGTATCCACTGTAGAAGTTGACGACATATTCGGATCCTGAAACATTAACACACTTCAATTAAAAATAATCTGATGTGTTACACTCACATGACTTTCCCTACGGTTGTACAAACTATTTTTACAAACGCTTATTCTCCATATACTTCATGTTAATCGAGATGTTAATCTTATTGCTAATTTTCTTGTAGGTGCAAGGGGAATATGGTAGGCTTTAAGCGATAGTCAAATGTTTTAAGAGCTGGTTGCTATGTGGCGCATTCCATTCTCTTTGCATTACCAGGACAAAAAAATGAATAACGAATTTGAGAAGAAGTATAAGTATTGGAAAATTTAAGGGAATAACAAGCGATATCTCGAAAATGGTTCACTCAAAAAAAAAAAAAAAAAAAAAAGATATGACATAAATTGTGTATTTTAACGCATTCTACATTTTTTGTGTAGTAAAATTTTGTCTATCTCTCATGGTTTACCAGTTATGCAAAAGTCGTTCACAATGAAGAATACTTTTGGAGCATTCCCATAAAATTCGAGATATACATTTCATTTGTCATGAAAATATCTTAAAACATATGATATTTTAATCAAAATCGTTAGAGCCGTTTTTGAGAATATTAAAATTTTCCATGTAAAGGGTAATCTGGGGTGGGGGATTTTCTTGAAAACCTTCGTGTCGCATCTCCGGAAGATACTGAACCTAATTTGGTGTTTATCCGACTGTTCGTTTCTGAGTTATGCTGTTCACAGACACACACACAGACACGGACATGTTTCCAAAAATGCTTTTTTTTGGATTCAGGGGGTCTCAAAACATGTATTTCCGGCGAAATCTCCGTATCCAATTTTTGGGTGGAATACAATACTTCCCCTACTTACTATACGTAGTAGAGAAAGTAATAGCAAAAGAAAATAATAATAACAATAATAATAATAATGAATAGATAACAGGCTCAAGGAACTACTTATAATCGGCTAGGAATGTAAACCTCATATCCTTACCTAAATGAAATATTACACTAGGAGAAACGAACTGTTTACCAATTAGTTGCATATTGTTAGGGGCACAGTGATGTACAAATCCTTAAACAGAAACGGAATGAAATATAAATATTTCTATCATTACCCGAACAATCAGCAGTAATAACAATAATAATCATTAATACACGGATTGTATTTTATGTGCTGACGAATAAACAGTAGAAATCTACATCAATTCTGAGCTGATAAATGTAGGGATAGCAGAAATATAGGTAATAATAAGCCACGGCCAAACGTTTAGGACACATTCCTCACATGTAGAAGAAGAAAATACGGTGTTTTTCCGGCGGATTGCGCGTCGGTCGCCGCAGTCGAACTCCCGCCGAAACCGTTATAATATCCCCGCAACCGCCTCACGAAATAAGACTTAAAGAGCATATGAGATGCATTTACCAACAACAGACGGATAAATTAGCAGTAGCACATCATTTCTGGTCTTCAAACCATGAAATCACTCCAAACATAAAACTCTTAAAACCGATCAACACAGCAATGAATTGGACATCTGGGAAAAAATGCATATCGTCAAACACAGGAATCACCTAATGAATTTCGAACTGCCGCCACCCAGCAGCCTTTGGAGGTTCATCAGCCCAGCACCAGAGAACACCACTAGCTGCACACATTCCCCAGACAATAACCGGCAGAATCAGTTGAAAACATGCTGACGATGGGAGCAAACCGTCTCCCTAAACGCGTTCAAGTAAGAACATTTTAGTGATGTAGTGTAACAACCTTCAACTCGCTTTATTTTAAATACTTGATTTTATTTTTCAAATACTGAGTCGCTATTTGCTGTTTACTCGTGGCAATGCAAAGAGCATAATTTCAAAGTGATAGCTACCCGCTTTTTAAACTCTTGACTATCACTTCAGCCTACTTTGCACTTCTACAAAAGTTTATCTCCATTTACAAGACGTATATAGAATAAGCTTTTATAAGAATAGTGTTTAGAAGAGTGAGTAGAGAAAGTCACGTCAGTTCCTATTACGAAAGCACGATGTTCCATTGTCATCAAATCACGAAAACAGAATGTATAAATGCTGGATGTCTCGCACTCACCGTGGGTTTTTCTTTCTTCTCCAGACTGCTGACTGCCGCGTATGCTATATAAGTCATGACGGCCAAGTTGATGAACCAGAGAAGGAATCCTCGCGCCGTGAGAGTCATCATCATGCCTGCTGCAACCATTTGAAGCGGATCCACACCTGGCTTACCATCGTCCAAGGCTTTCTTCGTGTTACGGATCGAAACAAAGGTCAGAATTGTATCAATTAAGCAGAATGTGATATTTGAGCAAAAATGTGCATGTATGGCCTGGGATAGACCCAAGCTGCTATATGATAGCTGCATTATCAACATCATTATTTTGTATGCACACTCCTTCCTTCATAAAATAAAACTCAAAGAGATTCCTATGTTTTTAGGACACGCCTGGAGTATTTTAAAACGGGTGCCCCACTCGAAAGGGCCCCAGAAGTTGTAACATTATTGCATAAATATTTCACTGAATGTGATTAGATTTAAATAAAAGACAATCCATTGACGTGGTAACACTGTACTTTGTAAACACTGAGGAAGTATACCAACAGAGGTTCCGCGAATCGTTGTGTTTGGCGCTTGTGTTCAGCGGAAGCGAATAAATGACGTGTCTTCTTGCTAGTGCTTCAGAAGAAGTGTCCTTTCTGTTGAGAGCGCGTGTTTCCTGTTAAACAATACTGGATTAGTGGTTCCTTTAGGATCTGTCAGCGCAAGTTTGGTGTCCGTCAAAGACGATTCGAGGTTCTGGCAGCTGCATTCTTCAACGTGCAACGCGGTGTTGAACTGTGTTTAAAAGTTGAGGGAAGTCATTTCCAGCATCTCTTGTAATGTACTTTCATTTCTCACACTATAGCTAGTTCGTTTCGTTTCCTCTCCATTTATCTTTTAACAGAATAATTTATGGGGGCGAAAGGTTGCAAAAACCTTTTATACTTTGATTGGATGGGGATGAATGACAATTTATGATTTATTTAGATACTTATCAAGGTTGTGTGAAGTTTTTGTACGGGTCATTTAGTGACTAATATCCCCTGCCCAGCGGCACCGTGGCTGAGTGGTTAGACCGCTCGTCTCCCACCGAGGTGGTCCGGGTTCAATCCCAGGGACCTGCATGTGGGATTTGTGGTGGACGAAGCGGCGTCTGGGCGGCTTTTCTCCGGGTTCTCCGGTTTCTCCCGCCATTCATTCCACCAACTGCTCCATCATCACCTTTCCTTTCATCCACCAACATTTCGTTTCATCTACTTCCTTCATTCCATACCAGGCATCGGGCTGATCACCCATCCTGGATGCTCTGTCTGATCCATGAGTGTCTGCTCCTCGACGGGCCTCTGACCCCAGGCACCCGCTTGTAAGTCGTGGGGGGTGTAAGTCCTACATAAGAGGAGGGTAAACAGATAATGAATGAATGAATATCCCCTGCCCGCTGGGTCTTATTCTACGGTAACTTACACAAATGTCTGCCCGTTTGAGGCGAATATGCATGACCTCCAGTGTTACCAGCAAACGCTGAACGTCAAAGAACAAATCCTCCCCATGTTGTAATAATTAATGTATTATTTATACGTGTTTGTTTGCTGGGATGTTAACCTCGAAAACTCTCAACTGATTTTGATAATAAGGGTTCGTATTTTACTAAGCACATTGCTCTAAGATAAGCGTAACTTACCGCTAAGGCTGCGATGTCAAGTCCAAAGCAAATAGTAGCCATGAAGTCAATAAGAGAAGTGAACCCCATAGCAGCCAGCCAGGTCAAGTGCACTCTCGTACTGAACTTGTTCATCAAGCTTTCTGCAACAAGAAGTATCTTCAGTCATCATAACCAACACAATAAACTACTTCAGCATTGTTATGTTATTTAAAGAAGTTCTCCTTCACTTTATTTTAAAAACAGCTACCTTCCTCCCAAATAGGTCGAAGCTCCAAGCTAAAAGGCTCAAGTGCACGGAAACATATCGATACATATACAAGGGCAATTCGAAAAGTAAGTTTAGTTAATTTGTTTAAGCAATGCTGCTTTAGTTTTGGAACTTTTATTTACACACAAGTGAAAAGTAAACATTTAGATTACTTTTGTACATAATTTGCATTTACAGTCAGGAATTTGTGGTACAGTTTTGCAAGTTTTGAAATCCCCTCTGCGTAGAACTCTGCCGTGATGGTAGCCACCCTGTGACGCTCTCCTTGAGCTCATCAGACTGATGTGACGCAAGCCATTTCTTCATGCTTGGGAACAGCTGATAGTCAAGCAGGGCTATACGCTAGAGTCAGCGGTTCTCAAACTTCTTGCGCATACGATCCCCTTTTCGATAATGAAATTATTGGCGACCCTTCCATTCACTTCGCTGCTTGAGGCAGTATTTTAATACCTGAATAATTTCAATTGTATTTTATAATAAGTAAATTCAATAACAGCCCGCCTTGAAATAATATGTATGTAATAATTATTTAAATTGTATGTAACAGTCATTGCATATACTTATTTTTATTGTTAACATGTTTTATTAATGTTATGTGAATACATTATATACTTTAATAATGCAAGAGCTGTGAGAATAATAAGTTTTAAGTTGCTAATAATGAGGTAACCTTGTGGCAATAATGAGTTTTAGAGTTGGAAAATTACTAGTCGTGATTAAAACAACGATAATGTAATTTCTCTAAGTTTAAAATTAGCCAATCAACAGCAAAGAAAAGTTTTAAGTAAAATGCAGATATTCTATTGGACTAGAATTAGCCAATCAGAGACTTGAAATACCGAAGCTTACGGGTTTTAACCGTTGAAAGTTGCTCAGTTGCTGGCAAACCTTTGGTAGTGACGAGACGGAAGATGTGTTCTCTACAGAAATTTTACGTGTGAATCGTAAAATATGTATACGTGCTAAGTAAAAGTATTGAAGATTCTCATAGTTCTTGAAAAGTGTAGTGCTTTATAAAAATGTGCAAGGATTAATAAAAGAAGTGAATTTAAAAACTTAAATTCTGTGATGTCTACATTCTTGTTGCACCACGCCTTGACTAAGATATACGTGACTCTACAAACAAGGCTGACGCAGCCGAGGCAAATTCAAACATAAATAATATAGAAGCAGTTTTAATAACAAAGTTAAATATTGTAGTGTAAAACTTGGAGTGTAACAACTAAAATTACACCTTTAAATTAGCTTCTCATTCGAAGCAGCATATTGCGTAACAAGAGTAACTATTACGTAATCAACAAATTCAAACCGACGCCCAAAGCGTGTTGCAAACTCCATAAAGCAACTAATAAATTACGTAATTTATTACATAACCATAAATCTACTTCAAGTTGGCGCCCATACGAGGGGCAGTTAAATTAAAGCAACTATTTATTCATCTTCAAGTTGGCTCCCATACGTGGGGCAGTTAAAATTACGTAACCAAACATAACAAAAGCAGCACAACATAACCTTCTTTAAGTTTAAAAAATTATTTACGTAACCATAAAACATATTACGTGAAGAAAATACCTTTCTTCATGCTTAATCATTAATTTGCAAGTTTTCGCGCACACTTCAACAACTTAAGGATAAATTAATTGAGCTTTCTTCAGACCAAAGTTTAAAACTGACTTTCCAGAAGGAAGATGTGTATCAGTTGTGGCTAGCAAGAAGAACAGAATACCCTGGTGTCTGCCGCACTAAACGTGCTTATTCCATTCGGCACCTCATATCTCTGCGAAATTGATTTTCGTCAATGATGAACATCAAGACTAAATCTAGGAATAGACTGCAGTTAGAAAGTGGCTTAATGATGTGTGCAACTAATATACAGCCAGATATTGAACGATTAATTAATAGCAAACAGGCTCATACTTATCACTAATCATCCTGATGTGTAGTGTAATAATTAATGGTTTACATAAATTTGTACATGTGCATTTACTGTGAAATTGAAGTATTAATATGCTTCTTATCCACTGCGACCCCCCCCCAGATAGAATACCGCGAGCCCCTTGAGGGTCGCGACCCACAGTTTGGGAACCGCTGCGCTAGACGATCAAAAACCTCCCACTTGAACTGCTGCAGGAAATTGTAAGTGCTGCAGCAGTATGCGGCCGAGCATTATCGCGGAAGAAAACAAACCCAGAACTCAACATGCCACATTGTTTGTTCTGAATTGTTCTCCTAACAGTCTGGCAGTCGACGTCAAGAGTTTATTGCTCTGCCTCGTTCCATGAACTCCACCAACAATATACCTTGCTTGTCCCAAAAATTGTCATGAGCTTCTTTGTTGAAAATGTTTGGAGGAACTTTTTGGTTTCGTAGATGAGTTGGTGTGACCACTTGCCATTGACTGTCGTTTTAACTTCACGTACCGAATCAATGTTTCATCTTCCTTGACAGTGTGGTCGAGAAAGCTTCCACCTCACTGTCGTAGCGTTGACGGAATGTCAATGCTCCGTCCATCCTAATAGGATTTTGGGCTTCCAACATAGTTTTCGACACCCCCGAGCACAAAAATTGTGATAGCCTAACCTTTGTGCCATCGCTTCATACAGAGCAGTCTTACTGATTTCAAAAAGTGCTCATGGAGTTTTGAAATTGTGGAAGGTCGTCTGCTTTGTTCTTAATCACGGATGTTATTTGTGCTCATCTTAGAACTGACGATAACAACGCCGAACTCTTAAAGTGACCGTAAACTGCAGTAATCTTACGATGAATTGCAGCTGTCCACAGAAACTGTATCACTGCACGTCTTCACATTTATACGAGGGCGAATTGATAGTCAGCGACTTTTTAAAGAAAATGACAACTTTTTCCAAAAAAATCAATTTTATTTCTTAAGATAGTCTCCTTTCAATTCAATACACGTTGTCCAACGTTTCTCCAATTTTTTTAACCCTTCCAAAAATATGATTTTTCGAAGTCTGCAAAATATGAGGTTGTTTCTGCCATGATGTGTTCACTGGACGTGAATTTCTTCCCAACGAGCCAATTTTTCAGGTTTGCA
Organism: Deroplatys truncata; assembly: GCA_030765065.1. NCBI lineage: Eukaryota > Metazoa > Arthropoda > Insecta > Mantodea > Mantidae > Deroplatys > Deroplatys truncata. Next base: position 22,023,353 of record CM060978.1, read on the forward strand.
AGAGGAAGAAGTCGCTCGGAGCTAAACCTGGAGAATATGGTGGGTGAGGTAGCAGTTCGTAGCCCAATTCCACAAATTTTGCGATGGCAATGGCTGACTTGTGTGCGAGTGCATTATCCTGGTGAAAGAGAACCTTCTTCTTCACCAAAATGGGGTCGTTTCTTTAACAATGCCTTGTGAAACTGATCCAGCATTGCAGCATAATATGAATCTTCGATTGTTTTATCCTTTTCCAGGTAGTGGATGTCACCCCTTGTGAATCCCAAAAGACACTGCCATAATTTGTTCTGCCGATGGAATGATTTTCGCTTTCTTTGGAACAGCTTCGCCGAAGCAAATCCGCTGCTTTGATTGTTGTTATGCTTCAGGTTGATAGTAATAGATCCACGTTTCATCAACCGTGATATAACGCCGCAAACACTCATTTGGTTTACGCTGGAACATATTGAAACATCCCTGTGAAATGGTTATAGGATTCCGCTTGTTCTCAACTGTAAGCAGTAGCGGCACCCATCTTGCTGACAGCTTTCTCATACCCAAAAATTTGTACAGAATGTTATACACCCGTTCACTAGAGATTTTTAGGTCTTGGCTATCTCACGGATTTTCACTCGATGGTCTTTCAATACAATATCGTGAACTTTTTTCACAATTTCTTCTGTTGTGACCTCAACCGGCCGTCCTGTGCGCACGGCATCTCTTGTGTTCGAACAGCCACATCGAAATTCTGTGAACCACTTGTGAACCATCCATGTGATGGAACAGAGTCCCTATAATACTTATTCAGCTTTTATTCCGTTTCCTTCACCGTCTTACCACACAAAAAGTAGTGCTTTATCAGAACACGAAACTCACTTTCCTCCATTTTCTACAAAGCAACACACATCTGCTGATTTTAGACGCTCTCAACAATGTTCTAAGAAACAAATGACGACGAATTTCTGCGATTATACCCAGAATAGATGTAAGACTTGGGTACAAACAAGAAACTTGTGATTAGAATGCCATCTCTCGTCAAAATCATGGACTTATCAATCCGCTCTCGTATTTCTACACAAGCCTGTCTTGGTGAAAGAAACAGTCGAAAGCAACCTCACACTGACACTAACAGGAATGTTGAACCAAGCAACACGCACTGCTGCCGACTCTCCTTGCGAATGACGAGGCCGGAACTTACTTTCCGAATTACCCTCGTAAGAAACAGTGTTGTATAACGCTAACCCAGTGTAAAACGCCTCCATGCCTGCCTTACCTGGTTCCATCAATTCCTTCGTTTTGATTGGCAGCTCACTATAGGTTGCATATGTATTAATGAGATCAGTACAGCTAAAAGGTGGAGTTTTAAAATTTGATAGGTCTAGAAATCTTATTGCTAGAATTAATCACATTGTCTTTTAATTATATGCGTATTCGTTTGCCAGAAAATGACTATGAACTCAGCTTCCTATCGGTCTTGTATCTAAACCAAATATATAATGGTATTATTTTGCAAAGGTTTTTCTCAACACGAAATGGATAGAAAATAAGCTTTCCTAAGAATAATGTGTAGGAGAGACTTAAAAATAAACGACAGTGGGTTGAGTAAGATATATGAATATAAACAACTTTCTTTTTAAACAGATAAATTGTAAGTTTTTCGAGGACTAAAGATACAATTCGCGAATGAAGATGTCATGGTGAAAAACTGATTTTCCGGTTTTCAGTGGTGGTAACCTAACCTATCTGTGTGTTTGAACTATTTTACAGCACGTACGTGCATGAACTACATCAAACGCTCTAACTTTATATATGTTTATTATTGCAGATATGTAATATAATCAAATTTGAGAGTTGAACTCCACCACTTAAACCATATCTGGCACCGAGCGAGGTGGTGCCGCGTTAACGTGAGCGACTCATATTTGGGCGGTCCCGGGTTTAAATCTTGGGCCGACCAACATGACCGTAAGTTTCTCTCGCGGTTTTCCTCGATCGCTCGGCAAATACTAGGTTAAATAGTTTGATCCACGAATTTTCCTACCATCCCTTTCATCACTACATTTCATTTCCTTCCTCTTCACCGCGACACCAGGCATTGGGTTCATCAGCCATCCTGGATATATTATATCCAGAGTTTGCTTGCTCCTCGACAGACTACTGACACAAGACATTGGACTGATCACCCATTCTGGATATGCTATGGTCCAGAGTTTACTTGCTCCTCGACAGGCTACTGCCACAAGACCTTGGACTGATCACCCATCCTGGATATGCTATGATCCAGAGTTTGCGTGCTCCTCGACAGGCTACTGACACAGGACCTTGGACTGATCACCCATCCTGGATACGCTATGATCCAGAGTTTGCGTGCTCCTCGACAGGCTACTGACACAAGACCTTGGACTGATCACCCATCCTGGATATGCTATGATCCAGAGCTTGCGTGCTCCTCGACAGGCTACTGACACAAGACCTTGGACTAATCACCCATCCTGGATACGCTATGATCCAGAGCTTGCGTGCTTCCTCGACAGGCTACTGACACAAGACCTTGGACTGATCACACATCCTGGATATGCTGTGATCCAGAGTTTACTTGCCACTCGACAGACTACTGACACAAGGCATTGGGCTGATCACACATCCTGGATATGCTATGATCCAGAGTTTGCTTGCTCCTCGACAGACTACTGACACAAGGCATTGGGCTGATCACACATCCTGGATATGCTATGATCCAGAGTTTACTGGCTCCTCGACAGACTACTGACACAAGACATTGGGCTGATCACACATCATGGATATGCTATGATCCAGAGTTTACTTGCTCCTCGACAGATTACTGACACAAGGCATTGGGCTGATCACACATCCTGGTTATGCTATGGTCCAGAGTTTACTTGCTCCTCGACAGGCTACTGACACAAGACCTTGGACTAATCACCCATCCTGGATATGCTATGATCCAGAGTTTGCGTGCTCCTCGACAGGCTACTGACACAAGACCTTGGACTAATCACCCATCCAGGATATGCTATGATCCAGAGTTTATAAGCTCCTCGACAGGGTACTGACACAAGACCTTGGACTAATCACCCATATTGGATATGCTATGATCCAGAGTTTGCGTGCTCCTCGACAGGCTATGACACAAGACCTTGGACTAATCACCCATCCTGGATATGCTATGATCCAGAGTTTGTGTGCTCCTCGACAGGCTACTGACACAAGACCTTGGACTGATCACCCATCCTAGATATGCTATGATCCAGAATTTGCTTGCTCCTCGACAGGCTACTGATACAAGACATTGGGCTGATCACACATCATGGATATGCTATGATCCAGAGTTTGCTTGCTCCTTGACAGGCTACTGACACAAGACCTTGGCCGGATAACCCATCCTGGATGTACTATGATACAGAGTTTGCTTGCTCCTTGACAGGCTGCTGACATAAAACCTTGGACTGATCACCAATCCTGGATATGCTATTATCCAGAGTTTGCTTGATCCTCGATAGGCTACTGACTCAAGACCTTGGCCTGATCACACATCCTGGATATGCTATGATCCAGAGTTTACTTTCTCCTCGACAGAATACTGACACAAGACTATGGACAGATCACCCATCCTGGATATGCTATGATCCAGAGTTTACTTCCTCCTCGACAGGCTACTGACAAGACATTGGGCCAATCACCCATCCTAGATATGCTATAATCCAGAGTTTGCATGCTCCTCGACAGGCTACTGACAAGACATTGGCAGATCAACCATCCTGGATATCCTATGATCCAGAATTTGATTACTCCTCGACAGGCTACTGACTCAAGACCTTGGACTGATCACCCATCCTGTATATGCTTTGATCCAGAGTTTGCGTGCTCCTCGACAGGCTACTGACACAATACCTTGGACTAATCACCCATCCTGGATATGCTATGATCCAGAGTTTATATGCTCCTCGACAGGCTACTGACACAAGACCTTGGACTGATCACCCATTCTAGATATGCTATGATCCAGAATTTGCTTGCTCCTCGAAAGGGCTACTGACAAAAGACATTAGGCTGATCACACATCATGGATATGCTATGATCCAGAGTTTGCTTGATCCTCGACCGGCTACTGACTCAAGACCTTGGCCTGATCCCACATCCTGGATATGCTATGATCAAGAGTTTGCTTGCTCCTCCACAGACTACTGACACAAGACATTGGCTGATCACCCATTCTGGATATGCTATGATCCAGACTTTGCTTGCTCCTCGACAGACTACTGACACAAGACATTGGACTGATCACACATCCTGGATATGCTATGATCCAGAGTTTGCTTGCTCCTCGACATACTACTGACCAAAGACATTGGACTGATCACCCATCCTGGATATCTTATGATCCAGAGTTTGCTTGCTCCTCGGCAGACTACAAACACAAGACATTGGACTGATCACTCATCCTGGATATGCTATGATCCAAAGTTTGCTTAATCCTCAACAGGCTACTGACACAAGACATTGGACTGATCACACATCCTGGATATGCTATGATCCAGAGTTTGCTTGCTCCTCGACAGACTACTGACACAAGGCATTGGGCTGATCACACATCCTGGATATGCTATGATGCAGAGTTTACATGCTCCTCGACAGACTACTGACACAAGGCATTGGGCTGATCACACATCCTGGTTATGCTATGATCCAGAGTTTGCTTGCTCCTCGACAGACTACTGACACAAGGCATTGGGCTGATCACACATCCTGGATATGCTATGGTCCAGAGTTTACTTGCTCCTGGAGAGGCTACTGCCACAAGACCTTGGACTAATCACCCATCCTGGATATGCTATGATACAGAGTTTGCGTGCTCCTCGACAGGCTACTGACACAAGACCTTGGACTAATCACCCATCCAGGATATGCTATGATCCAGAGTTTGCGTGCTCCTCGACAGGCCACTGACACAAGACCTTGGACTAATCACCCATCCTGGATATGCTATGATCCAGAGTTTGTGTGCTCCTCGACAGGCTACTGACACAAGACCTTGGACTGATCACCCATCCTAGATATGCTATGTTCCAGAATTTGCATGCTCCTCGACAGGCTACTGACAAAAGACATTGGGCTGATCACACATCATGGATATGCTATGATCCAGAGTTTACTTGCTCCTTTAAGGGCTACTGACACAAGACCTTGGCCCGATAACCCATCCTGGATGTACTATGATACAGAGTTTGCTTGCTCCTTGACAGGCTGCTGACACAACACCTTGGACTGATCACCAATCCTGGATATGCTATTATCCAGAGTTTGCTTGATCCTTGATAGGCTACTGACTCAAGACCTTGGCCTGACCACACATCCTGGATATGCTATGATCCAGAGTTTACTTGCTCCTCGACAGACTACTGACACAAGACAATGGACTGATCATACATCCTGGATATGCTATGATCCAGAGTTTGCTTGCTCCTCGACAGACTACTGACACAAGACATTGGACTGATCACACATCCTGGATATGCTATGCTCCAGAGTTTACTTCCTCCTCGATAGGCTACTGACAAGACATTGGGCCAATCACCCATCCCAGATATGCTACGATCCAGAGTTTGCATGCTCCTCGACAGGCTACTGACAAGACATTGGCAGATCAACCATCCTGGATATGCTATGATCCAGAGTTTGCTTACTCCTCGACAGGCTACTGTCTCAAGACCTTGGACTGATCACCCATCCTGTATATGCTATGATCCAGAGTTTGTGTGCTCCTCGACAGGCTACTGACACAAGACCTTGGACTAATCACCCATCCTGGATATGCTATGATCCAGAGTTTATACGCTCCTCGACAGGCTACTGACAAAAGACCTTGGACTGATCACCCATCCTAGATATGCTATGATCCAGAATTTGCTTGCTCCTCGACAGGCTACTGACACAACACCTTGGACTAGTCACCAATCCTGGATATGGTATTATCCAGAGTTTGCTTGATTCTCGACAGGCTACTGACTCAAGACCTTGGCCTGATCCCACATCCTGGATATGCTATGATCCAGAGTTTGCTTGCTCCTCCACAGAATACTGGCACAAGACATTGGGCTGATCACCCTTCCTGGATATGCTATGATCCTGAGTTTGCTTGCTCCTCGACAGAGTACTGACACAAGACATTGGACTGATCACCCATCCTGGATATGTTATAATTCAGAGTTTGCTTGCTCCTCGACAGACTACTGACACAAGACATTGGACTGATCACTCAACCTGGATATGCTATGATCCAGAGTTTGCTTACTCCTCAACAGACAACTAACACGAGATATTTGGATTGATCACACATTCTGGATATGCTACGATACAGAGTTTGCTTGCTCCTCTACAGGCTACTGACACAAGACATTGGACTGATCACACATCCTGGATATGCTATGATCCAGAGTTTGCTTGCTCCTCGACAGACTACTGACACAAGGCATTGGGCTGATCACACATGCTGGATATGCTATAATGCAGAGTTTACTTGCTCGTCGACAGACTACTGACACAAGGCATAGGACTGATCACACATCCTGGATATGCTATGATCCAGAGTTTACTTGCCACTCGACAGACTACTGACACAAGGCATTGGGCTGATCACACATCCTGGATGTGCTATGATCCAGAGTTTGCTTGCTCCTCGACAGACTACTGACAAAAGGCATTGGGCTGATCACACATCCTGGATATGCTATGATGCAGAGTTTACTTGCTCCTCGACAGATTACTGACACAAGGCATTGGCCTGATCACACATCCTGAATATGCTATGATCCAGAGTTTGCTTGCTCCTCGACAGTCTACTGACACAAGACATTGGACTGACAACCCATCTTGAATATGCTATGATCCAGGGTTTGCTTGCTCTTCGACAGAGTATTGACACAAGACATTGTGCTGATCACATCCTTGAGGTACTATGATACAGAGTTTGCTTGCTCCTTGACAGGCTGCTGACACAACACCTTGGACTGATCACCAATCCTGCATATGCTATTATCCAGAGTTTGCTTGATCCTCATAAGGCTACTGACTAAAGACCTTGGCCTGATCACACATCCTGGATATGCTATGATCAAGAGTTTACTTGCTCCTCGACAGACTACTGACACAAGACATTGGACTGATCACACATCCTGGATATGCTATGATCCAGAGTTTGCTTGCTCCTCGACAGACTACTGACACAAGACATTGGACTGATCACCCATCCTGGATATGCTATGATCCAGACTTTACTTGCTCCTGGACAGGCTACTGACAAGACATTGGCAGATCAACCATCCTGGATATGCTATGATCCAGAGTTTGCTTGCTCCTCAACAGGCTACTGACGCAAGACCTTGGACTGATCACCCGTCTTGTATATGCTATTATCCAGAGTTTGCGTGCTCCTCGACAGGCTACTGACGCAAGACCTTGGACTAATGACCCATCCTGGATATTCTATGATCCACAGTTTGTATGCTCCTCGACAGGCTACTGACACAAGACCTTGGACTGATTACCCATCCTAGATATGCTATGATCCAGAATTTGCTTGCTCCTCGACAGGCTACTGACACAAGACATTGGGCTGATCACACATCATGGATATGCTATGATCCATAGTTTGCTTGCTCCTTGACAGGCTACTGAAAAAACACCTTGGACTTATCACCAATCCTGGATATGCTATTATCCAGAGTTTCCTTGATCCTTAACAGGCTACTGACTCAAGGCTTTGGCCTCATCACGCATCCTGGATATGCTATGATCCATAGTTTGCTTGCTCCTCCAGAGACTACTTACGCAAGACATTGGGCTGATCACCCATCCTGGATATGCTATGATCCAGAGTTTGCTTGCTCCTTGACAGACTACTGACACAAGACATTGGATTGATCACACATCCTGGATATGCTGTGATCCAGAGTTTGCTTGCTCCTCGACAGACTACTGACACAAGCAATTGGACTGATCACCCATCCTGGATATGTTATGATCCAGAGTTTGCTTGCTCCTCGACAGACTGCGGACACAAGACATTGGACTGATCACTCATCCAGGATATGCTATGATCCAGAGTTTGCTTACTGCCAAACAGACTACTGACACAAGACATTGGACTGGTCACCTATCCTGGATACGCTATGATCCAGAGTCTGCTTGCTCCTCTACAGGCTACTGACACAAGACATTGGACTGATCACACTACCTGGATATGCTATGATCCAGAGTTTGCTTACTCCTCGACAGACTACTGACACAAGGCATTGGGGTGATCACACATCCTGGATATGCTATGATGCAGAGTTTACTTGCCTCTCGACAGACTACTGACACAAGGCATTGGACTGTTAAAACATCCTGGATATGCTATGATCCAGAGTTTGCTTGCTCCTCGACAGACTACTGACACAAGACATTGGACTGATCACACATCCTGGATATGCTATGATCCAGAGTTTGCTTGCTCCTCGACAGACTACTGACACAAGACATTGGACTGATCACCCATCCTGGATATGTTATAATCCAGAGTTTGCTTGCTCCTCGACAGACTACTGACACAAGACATTGGACTGATCTCTCAACCTGGATATGCTATGATCCAGAGTTTGCTTACTCCTCAACAGACTACTAACACGAGACATTGGATTGATCACCCATCCTGGATATGCTACGATACAGAGTTTGCTTGCTCCTCTACACGCTACTGACACAAGACATTGGACTGATCACACATCCTGGATATGCTATGATCCAGAGTTTGCTTGCTCCTCGACAGACTATTGACACAAGGCATTGGGCTGATCACACATGCTGGATATGCTATGATGCAGAGTTTACTTGCTCGTCGACAGACTACTGACACAAGGCATAGGACTGATCACACATCCTGGATATGCTATGATCCAGAGTTTACTTGCCACTCGACAGACTACTGACACAAGGCATTGGGCTGATCACACATCCTGGATATGGTATGATCCAGAGTTTGCTTGCTACTCGACAGACTACTGACACAAGGCATTGGGCTGATCACACATCCTGGATATGCTATGATGCAGAGTTTACTTGCTCCTCGACAGATTACTGACACAACGCATTGGCCTGATCACACATCCTGGATATGCTATGATCCAGAGTTTGCTTGCTCCTCGACAGTCTACTGACACAAGACATTGGACTGACCACCCATCCTGAATATGCTATGATCCAGGGTTTGCTTGCTCTTCGTCAGACTATTGACACAAGACATTATGCTGATCACATCGTTGAGGTACTATGATACAGAATTTGCTTGTTCCTTGACAGGCTGCTGACACAACACCTTGGACTGATCACCAATCCTGGATATGCTATTATCCAGAGTTTGCTTGATCCTCGACAGGCTACTGACTCAAGACCTTGGCCTGATCACACATCCTGGATATGCTATGATCAAGAGTTTACTTGCTCCTCGACAGACTACTGACACAAGACATTGGACTGATCACACATCCTGGATATGCTATGATCCAGAGTTTGCTTGCTCCTCGACAGACTACTGACACAAGACATTGGACTGATATACCCATCCTGGATATGCTATGTTCCAGAGTTTACTTGCTCCTCGACAGGCTACTGACAAAAGTAATTGGACTGATCACACATCCTGGATATGCTATGATCCAGAGTTTGCTTGCTCCTCGACAGACTACTGACACAAGACATTTGACTGATCACCCATCCTGGATATGTTATAATCCAGAGTTTGCTTGCTCCTCGACAGACTACTGACACAAGACATTGGACTGATCACTCAACCTGGATATGCTATGATCCAGAGTTTGCTTACTCCTCAACAGACTACTAGCACGAGACATTGGATTGATCACCCATCCTGGATATGCTACGATACAGAGTTTGCTTGCTCCTCTACAGGCTACTGACACAAGACATTGGACTGATCACACATCCGGGATATGCTATGATGCAGAGTTTACTTGCTCGTCGACAGACTACTGACAGAAGGCATAGGACTGATCATACATCCTGGATATGCTATGATCCAGAGTTTACTTGCCACTCGACACACTACTGACACAAGGCATTGGGCTGATCACACATCCTGGATATGCTATGATGCAGAGTTTACTTGCTCCTCGACAGATTACTGACACAAGGCGTTGGCCTTATCACACATCCTGGATATGCTATGATCGAGAGTTTGCTTGCTCCTCGACAGTCTACTGACACAAGACATTGGACTGATCACATACTTGAGGTACTATGATACAGAGTTTGCTTGCTCCTTGACAGGCTGCTGACACAACACTTTGGACTGATCACCAATCCTGGATATGCTATTATCCAGAGTTTGCTTGATCCTCGACAGGCTACTGACTCAAGATCTTGAACCTGATCACACATCCTGGATATGTTATGATCCAGAGTTTGCTTGCTCCTCGACAGACTACTGACACAAGACATTGGACTGATAACACATCCTGGATATGCTATGATCCAGAGTTTGCTTGCTCCTCGACAGACTACTGACACAAGACATTGGACTGATCATCCATCCTGGATATGCTATGATCCAGAGTTTACTTGCCTCTCGACAGGCTACTGACAAGACATTGGCAGATCAACCATCCTGTATATGCTATGATCCAGAGTTTGCTTGCTCCTCAACAGGCTACTTACACAAGACCTTGGACTGATTACCCATCCTAGATATGCTATGATCCAGAATTTGCTTTCTCCTCGACAGGCTACTGACACAAGACATTGGGCTGATCAAACATGGATATGCTATGATCCATAGTTTGCTTGCTCCTTGACAGGCTACTGAAAGAACACCTTGGGCTTATCACCAATCCTGGATATGCTATTATCCAGAGTTTGCTTGAGCCTTAACAGGCTACTGACTCAAGGCTTTGGCCTGATCACACATCCTGGATATGCTATGATCCATAGTTTTCTTGCTCTTCCAGAGACTACTGACGCAAGACATTGGGCTGATCACCCATCCTGGATATGCTATGATCCAGAGTTTGCTTGCTCCTTTACAGACTACTGACACAAGACATTGGATTAATCACACATCCTGGATATGCTGTGATCCAGAGTTTGCTTGCTCCTCGACAGACTACTGACACAAGCAATTGGACTGATCACCCATCCTGGATATGTTATGATCCAGAGTTTACTTGCTCCTCGACAGACTGCTGACACAAGACATTGGACTGATCACTCATCCAGGATATGCTATGATCCAGAGTTTGCTTACTGCTCAACAGACTACTGACACAAGACATTGGACTGATCACCCATCCTGGATACGCTATGATCCAGAGTTTGCTTGCTCCTCTACAGGCTACTGACACAAGACATTGGACTGATCACACATCCTGGATATGCTATGATCCAGAGTTTGCTTACTCCTCGACAGACTACTGACACAAGGCATTGGGGTGATCACACATCCTGGATATGCTATGATGCAGAGTTTACTTGCCTCTCGACAGACTACTGACACAAGGCATTGGACTGATAAAACATCCTGGATATGCTATGATCCAGAGTTTACTTCTCCTCGACAGACTACTGACACAAGGCATTGGGCTGATCAAACATCCTGGACATGTTATGATCCAGAGTTTGCTTGCTCCTCGACAGACTACTGACACAGGGCACTGGCCTGATTACGCATTCTGGATATGCTATGATCCAGAGTTTGCTTGCTCGTCGACAGTCTACTGACACAAGACATTGGACTGACCACCCATCCTGGATATGCTATGATCCAGCGTTTGCTTGTTCCTCGACAGACTATTGACACAAGACATTGGGCTGATCATACATCCTGGATATGCGATGAAACCAGGGTTGCTTGCTCCTCTATAGGCTAATGACACAAGACATTGGGCTCATCACACATCACGGATATGCTATGATCCAGCGTTTGCTTGCTCCTCGACAGACTACTGACACAAGCCATTAGACTGATCACACATCATGGATATGCTATGATCCAGAGTTTACCTGCTCCTTGACGGACTACTGACACAAGACATTGGACTGTTCACACATCATGTATATGGTATGATCCAGAGTTTACTTGCCTCTCGACAGACTACTGACAGAAGACATTGGGCTGATCGCACAACATGGATATGCTATGATCGAGGGTTTACTTGCCTCTCCTCAGACTACTGACACAGACATTGGGCTGATTGCATATCATGGATATGCTATGATCCAGAGTTTACTTGCCTCTCGACAGACTACTGACACCAGGCATTGGGCTGATCACACATCCTGGATATGCTATGATGCAGAGTTTACATGCTCCGCGACAGACTACTGAGACAAGGCATTGGACTGATCACACACCCTGGATATGCTATGATCCAGAGTTTGCTTGCTCCTGGACAGACTACTGACACAAGGCATTGGGCTAATCACACATCCTGGATATGCTATGGTCCAGAGTTTACTTGCTCTTCGACCGGCTACTGACAGAAGACCTTGGACTAATCACCCATCCAGGATATGCTATGATCGAGGGTTTACTTGCCTCTCGACAGACTACTGACACAAGTCATTGGGCTGATCGCACATCATGGATATGCTATGATCCAGAGTTTACTTGCCTCCCGACAGACTACTGACTCAAGACATTGGGCTGATCACACATCATGGATATGCTATGATCCAGAGTTTACTTGCTCCTCGATAGACTACTGACACCAGACATTGGTCTGATCACACATCATGGATATGCTATGATCCAGAGTTTACTTGCTCCTCTACAGGCTACTGACACAAGACATTGGACTGATCACACATCCTGGATATGCTATGATCCAGAGTTTGCTTGCTCCTCGACAGACTACTGACACAAGGCATTGGGCTGATCACACATCCTGGATATGCTATGATGCAGAGTTTACATGCTCCTCGACAGACTACTGACACAAGGCAATGGGCTGATCACACATCCTGGTTATGCTATGATCCAGAGTTTGCTTGCTCCTCGACAGACTACTGACACAAGGCATTGGGCTGATCACACATCCTGGATATGCTATGGTCCAGAGTTTACTTGCACCTCGAGAGGCTACTGACACAAGACCTTGGACTAATCACCCATCCTGGATATGCTATGATCCAGAGTTTGTGTGCTCCTCGACAGGCTACTGACACAAGACCTTGGACTAATCACCCATCCAGGATATGCTATGATCCAGAGTTTGCGTGCTCCTCGACAGGCCACTGACATAAGACCTTGGACTAATCACCCGTCCTGGATATGCTATGATCCAGAGTTTGTGTGCTCCTCGACAGGCTACTGACACAAGACCTTGGACTGATCACCCATCCTAGATATGCTATGTTCCAGATTTTGCATGCTCCTCGACAGGCTACTGACAAAAGACATTGGGCTGATCACACATCATGGATATGCTATGATCCAGAGTTTGCTTGCTCCTTTAAGGGCTACTGACACAAGACCTTGGCCGGATAACCCATCCTGGATGTACTATGATACAGAGTTTGCTTGCTCCTTGACAGGCAGCTGACACAACACCTTGGACTGATCACCAATCCTGGATATGCTATTATCCAGAGTTTGCTTGATCCTTGATAGGCTACTGACTCAAGACATTGGCCTGACCACACATCCTGGATATGCTATGATCCAGAGTTTATTGCTCCTCGACAGACTACTGACACAAGACATTGGACTGATCACACATCCTGGATATGCTATGATCCAGAGTTTGCTTGCTCCTCGACAGACTACTGTCTCAAGACCTTGGACTGATCACCCATCCTGCATATGCTATGATCCAGAGTTTGTGTGCTCCTCGACAGGCTACTGACAAGACATTGGCAGATCAACCATCCGTGATATGCTATGATCCAGAGTTTGCTTACTGCTCGACAGGCTACTGTCTCAAGACCTTGGACTGATCACCCATATTGTATATGCTATGATCCAGAGTTTGTGTGCTCCTCGACAGGCTACTGACACAAGACCTTGGACTAATCACCCATCCTGGATATGCTATGATCCAGAGTTTATACGCTCCTCGGCAGGCTACTGACAGAAGACCTTGGACTGATTACCCATCCTAGATATGCTATGATCCAGAATTTGCTGGCTCCTCGACAGGCTACTGACACAACACCTTGGACTAATCACCATTCCTGGATATGGTATTATCCAGAGTTTGCTTGATTCTCGACAGGCTACTGACTCAAGATCTTGGCCTGATCCCACATCCTGGATATGCTATGATCCAGAGTTTGCTTGCTCCTCCACAGAATACTGGCACAAGACATTGGGCTGATCACCCTTCCTGGATATGCTATGATCCTGAGTTTGGTTGCTCCTCGACAGAGTACTGACACAAGACATTGGACTGATCACCCATCCTAGATATGTTATAATCCTGAGTTTGCTTGCTCCTCGACAGACTACTGACACAAGACATTGGACTGATCACTCAACCTGGATATGCTATGATCCCGAGTTTGCTTACTCCTCAACAGACAACTAACACGAGATATTTGGATTGATCACCCATTCTGGATATGCTACGATACAGAGTTTGCTTGCTCCTCTACAGGCTACTGACACAAGACATTGGACTGATCACACATCCTGGATATGCTATGATCCAGAGTTTGCTTGCTCCTCGACAGACTACTGACACAAGGCATTGGGCTGATCACACATGCTGGATATGCTATGATGCAGAGTTTACTTGCTCGTCAACAGACTACTGACACAAGGCATAGGACTGATCACACATCCTGGATATGCTATGATCCAGAGTTTACTTGCCACTCGACAGACTACTGACACAAGGCATTGGGCTGATCACACATCCTGGATGTGCTACGATCCAGAGTTTGCTTGCTCCTCGACAGACTACTGACACAAGGCATAGGGCTGATCACACATCCTGGATATGCTATGATGCAGAGTTTACTTGCCCATCGACAGATTACTGACACAAGGCATTGGCCTGATCACACATCCTGGTAATGCTATGATCCAGAGTTTGCTTGCTCCTCGACAGTCTACTGACACAAGACATTGGACTGACAACCCATCTTGAATATGCTATGATTCAGGGTTTGCTTGCTCTTCGACAGAGTATTGACACAAGACATTGTGCTGATCACATCCTTGAGGTACTATGATACAGAGTTTGCTTGCTCCTTGTCAGGCTGCTGACACAACACCTTGGACTGATCACCAATCCTGCATATGCTATTATCCAGAGTTTGCTTGATCCTCATAAGGCTACTGACTCAAGACCTTGGCCTGATCACACATCCTGGATATGCTATGATCAAGAGTTTACTTGCTCCTCGACAGACTATTGACACAAGACATTGGACTGATCACACATCCTGGATATTCTATGATCCAGAGTTTGCTTGCTCCTCGACAGACTACTGACACAAGACATTGGACTGATCACCCATCCTGGATATCCATGATCCAGAGTTTACTTGCTCCTCGACAGGCTACTGACAAGACATTGGTAGATCAACCATCCTGGATATGCTATGATCCAGAGTTTGCTTGCTCCTCAACAGGCTACTGACTCAAGACCTTGGACTGATCACCCATCCTGGATATGCTATGATCCACAGTTTGTATGCTCCTCGACAGGCTACTGACACAAGACTTTGGACTGATTACCCATCCTAGATATGCTATGATCCAGAATTTGCTTGCTCCTCGACAGGCTACTGACACAAGACATTGGGCTGATCACACATCATGGATATGCTATGATCCATAGTTTGCTTGCTCCTTGACAGGCTACTGAAAAAACACCTTGGACTTATCACCAATCCTGGATATGCTATTATCCAGAGTTTCCTTGATCCTTAACAGGCTACTGACTCAAGGCTTTGGCCTGATCACACATCCTGGATATGCTATGATCCATAGTTTGCTTGCTCCTCCAGAGACTAATTACGCAAGACATTGGGCTGATCACCCATCCTGGATATGCTATGATCCAGAGTTTGCTTGCTCCTTGACAGACTACTGACACAAGACATTGGATTGATCACACATCCTGGATATGCTGTGATCCAGAGTTTGCTTGCTCCTCGACAGACTACTGACACAAGCAATTGGACTGATCACCCATCCTGGATATGTTATGATCCAGAGTTTGCTTGCTCCTCGACAGACTGCTGACACAAGACATTGGACTGATCACTCATCCAGGATATGCTATGATCCAGAGTTTGCTTACTGCCAAACAGACTACTGACACAAGACATTGGACTGATCACCTATCCTGGATACGCTATGATCCAGAGTTTGCTTGCTCCTCGACAGACTACTGACACAAGACATTGGACTGATCACACATCCTGGATATGCTATGATCCAGAGTTTGCTTGCTCCTCGACAGACTACTGACACAAGACATTGGACTGATCACTCAACCTGGATATGCTATGATCCAGAGTTTGCTTACTCCTCAACAGACTACTAGCACGAGACATTGGATTGATCACCCATCCTGGATATGCTACGATACAGAGTTTGCTTGCTCCTCTACAGGCTACTGACACAAGACATTGGACTGATCACACATCCTGGATATGCTATGATCCAGAGTTTGCTTGCTCCTCGACAGACTACTGACACAAGGCATTGGGCTGATCACACATGCTGGATATGCTATGATGCAGAGTTTACTTGCTCGTCGACAGACTACTGACAGAAGGCATAGGACTGATCATACATCCTGGATATGCTATGATCCAGAGTTTACTTGCCACTCGACACACTACTGACAAAGGCATTGGGCTGATCACACATCCTGGATATGCTATGATGCAGAGTTTACTTGCTCCTCGACAGATTACTGACACAAGGCGTTGGCCTTATCACACATCCTGGATATGCTATGATCGAGAGTTTGCTTGCTCCTCGACAGTCTACTGACACAAGACATTGGACTGATCACATACTTGAGGTACTATGATACAGAGTTTGCTTGCTCCTTGACAGGCTGCTGACACAACACTTTGGACTGATCACCAATCCTGGATATGCTATTATCCAGAGTTTGCTTGATCCTCTACAGGCTACTGACTCAAGATCTTGGCCTGATCACACATCCTGGATATGTTATGATCCAGAGTTTGCTTGCTCCTCGACAGACTACTGACACAAGACATTGGACTGATAACACATCCTGGATATGCTATGATCCAGAGTTTGCTTGCTCCTCGACAGACTACTGACACAAGACATTGGACTGATCACCCATCCTGGATATGCTATGATCCAGAGTTTACTTGCCTCTCGACAGGCTACTGACAAGACATTGGCAGATCAACCATCCTGTATATGCTATGATCCAGAGTTTGCTTGCTCCTCAACAGGCTACTGACACAAGACCTTGGACTGATTACCCATCCTAGATATGCTATGATCCAGAATTTGCTTTCTCCTCGACAGGCTACTGACACAAGACATTGGGCTGATCAAACATGGATATGCTATGATCCATAGTTTGCTTGCTCCTTGACAGGCTACTGAAAGAATACCTTGGGCTTATCACCAATCCTGGATATGCTATTATCCAGAGTTTGCTTGAGCCTTAACAGGCTACTGACTCAAGGCTTTGGCCTGATCACACATCCTGGATATGCTATGATCCATAGTTTTCTTGCTCTTCCAGAGACTACTGACGCAAGACATTGGGCTGATCACCCATCCTGGATATGCTATGATCCAGAGTTTGCTTGCTCCTTTACAGACTACTGACACAAGACATTGGATTAATCACACATCCTGGATATGCTGTGATCCAGAGTTTGCTTGCTCCTCGACAGACTACTGACACAAGTAATTGGACTGATCACCCATCCTGGATATGTTATGATCCAGAGTTTGCTTGCTCCTCGACAGACTGCTGACACAAGACATTGGACTGATCACTCATCCAGGATATGCTATGATCCAGAGTTTGCTTACTGCTCAACAGACTACTGACACAAGACATTGGACTGATCACCCATCCTGGATACGCTATGATCCAGAGTTTGCTTGCTCCTCTACAGGCTACTGACACAAGACATTGGACTGATCACACATCCTGGATATGCTATGATCCAGAGTTTGCTTACTCCTCGACAGACTACTGACACAAGGCATTGGGGTGATCACACATCCTGGATATGCTATGATGCAGAGTTTACTTGCCTCTCGACAGACTACTGACACAAGGCATTGGACTGATAAAACATCCTGGATATGCTATGATCCAGAGTTTACTTCTCCTCGACAGACTACTGACACAAGGCATTGGGCTGATCAAACATCCTGGACATGTTATGATCCAGAGTTTGCTTGCTCCTCGACAGACTACTGACACAGGGCACTGGCCTGATTACGCATTCTGGATATGCTATGATCCAGAGTTTGCTTGCTCGTCGACAGTCTACTGACACAAGACATTGGACTGACCACCCATCCTGGATATGCTATGATCCAGCGTTTGCTTGTTCCTCGACAGACTATTGACACAAGACATTGGGCTGATCATACATCCTGGATATGCGATGAAACCAGGGTTGCCCTCTCCTCTATAGGCTAATGACACAAGACATTGGGCTCATCACACATCACGGATATGCTATGATCCAGCGTTTGCTTGCTCCTCGACAGACTACTGACACAAGCCATTAGACTGATCACACATCATGGATATGCTATGATCCAGAGTTTACCTGCTCCTTGACGGACTACTGACACAAGACATTGGACTGTTCACACATCATGTATATGGTATGATCCAGAGTTTACTTGCCTCTCGACAGACTACTGACAGAAGACATTGGGCTGATCGCACAACATGGATATGCTATGATCGAGGGTTTACTTGCCTCTCCTCAGACTACTGACACAGACATTGGGCTGATCACACATCCTGGATATGCTATGATGCAGAGTTTACATGCTCCGCGACAGACTACTGAGACAAGGCATTGGACTGATCACACATCCTGGATATGCTATGATCCAGAGTTTGCTTGCTCCTGGACAGACTACTGACACAAGGCATTGGGCTAATCACACATCCTGGATATGCTATGGTCCAGAGTTTACTTGCTCTTCGACCGGCTACTGACAGAAGACCTTGGACTAATCACCCATCCAGGATATGCTATGATCGAGGGTTTACTTGCCTCTCGACAGACTACTGACACAAGTCATTGGGCTGATCGCACATCATGGATATGCTATGATCCAGAGTTTACTTGCCTCCCGACAGACTACTGACTCAAGACATTGGGCTGATCACACATCATGGATATGCTATGATCCAGAGTTTACTTGCTCCTCGATAGACTACTGACACCAGACATTGGTCTGATCACACATCATGGATATGCTATGATCCAGAGTTTACTTGCTCCTCTACAGGCTACTGACACAAGACATTGGACTGATCACACATCCTGGATATGCTATGATCCAGAGTTTGCTTGCTCCTCGACAGACTACTGACACAAGGCATTGGGCTGATCACACATCCTGGTTATGCTATGATCCAGAGTTTGCTTGCTCCTCGACAGACTACTGACACAAGGCATTGGGCTGATCACACATCCTGGATATGCTATGGTCCAGAGTTTACTTGCACCTCGAGAGGCTACTGACACAAGACCTTGGACTAATCACCCATCCTCGATATGCTATGATCCAGAGTTTGTGTGCTCCTCGACAGGCTACTGACACAAGACCTTGGACTAATCACCCATCCAGGATATGCTATGATCCAGAGTTTGCGTGCTCCTCGACAGGCCACTGACATAAGACCTTGGACTAATCACCCGTCCTGGATATGCTATGATCCAGAGTTTGTGTGCTCCTCGACAGGCTACTGACACAAGACCTTGGACTGATCACCCATCCTAGATATGCTATGTTCCAGAGTTTGCTTGCTCCTTAAAGGGCTACTGACACAAGACCTTGGCCGGATAACCCATCCTGGATGTACTATGATACAGAGTTTGCGCTCTCCTTGACAGGCTGCTGACACAACACCTTGGACTGATCACCAATCCTGGATATGCTATTATCCAGAGTTTGCTTGATCCTTGATAGGCTACTGACTCAAGACATTGGCCTGACCACACATCCTGGATATGCTATGATCCAGAGTTTATTGCTCCTCGACAGACTACTGACACAAGACATTGGACTGATCACACATCCTGGATATGCTATGATCCAGAGTTTGCTTGCTCCTCGACAGACTACTGTCTCAAGACCTTGGACTGATCACCCATCCTGCATATGCTATGATCCAGAGTTTGTGTGCTCCTCGACAGGCTACTGACAAGACATTGGCAGATCAACCATCCTGGATATGCTATGATCCAGAGTTTGCTTGCTGCTCGACAGGCTACTGTCTCAAGACCTTGGACTGATCACCCATATTGTATATGCTATGATCCAGAGTTTGTGTGCTCCTCGACAGGCTACTGACACAAGACCTTGGACTAATCACCCATCCTGGATATGCTATGATCCAGAGTTTATACGCTCCTCGGCAGGCTACTGACAAAAGACCTTGGACTGATCACCCATCCTAGATATGCTATGATCCAGAATTTGCTGGCTCCTCGACAGGCTACTGACACAACACCTTGGACTAATCACCAATCCTGGATATGGTATTATCCAGAGTTTGCTTGATTCTCGACAGGCTACTGACTCAAGACCTTGGCCTGATCCCACATCCTGGATATGCTATGATCCAGAGTTTGCTTGCTCCTCCACAGAATACTGGCACAAGACATTGGGCTGATCACCCTTCCTGGATATGCTATGATCCTGAGTTTGCTTGCTCCTCGACAGAGTACTGACACAAGACATTGGACTGATCACCCATCCTAGATATGTTATAATCCAGAGTTTGCTTGCTCCTCGACAGACTACTGACACAAGACATTGGACTGATCACTCAACCTGGATATGCTATGATCCAGAGTTTGCTTACTCCTCAACAGACAACTAACACGAGATATTTGGATTGATCACCCATTCTGGATATGCTACGATACAGAGTTTGCTTGCTCCTCTACAGGCTACTGACACAAGACATTGGACTGATCACACATCCTGGATATGCTATGATCCAGAGTTTGCTTGCTCCTCGACAGACTACTGACACAAGGCATTGGGCTGATCACACATGCTGGATATGCTATGATGCAGAGTTTACTTGCTCGTCAACAGACTACTGACACAAGGCATAGGACTGATCACACATCCTGGATATGCTATGATCCAGAGTTTACTTGCCACTCGACAGACTACTGACACAAGGCATTGGGCTGATCACACATCCTGGATATGCTATGATGCAGAGTTTACTTGCTCATCGACAGATTACTGACACAAGGCATTGGCCTGATCACACATCCTGGTAATGCTATGATCCAGAGTTTGCTTGCTCCTCGACAGACTACTGACACAAGGCATAGGGCTGATCACACATCCTGGATATGCTATGATGCAGAGTTTACTTGCTCATCGACAGATTACTGACACAAGGCATTGGCCTGATCACACATCCTGGTAATGCTATGATCCAGAGTTTGCTTGCTCCTCGACAGGCTACTGACTCAAGACCTTGGACTGATCACCCATCCTGGATATGCTATGATCCACAGTTTGTATGCTCCTCGACAGGCTACTGACACAAGACTTTGGACTGATTACCCATCCTAGATATGCTATGATCCAGAATTTGCTTGCTCCTCGACAGGCTACTGACACAAGACATTGGGCTGATCACACATCATGGATATGCTATGATCCATAGTTTGCTTGCTCCTTGACAGGCTACTGAAAAAACACCTTGGACTTATCACCAATCCTGGATATGCTATTATCCAGAGTTTCCTTGATCCTTAACAGGCTACTGACTCAAGGCTTTGGCCTGATCACACATCCTGGATATGCTATGATCCATAGTTTGCTTGCTCCTCCAGAGACTAATTACGCAAGACATTGGGCTGATCACCCATCCTGGATATGCTATGATGCAGAGTTTACTTGCCTCTCGACAGACTACTGACACAAGGCATTGGACTGATAAAACATCCTGGATATGCTATGATCCAGAGTTTACTTCTCCTCGACAGACTACTGACACAAGGCATTGGGCTGATCAAACATCCTGGACATGTTATGATCCAGAGTTTGCTTGCTCCTCGACAGACTACTGACACAGGGCACTGGCCTGATTACGCATTCTGGATATGCTATGATCCAGAGTTTGCTTGCTCGTCGACAGTCTACTGACACAAGACATTGGACTGACCACCCATCCTGGATATGCTATGATCCAGCGTTTGCTTGTTCCTCGACAGACTATTGACACAAGACATTGGGCTGATCATACATCCTGGATATACGATGAAACCAGGGTTGCTTGCTCCTCTATAGGCTAATGACACAAGACATTGGGCTCATCACACATCACGGATATGCTATGATCCAGCGTTTGCTTGCTCCTCGACAGACTACTGACACAAGCCATTAGACTGATCACACATCATGGATATGCTATGATCCAGAGTTTACCTGCTCCTTGACGGACTACTGACACAAGACATTGGACTGTTCACACATCATGTATATGGTATGATCCAGAGTTTACTTGCCTCTCGACAGACTACTGACAGAAGACATTGGGCTGATCGCACAACATGGATATGCTATGATCGAGGGTTTACTTGCCTCTCCTCAGACTACTGACACAGACATTGGGCTGATTGCATATCATGGATATGCTATGATCCAGAGTTTACTTGCCTCTCGACAGACTACTGACACCAGGCATTGGGCTGATCACACATCCTGGATATGCTATGATGCAGAGTTTACATGCTCCGCGACAGACTACTGAGACAAGGCATTGGACTGATCACACATCCTGGATATGCTATGATCCAGAGTTTGCTTGCTCCTGGACAGACTACTGACACAAGGCATTGGGCTAATCACACATCCTGGATATGCTATGGTCCAGAGTTTACTTGCTCTTCGACCGGCTACTGACAGAAGACCTTGGACTAATCACCCATCCAGGATATGCTATGATCGAGGGTTTACTTGCCTCTCGACAGACTACTGACACAAGTCATTGGGCTGATCGCACATCATGGATATGCTATGATCCAGAGTTTACTTGCCTCCCGACAGACTACTGACTCAAGACATTGGGCTGATCACACATCATGGATATGCTATGATCCAGAGTTTACTTGCTCCTCGATAGACTACTGACACCAGACATTGGTCTGATCACACATCATGGATATGCTATGATCCAGAGTTTACTTGCTCCTCTACAGGCTACTGACACAAGACATTGGACTGATCACACATCCTGGATATGCTATGATCCAGAGTTTGCTTGCTCCTCGACAGACTACTGACACAAGGCATTGGGCTGATCACACATCCTGGATATGCTATGATGCAGAGTTTACATGCTCCTCGACAGACTACTGACACAAGGCAATGGGCTGATCACACATCCTGGTTATGCTATGATCCAGAGTTTGCTTGCTCCTCGACAGACTACTGACACAAGGCATTGGGCTGATCACACATCCTGGATATGCTATGGTCCAGAGTTTACTTGCACCTCGAGAGGCTACTGACACAAGACCTTGGACTAATCACCCATCCTGGATATGCTATGATCCAGAGTTTGTGTGCTCCTCGACAGGCTACTGACACAAGACCTTGGACTAATCACCCATCTAGGATATGCTATGATCCAGAGTTTGCGTGCTCCTCGACAGGCCACTGACATAAGACCTTGGACTAATCACCCGTCCTGGATATGCTATGATCCAGAGTTTGTGTGCTCCTCGACAGGCTACTGACACAAGACCTTGGACTGATCACCCATCCTAGATATGCTATGTTCCAGATTTTGCATGCTCCTCGACAGGCTACTGACAAAAGACATTGGGCTAATCACACATCATGGATATGCTATGATCCAGAGTTTGCTTGCTCCTTTAAGGGCTACTGACACAAGACCTTGGCCGGATAACCCATCCTGGATGTACTATGATACAGAGTTTGCTTGCTCCTTGACAGGCAGCTGACACAACACCTTGGACTGATCACCAATCCTGGATATGCTATTATCCAGAGTTTGCTTGATCCTTGATAGGCTACTGACTCAAGACATTGGCCTGACCACACATCCTGGATATGCTATGATCCAGAGTTTATTGCTCCTCGACAGACTACTGACACAAGACATTGGACTGATCACACATCCTGGATATGCTATGATCCAGAGTTTGCTTGCTCCTCGACAGACTACTGTCTCAAGACCTTGGACTGATCACCCATCCTGCATATGCTATGATCCAGAGTTTGTGTGCTCCTCGACAGGCTACTGACAAGACATTGGCAGATCAACCATCCTGGATATGCTATGATCCAGAGTTTGCCTACTGCTCGACAGGCTACTGTCTCAAGACCTTGGACTGATCACCCATATTGTATATGCTATGATCCAGAGTTTGTGTGCTCCTCGACAGGCTACTGACACAAGACCTTGGACTAATCACCCATCCTGGATATGCTATGATCCAGAGTTTATACGCTCCTCGGCAGGCTACTGACAGAAGACCTTGGACTGATTACCCATCCTAGATATGCTATGATCCAGAATTTGCTGGCTCCTCGACAGGCTACTGACACAACACCTTGGACTAATCACCAATCCTGGATATGGTATTATCCAGAGTTTGCTTGATTCTCGACAGGCTACTGACTCAAGATCTTGGCCTGATCCCACATCCTGGATATGCTATGATCCAGAGTTTGCTTGCTCCTCCACAGAATACTGGCACAAGACATTGGGCTGATCACCCTTCCTGGATATGCTATGATCCTGAGTTTGGTTGCTCCTCGACAGAGTACTGACACAAGACATTGGACTGATCACCCATCCTAGATATGTTATAATCCAGAGTTTGCTTGCTCCTCGACAGACTACTGACACAAGACATTGGACTGATCACTCAACCTGGATATGCTATGATCCCGAGTTTGCTTACTCCTCAACAGACAACTAACACGAGATATTTGGATTGATCACCCATTCTGGATATGCTACGATACAGAGTTTGCTTGCTCCTCTACAGGCTACTGACACAAGACATTGGACTGATCACACATCCTGGATATGCTATGATCCAGAGTTTGCTTGCTCCTCGACAGACTACTGACACAAGGCATTGGGCTGATCACACATGCTGGATATGCTATGATGCAGAGTTTACTTGCTCGTCAACAGACTACTGACACAAGGCATAGGACTGATCACACATCCTGGATATGCTATGATCCAGAGTTTACTTGCCACTCGACAGACTACTGACACAAGGCATTGGGCTGATCACACATCCTGGATGTGCTACGATCCAGAGTTTGCTTGCTCCTCGACAGACTACTGACACAAGGCATAGGGCTGATCACACATCCTGGATATGCTATGATGCAGAGTTTACTTGCTCATCGACAGATTACTGACACAAGGCATTGGCCTGATCACACATCCTGGTAATGCTATGATCCAGAGTTTGCTTGCTCCTCGACAGTCTACTGACACAAGACATTGGACTGACAACCCATCTTGAATATGCTATGATTCAGGGTTTGCTTGCTCTTCGACAGAGTATTGACACAAGACATTGTGCTGATCACATCCTTGAGGTACTATGATACAGAGTTTGCTTGCTCCTTGTCAGGCTGCTGACACAACACCTTGGACTGATCACCAATCCTGCATATGCTATTATCCAGAGTTTGCTTGATCCTCATAAGGCTATTGACTCAAGACCTTGGCCTGATCACACATCCTGGATATGCTATGATCAAGAGTTTACTTGCTCCTCGACAGACTATTGACACAAGACATTGGACTGATCACACATCCTGGATATTCTATGATCCAGAGTTTGCTTGCTCCTCGACAGACTACTGACACAAGACATTGGACTGATCACCCATCCTGGATATCCATGATCCAGAGTTTACTTGCTCCTCGACAGGCTACTGACAAGACATTGGTAGATCAACCATCCTGGATATGCTATGATCCAGAGTTTGCTTGCTCCTCAACAGGCTACTGACTCAAGACCTTGGACTGATCACCCATCCTGGATATGCTATGATCCACAGTTTGTATGCTCCTCGACAGGCTACTGACACAAGACTTTGGACTGATTACCCATCCTAGATATGCTATGATCCAGAATTTGCTTGCTCCTCGACAGGCTACTGACACAAGACATTGGGCTGATCACACATCATGGATATGCTATGATCCATAGTTTGCTTGCTCCTTGACAGGCTACTGAAAAAACACCTTGGACTTATCACCAATCCTGGATATGCTATTATCCAGAGTTTCCTTGATCCTTAACAGGCTACTGACTCAAGGCTTTGGCCTGATCACACATCCTGGATATGCTATGATCCATAGTTTGCTTGCTCCTCCAGAGACTAATTACGCAAGACATTGGGCTGATCACCCATCCTGGATATGCTATGATCCAGAGTTTGCTTGCTCCTTGACAGACTACTGACACAAGACATTGGATTGATCACACATCCTGGATATGCTGTGATCCAGAGTTTGCTTGCTCCTCGACAGACTACTGACACAAGCAATTGGACTGATCACCCATCCTGGATATGTTATGATCCAGAGTTTGCTTGCTCCTCGACAGACTGCTGACACAAGACATTGGACTGATCACTCATCCAGGATATGCTATGATCCAGAGTTTGCTTACTGCCAAACAGACTACTGACACAAGACATTGGACTGATCACCTATCCTGGATACGCTATGATCCAGAGTTTGCTTGCTCCTCGACAGACTACTGACACAAGACATTGGACTGATCACACATCCTGGATATGCTATGATCCAGAGTTTGCTTGCTCCTCGACAGACTACTGACACAAGACATTGGACTGATCACTCAACCTGGATATGCTATGATCCAGAGTTTGCTTACTCCTCAACAGACTACTAGCACGAGACATTGGATTGATCACCCATCCTGGATATGCTACGATACAGAGTTTGCTTGCTCCTCTACAGGCTACTGACACAAGACATTGGACTGATCACACATCCTGGATATGCTATGATCCAGAGTTTGCTTGCTCCTCGACAGACTACTGACTAAAGACATTGGACTGATCTCTCAACCTGGATATGCTATGATCCAGACTTTGCTAACTCCTCAACAGACTACTAACACGAGATATTGGATTGATTGCCCATCCTGGATATGCTACGATACAGAGTTTGCTTGCTCCTCGACAGACTACTGACACAAGACATTGGACTGATCACACATCCTGGATATGATATGATCCAGAGTTTGCTTGCTCCTCGACAGACTACTGACACAAGGCATTGGGCTGATAACACATGCTGGATATGCCATGATCCAGAGTTTACTTACTCCTCGACAGGCTACTGACAAGATATTGGTAGATCAACCATCCTGGATATGCTATGATCCACAGTTTGTATGCTCCTCGACAGGCTACTGACACAAGACTTTGGACTGATTACCCATCCTAGATATGCTATGATCCAGAATTTGCTTGCTCCTCGACAGGCTACTGACACAAGGCATTGGGCTGATCACACATCATGGATATGCTATGATCCATAGTTTGCTTGCTCCTTGACAGGCTACTGAAAAAACACCTTGGACTTATCACCAATCCTGGATATGCTATTATCCAGAGTTTCCTTGATCCTTAACAGGCTACTGACTCAAGGCTTTGGCCTGATCACACATCCTGGATATGCTATGATCCATAGTTTGCTTGCTCCTCCAGAGACTAATTACGCAAGACATTGGGCTGATCACCCATCCTGGATATGCTATGATCCAGAGTTTGCTTGCTCCTTGACAGACTACTGACACAAGGCATTGGATTGATCACACATCCTGGATATGCTGTGATCCAGAGTTTGCTTGCTCCTCGACAGACTACTGACACAAGCAATTGGACTGATCACCCATCCTGGATATGTTATGATCCAGAGTTTGCTTGCTCCTCGACAGACTGCTGACACAAGACATTGGACTGATCACTCATCCAGGATATGCTATGATCCAGAGTTTGCTTACTGCCAAACAGACTACTGACACAAGACATTGGACTGATCACCTATCCTGGATACGCTATGATCCAGAGTTTGCTTGCTCCTCGACTGACTACTGACACAAGACATTGGACTGATCACACATCCTGGATATGCTATGATCCAGAGTTTGCTTGCTCCTCGACAGACTACTGACACAAGACATTGGACTGATCACCCATCCTGGATATGTTATAATCCAGAGTTTGCTTGCTCCTCGACAGACTACTGACACAAGACATTGGACTGATCTCTCAACCTGGATATGCTATGATCCAGAGTTTGCTTACTCCTCAACAGACTACTAACACGAGACATTGGATTGATTACCCATCCTGGATATGCTACGATACAGAGTTTGCTTGCTCCTCGACAGACTACTGACACAAGACATTGGACTGATCACACATCCTGGATATGCTATGATCCAGAGTTTGCTTGCTCCTCGACAGACTACTGACACAAGGCATTGGGCTGATCACATATGCTGGATATGCTATGATGCAGAGTTTACTTGCTCGTCGACAGACTACTGACACAAGGCATAGGACTGATCACACATCCTGGATATGCTATGATCCAGAGTTTACTTGCCACTCGACAGACTACTGACACAAGGCATTGGGCTGATCAAACATCCTGGATATGCTATGATGCAGAGTTTACTTGCTCCTCGACAGATTACTGACACAACGCATTGGCCTGATCACACATCCTGGATATGCTATGATCCAGAGTTTGCTTGCTCCTCGACAGTCTACTGACACAAGACATTGGACTGACCACCCATCCTGAATATGCTATGATCCAGGGTTTGCTTGCTCTTCGTCAGACTATTGACACAAGACATTATGCTGATCACATCCTTGAGGTACTATGATACAGAGTTTGCTTGCTCCTTGACAGGCTGCTGACACAACACCTTGGACTGATCACCAATCCTGGATATGCTATTATCCAGAGTTTGCTTGATCCTCGACAGGCTACTGACTCAAGACCTTGGCCTGATCACACATCCTGGATATGCTATGATCAAGAGTTTACTTGCTCCTAGACAGACTACTGACACAAGACATTGGACTGATCACCCATCCTGGATATGTTATGATCCAGAGTTTGCTTGCTCCTCGACAGACTGCTGACACAAGACATTGGACTGATCACTCATCCAGGATATGCTATGATCCAGAGTTTGCTTACTGCTCAACAGACTACTGACACAAGACATTGGACTGATCACCCATCCTGGATACGCTATGATCCAGAGTTTGCTTGCTCCTCTACAGGCTACTGACACAAGACATTCGACTGATCACACATCCTGGATATGCTATGATCCAGAGTTTGCTTACTCCTCTCCAGACTACTGACACCAGGCATTGGGGTGATCACACATCCTGGATATGCTATGATGCAGAGTTTACTTGCCTCTCGACAGACTACTGACACAAGGCATTGGACTGATAAAACATCCTGGATATGCTATGATCCAGAGTTTACTTCTCCTCGACAGACTACTGACACAAGGCATTGGGCTGATCAAACATCCTGGACATGTTATGATCCAGAGTTTGCTTGCTCCTCGACAGACTACTGACACAGGGCATTGGCCTGATTACGCATTCTGGATATGCTATGATCCAGAGTTTGCTTGCTCGTCGACAGTCTACTGACACAAGACATTGGACTGACCACCCATCCTGGATATGCTGTGATCCAGCGTTTGCTTGTTCCTCGACAGACTATTGACACAAGACATTGGGCTTATCATACATCCTGGATATGCGATGAAACCAGGGTTGCTTGCTCCTCTATAGGCTAATGACACAAGACATTGGGCTGATCACACATCACGGATATGCTATGATCCAGCGTTTGCTTGCTCCTCGACAGACTACTGACACAAGCCATTAGACTGATCACACATCATGGATATGCTATGATCCAGAGTTTACTTGCTCCTTGACGGACTACTGACACAAGACATTGGACTGTTCACACATCATGTATATGCTATGATCCAGAGTTTACTTGCCTCTCGACAGACTACTGACAGAAGACATTGGGCTGATCGCACATCATGGATATGCTATGATCGAGGGTTTACTTGCCTCTCCTCAGACTACTGACACAGACATTGGGCTGATTGCATTACATGGATATGCTATGATCCAGAGTTTACTTGCCTCTCGACAGACTAAAGACACCAGGCATTGGGCTGATCACACATCCTGGATATGCTATGATGCAGAGTTTACATGCTCCTCGACAGACTACTGAGACAAGGCATTGGACTGATCACACATCCTGGATATGCTATGATCCAGAGTTTGCTTGCTCCTGGACAGGCTACTGACACAAGGCATTGGGCTAATCACACATCCTGGATATGCTATGGTCCAGAGTTTACTTGCTCTTCGACCGGCTACTGACACAAGACCTTGGACTAATCACCCATCCTGGATATGCTATGATCCAGAGTTTGCGTGCTCCTCGACAGGCTACTGACAATGGACCTTGGACTAATCACCCATCCAGGATATGCTATGATCGAGGGTTTACTTGCCTCTCGACAGACTACTGACACAAGACATAGGGCTGATCGCACATCATGGATATGCTATGATCCAGAGTTTACTTGCCTCTCGACAGACTACTGACTCAAGACATTGGGCTGATCACACATCACGGATATGCTATGATCCAGAGTTTACTTGCTCCTCGATAGACTACTGACACCAGACATTGGTCTGATCACACATCATGGATATGCTATGATCCAGAGCTTACTTGCTCCTCTACAGGCTACTGACACAAGACATTGGACTGATCACACATCCTGGATATGCTATGATCCAGAGTTTGCTTGCTCCTCGACAGACTACTGACACAAGGCATTGGGCTGATCACACATCCTGGATATGCTATGATGCAGAGTTTACATGCTCCTCGACAGACTACTGACACAAGGCATTGGGCTGATCACACATCCTGGTTATGCTATGATCCAGAGTTTGCTTGCTCCTCGACAGACTACTGACACAAGGCATTGGGCTGATCACACATCCTGGATATGCTATGGTCCAGAGTTTACTTGCTCCTCGAGAGGCTACTGACACAAGACCTTGGACTAATCACCCATCCTGGATATGCTATGATCCAGAGTTTGCGTGCTCCTCGACAGGCTACTGACACAAGACCTTGGACTAATCACCCATCCAGGATATGCTATGATCCAGAGTTTGGGTGCTCCTCGACAGGCCACTGACACAAGACCTTGGACTAATCACCCGTCCTGGATATGCTATGATCCAGAGTTTGTGTGCTCCTCGACAGGCTACTGACACAAGACCTTGGACTGATCACCCATCCTAGATATGCTATGTTCCAGAATTTGCATGCTCCTCGACAGGCTACTGACAAAAGACATTGGGCTGATCACACATCATGGATATGCTATGATCCAGAGTTTGCTTGCTCCTTTAAGGGCTACTGACACAAGACCTTGGCCGGATAACCCATCCTGGATGTACTATGATACAGAGTTTGCTTGCTCCTTGACAGGCTGCTGACACAACACCTTGGACTGATCATCAATCCTGGATATGCTATTATCCAGAGTTTGCTTGATCCTTGATAGGCTACTGACTCAAGACCTTGGCCTGACCACACATCCTGGATATGCTATGATCCAGAGTTTACTTGCTCCACGACAGACTACTGACACAAGACATTGGACTGATCACACATCCTGGATATGCTATGATCCAGAGTTTGCTTGCTCCTCGACAGACTACTGACACAAGACATTGGACTGATCACACATCCTGGATATGCTATGCTCCCGAGTTTACTTACTCCTCGATAGGCTACTGAAAAGACATTGGGCCAATCACCCATCCCAGATATGCTACGATCAGAGTTTGCATGCTCCTCGACAGGCTACTGACAAGACATTGGCAGATCAACCATCCTGGATATGCTATGATCCAGAGTTTGCTTACTCCTCGACAGGCTACTGTCTCAAGACCTTGGACTGATCACCCATCCTGTATATGCTATGATCCAGAGTTTGTGTGCTCCTCGACAGGCTACTGACACAAGACCTTGGACTAATCACCCATCCTGGATATGCTATGATCCAGAGTTTATACGCTCCTCGACAGGCTACTGACAAAAGACCTTGGACTGATCACCCATCCTAGATATGCTATGATCCAGAATTTGCTTGCTCCTCGACAGGCTACTGACACAACACCTTGGACTAATCACCAATCCTGGATATGGTATTATCCAGAGTTTGCTTCATTCTCGACAGGCTACTGACTCAAGACCTTGGCCTGATCTCACATCCTGGATATGCTATGATCCAGAGTTTGCTTGCTCCTCCACAGAATACTGGCACAAGACATTGGGCTGATCACCCTTCCTGGATATGCTATGATCCTGAGTTTGCTTGCTCCTCGACAGAGTACTGACACAAGACATTGGACTGATCACCCATCCTGGATATGTTATAATCCAGAGTTTGCTTGCTCCTCGACAGACTACTGACACAAGACATTGGACTGATCACTCAACCTGGATATGCTATGATCCAGAGTTTGCTTACTCCTCAACAGACAACTAACACGAGATATTTGGATTGATCACCCATTCTGGATATGTTACGATACAGAGTTTGCTTGCTCCTCTACAGGCTACTGACACAAGACATTGGACTGATCACACATCCTGGATATGCTATGATCCAGAGTTTTCTTGCTCCTCGACAGACTACTGACACAAGGCATTGGGCTGATCACACATGCTGGATATGCTATGATGCAGAGTTTACTTGCTCGTCCACAGACTACTGACACAAGGCATAGGACTGATCACACATCCTGGATATGCTATGATCCAGAGTTTACTTGCCACTCGACAGACTACTGACACAAGGCATTGGGCTGATCACACATCCTGGATGTGCTACGATCCAGAGTTTTCTTGCTCCTCGACACACTACTGACACAAGGCATTGGGCTGATCACACATCCTGGATATGCTATGATGCAGAGTTTACTTGCTCCTCGACAGATTACTGACACAAGGTATTGGACTGACAACCCATCTTGAATATGCTATGATCCAGGGTTTGCTTGCTCTTCGACAGAGTATTGACACAAGACATTGTGCTGATCACATCCTTGAGGTACTATGATACAGAGTTTGCTTGCTCCTTGACAGGCTGCTGACACAACACCTTGGACTGATCACCAATCCTGCATATCCTATTATCCAGAGTTTGCTTGATCCTCATAAGGCTACTGACTCAAGACCTTGGCCTGATCACACATCCTGGATATGCTATGATCAAGAGTTTACTTGCTCCTCGACAGACTACTGACACAAGACATTGGACTGATCACACATCCTGGATATGCTATGATCCAGAGTTTGCTTGCTCCTCGACAGACTACTGACACAAGACATTGGACTGATCACCCATCCTGGATATGCTATGATCCAGAGTTTACTTGCTCCTCGACAGGCTACTGACAAGACATTGGCAGATCAACCATCCTGGATATGCTATGATCCAGAGTTTGCTTGCTCCTCAACAGGCTACTGACTCAAGACCTTGGACTGATCACCCGTCCTGTATATGCTATGATCCAGAGTTTGCGTGCTCCTCGACAGGCTACTGACGCAAGACCTTGGACTAATCACCCATCCTGGATATGCTATGATCCACAGTTTGTATGCTCCTCGACAGGCTACTGACACAAGACTTTGGACTGATTACCCATCCTAGATATAATATGATCCAGAATTTGCTTGCTCCTCGACAGGCTACTGACACAAGACATTGGGCTGATCACACATCATGGATATGCTATGATCCATAGTTTGCTTGCTCCTTGACAGGCTACTGAAAAAACACCTTGGACTTATCACCAATCCTGGATATGCTATTATCCAGAGTTTCCTTGATCCTTAACAGGCTACTGACTCAAGGCTTTGGCCTGATCACACATCCTGGATATGCTATGATCCATAGTTTGCTTGCTCCTCCAGAGACTAATTACGCAAGACATTGGGCTGATCACCCATCCTGGATATGCTATGATCCAGAGTTTGCTTGCTCCTTGACAGACTACTGACACAAGACATTGGATTGATCACACATCCTGGATATGCTGTGATCCAGAGTTTGCTTGCTCCTCGACAGACTACTGACACAAGCAATTGGACTGATCACCCATCCTGGATATGTTATGATCCAGAGTTTGCTTGCTCCTCGACAGACTGCTGACACAAGACATTGGACTGATCACTCATCCAGGATATGCTATGATCCAGAGTTTGCTTACTGCCAAACAGACTACTGACACAAGACATTGGACTGATCAACTATCCTGGATACGCTATGATCCAGAGTTTTCTTACTCCTCGACAGACTACTGACACAAGGCATTGGGGTGATCACACATCCTGGATATGCTATGATGCAGAGTTTACTTGCCTCTCGACAGACTACTGACACAAGGCATTGGACTGTTAAAACATCCTGGATATGCTATGATCCAGAGTTGCTTGCTCCTCGACAGACTACTGACACAAGACATTGGACTGATCACACATCCTGGATATGCTATGATCCAGAGTTTGCTTGCTCCTCGACAGACTACTGACACAAGACATTGGACTGATCACCCATCCTGGATATGTTATAATCCAGAGTTTGCTTGCTCCTCGACAGACTACTGACACAAGACATTGGACTGATCTCTCAACCTGGATATGCTATGATCCAGAGTTTGCTTACTCCTCAACAGACTACTAACACGAGACATTGGATTGATCACCCATCCTGGATATGCTACGATACAGAGTTTGCTTGCTCCTCGACAGACTACTGACACAAGACATTGGACTGATCACACATCCTGGATATGCTATGATCCAGCGTTTGCTTGCTCCTCGACAGACTACTGACACAAGGCATTGGGCTGATCACACATGCTGGATATGCCATGATCCAGAGTTTACTTGCTCCTCGACAGGCTACTGACAAGACATTGGTAGATCAACCATCCTGGATATGCTATGATCCAGAGTTTGCTTGCTCCTCAACAGGCTACTGACTCAAGACCTTGGACTGATCACCCATCCTGGATATGCTATGATCCACAGTTTGTATGCTCCTCGGCAGGCTACTGACACAAGACTTTGGACTGATTACCCATCCTAGATATGCTTTGATCCAGAATTTGCTTGCTCCTCGACAGGCTACTGACACAAGACATTGGCCTGATCACACATCATGGATATGCTATGATCCATAGTTTGCTTGCTCCTTGACAGGCTACTGAAAAAACACCTTGGACTTATCACCAATCCTGGATATGCTATTATCCAGAGTTTCCTTGATCCTTAACAGGCTACTGACTCAAGGCTTTGGCCTGATCACACATCCTGGATATGCTATGATCCATAGTTTGCTTGCTCCTCCAGAGACTAATTACGCAAGACATTGGGCTGATCACCCATCCTGGATATGCTATGATCCAGAGTTTGCTTGCTCCTTGACAGACTACTGACACAAGACATTGGATTGATCACACATCCTGGATATGCTGTGATCCAGAGTTTGCTTGCTCCTCGACAGACTACTGACACAAGCAATTGGACTGATCACCCATCCTGGATATGTTATGATCCAGAGTTTGCTTGCTCCTCGACAGACTGCTGACACAAGACATTGGACTGATCACTCATCCAGGATATGCTATGATCCAGAGTTTGCTTACTGCCAAACAGACTACTGACACAAGACATTGGACTGATCACCTATCCTGGATACGCTATGATCCAGAGTTTGCTTGCTCCTCGACTGACTACTGACACAAGACATTGGACTGATCACACATCCTGGATATGCTATGATCCAGAGTTTGCTTGCTCCTCGACAGACTACTGACACAAGACATTGGACTGATCACCCATCCTGGATATGTTATAATCCAGAGTTTGCTTGCTCCTCGACAGACTACTGACACAAGACATTGGACTGATCTCTCAACCTGGATATGCTATGATCCAGAGTTTGCTTACTCCTCAACAGACTACTAACACGAGACATTGGATTGATTACCCATCCTGGATATGCTACGATACAGAGTTTGCTTGCTCCTCGACAGACTACTGACACAAGACATTGGACTGATCACACATCCTGGATATGCTATGATCCAGAGTTTGCTTGCTCCTCGACAGACTACTGACACAAGGAATTGGGCTGATCACATATGCTGGATATGCTATGATGCAGAGTTTACTTGCTCGTCGACAGACTACTGACACAAGGCATAGGACTGATCACACATCCTGGATATGCTATGATCCAGAGTTTACTTGCCACTCGACAGACTACTGATACAAGGCATTGGGCTGATCAAACATCCTGGATATGCTATGATGCAGAGTTTACTTGCTCCTCGACAGATTACTGACACAACGCATTGGCCTGATCACACATCCTGGATATGCTATGATCCAAAGTTTGCTTGCTCCTCGACAGTCTACTGACACAAGACATTGGACTGACCGCCCATCCTGAATATGCTATGATCCAGGGTTTGCTTGCTCTTCGTCAGACTATTGACACAAGACATTATGCTGATCACATCCTTGAGGTACTATGATACAGAGTTTGCTTGCTCCTTGACAGGCTGCTGACACAACACCTTGGACTGATCACCAATCCTGGATATGCTATTATCCAGAGTTTGCTTGATCCTCGACAGGCTACTGACTCAAGACCTTGGCCTGATCACACATCCTGGATATGCTATGATCAAGAGTTTACTTGCTCCTAGACAGACTACTGACACAAGACATTGGACTGATCACCCATCCTGGATATGTTATGATCCAGAGTTTGCTTGCTCCTCGACAGACTGCTGACACAAGACATTGGACTGATCACTCATCCAGGATATGCTATGATCCAGAGTTTGCTTACTGCTCAACAGACTACTGACACAAGACATTGGACTGATCACCCATCCTGGATACGCTATGATCCAGAGTTTGCTTGCTCCTCTACAGGCTACTGACACAAGACATTGGACTGATCACACATCCTGTATATGCTATGATCCAGAGTTTGCTTACTCCTCTCCAGACTACTGACACAAGGCATTGGGGTGATCACACATCCTGGATATGCTATGATGCAGAGTTTACTTGCCTCTCGACAGACTACTGACACAAGGCATTGGACTGATAAAACATCCTGGATATGCTATGATCCAGAGTTTACTTCTCCTCGACAGACTACTGACACAAGGCATTGGGCTGATCAAACATCCTGGACATGTTATGATCCAGAGTTTGCTTGCTCCTCGACAGACTACTGACACAGGGCATTGGCCTGATTACGCATTCTGGATATGCTATGATCCAGAGTTTGCTTGCTCGTCGACAGTCTATTGACACAAGACATTGGACTGACCACCCATCCTGGATATGCTGTGATCCAGCGTTTGCTTGTTCCTCGACAGACTATTGACACAAGACATTGGGCTTATCATACATCCTGGATATGCGATGAAACCAGGGTTGCTTGCTCCTCTATAGGCTAATGACACAAGACATTGGGCTGATCACACATCACGGATATGCTATGATCCAGCGTTTGCTTGCTCCTCGACAGACTACTGACACAAGCCATTAGACTGATCACACATCATGGATATGCTATGATCCAGAGTTTACTTGCTCCTTGACGGACTACTGACACAAGACATTGGACTGTTCACACATCATGTATATGCTATGATCCAGAGTTTACTTGCCTCTCGACAGACTACTGACAGAAGACATTGGGCTGATCGCACATCATGGATATGCTATGATCGAGGGTTTACTTGCCTCTCCTCAGACTACTGACACAGACATTGGGCTGATTGCATTACATGGATATGCTATGATCCAGAGTTTACTTGCCTCTCGACAGACTAAAGACACCAGGCATTGGGCTGATCACACATCCTGGATATGCTATGATGCAGAGTTTACATGCTCCTCGACAGACTACTGAGACAAGGCATTGGACTGATCACACATCCTGGATATGCTATGATCGAGAGTTTGCTTGCTCCTGGACAGACTACTGACACAAGGCATTGGGCTAATCACACATCCTGGATATGCTATGGTCCAGAGTTTACTTGCTCTTCGACCGGCTACTGACACAAGACCTTGGACTAATCACCCATCCTGGATATGCTATGATCCAGAGTTTGCGTGCTCCTCGACAGGCTACTGACACAAGACCTTGGACTAATCACCCATCCAGGATATGCTATGATCGAGGGTTTACTTGCCTCTCGACAGACTACTGACACAAGACATAGGGCTGATCGCACATCATGGATATGCTATGATCCAGAGTTTACTTGCCTCTCGACAGACTACTGACTCAAGACATTGGGCTGATCACACATCACGGATATGCTATGATCCAGAGTTTACTTGCTCCTCTACAGGCTACTGACACAAGACATTGGACTGATCACACATCCTGGATATGCTATGATCCAGAGTTTGCTTGCTCCTCGACAGACTACTGACACAAGGCATTGGGCTGATCACACATCCTGGATATGCTATGATGCAGAGTTTACATGCTCCTCGACAGACTACTGACACAAGGCATTGGGCTGATCACACATCCTGGTTATGCTATGATCCAGAGTTTGCTTGCTCCTCGACAGACTACTGACACAAGGCATTGGGCTGATCACACATCCTGGAAATGCTATGGTCCAGAGTTTACTTGCTCCTCGAGAGGCTACTGACACAAGACCTTGGACTAATCACCCATCCTGGATATGCTATGATCCAGAGTTTGCGTGCTCCTCGACAGGCTACTGACACAAGACCTTGGACTAATCACCCATCCAGGATATGCTATGATCCAGAGTTTGGGTGCTCCTCGACAGGCCACTGACACAAGACCTTGGACTAATCACCCGTCCTGGATATGCTATGATCCAGAGTTTGTGTGCTCCTCGACAGGCTACTGACACAAGACCTTGGACTGATCACCCATCCTAGATATGCTATGTTCCAGAATTTGCATGCTCCTCGACAGGCTACTGACAAAAGACATTGGGCTGATCACACATCATGGATATGCTATGATCCAGAGTTTGCTTGCTCCTTTAAGGGCTACTGACACAAGACCTTGGCCGGATAACCCATCCTGGATGTACTATGATACAGAGTTTGCTTGCTCCTTGACAGGCTGCTGACACAACACCTTGGACTGATCATCAATCCTGGATATGCTATTATCCAGAGTTTGCTTGATCCTTGATAGGCTACTGACTCAAGACCTTGGCCTGACCACACATCCTGGATATGCTATGATCCAGAGTTTACTTGCTCCACGACAGACTACTGACACAAGACATTGGACTGATCACACATCCTGGATATGCTATGATCCAGAGTTTGCTTGCTCCTCGACAGACTACTGACACAAGACATTGGACTGATCATACATCCTGGATATGCTATGCTCCAGAGTTTACTTCCTCCTCGATAGGCTACTGACAAGACATTGGGCAATCACCCATCCCAGATATGATACGATCAGAGTTTGCATGCTCCTCGACAGGCTACTGACAAGACATTAGCAGATCAACCATCCTGGATATGCTATGATCCAGAGTTTGCTTACTCCTCGACAGGCTACTGTCTCAAGACCTTGGACTGATCACCTATCCTGTATATGCTATGATCCAGAGTTTGTGTGCTCCTCGACAGGCTACTGACACAAGACCTTGGACTAATCACCCATCCTGGATATGCTATGATCCAGAGTTTATACGCTCCTCGACAGGCTACTGACAAAAGACCTTGGACTGATCACCCATCCTAGATATGCTATGATCCAGAATTTGCTTGCTCCTCGACAGGCTACTGACACAACACCTTGGACTAATCACCAATCCTGGATATGGTATTATCCAGAGTTTGCTTGATTCTCGACAGGCTACTGACTCAAGACCTTGGCCTGATCTCACATCCTGGATATGCTATGATCCAGAGTTTGCTTGCTCCTCCACAGAATACTGGCACAAGACATTGGGCTGATCACCCTTCCTGGATATGCTATGATCCTGAGTTTGCTTGCTCCTCGACAGAGTACTGACACAAGACATTGGACTGATCACCCATCCTGGATATGTTATAATCCAGAGTTTGCTTGCTCCTCGACAGACTACTGACACAAGACATTGGACTGATCACTCAACCTGGATATGCTATGATCCAGAGTTTGCTTACTCCTCAACAGACAACTAACACGAGATATTTGGATTGATCACCCATTCTGGATATGTTACGATACAGAGTTTGCTTGCTCCTCTACAGGCTACTGACACAAGACATTGGACTGATCACACATCCTGGATATGCTATGATCCAGAGTTTTCTTGCTCCTCGACAGACTACTGACACAAGGCATTGGGCTGATCACACATGCTGGATGATGCAGAGTTTACTTGCTCGTCCACAGACTACTGACACAAGGCATAGGACTGATCACACATCCTGGATATGCTATGATCCAGAGTTTACTTGCCACTCGACAGACTACTGACACAAGGCATTGGGCTGATCACACATCCTGGATGTGCTACGATCCAGAGTTTGCTTGCTCCTCGACACACTACTGACACAAGGCATTGGGCTGATCACACATCCTGGATATGCTATGATGCAGAGTTTACTTGCTCCTCGACAGATTACTGACACAAGGCATTGCCCTGATCACACATCCTGGATATGCTATGATCCAGAGTTTGCTTGCTCCTCGACAGTCTACTGACACAAGACATTGGACTGACAACCCATCTTGAATATGCTATGATCCAGGGTTTGCTTGCTCTTCGACAGAGTATTGACACAAGACATTGTGCTGATCACATCCTTGAGGTACTATGATACAGAGTTTGCTTGCTCCTTGACAGGCTGCTGACACAACACCTTGGACTGATCACCAATCCTGCATATCCTATTATCCAGAGTTTGCTTGATCCTCATAAGGCTACTGACTCAAGACCTTGGCCTGATCACACATCCTGGATATGCTATGATCAAGAGTTTACTTGCTCCTCGACAGACTACTGACACAAGACATTGGACTGATCACACATCCTGGATATGCTATGATCCAGAGTTTGCTTGCTCCTCGACAGACTACTGACACAAGACATTGGACTGATCACCCATCCTGGATATGCTATGATCCAGAGTTTACTTGCTCCTCGACAGGCTACTGACAAGACATTGGCAGATCAACCATCCTGGATATGCTATGATCCAGAGTTTGCTTGCTCCTCAACAGGCTACTGACTCAAGACCTTGGACTGATCACCCGTCCTGTATATGCTATGATCCAGAGTTTGCGTGCTCCTCGACAGGCTACTGACGCAA
This sequence comes from Deroplatys truncata, assembly GCA_030765065.1. Classification (NCBI taxonomy): domain Eukaryota; kingdom Metazoa; phylum Arthropoda; class Insecta; order Mantodea; family Mantidae; genus Deroplatys; species Deroplatys truncata. The sequence goes on from CM060978.1 coordinate 22,065,145, forward strand.
GACCTTGGACTAATCACCCATCCTGGATATGCTATGATCCACAGTTTGTATGCTCCTCGACAGGCTACTGACACGAGACTTTGGACTGATTACCCATCCTAGATATGATATGATCCAGAATTTGCTTGCTCCTCGACAGGCTACTGACACAAGACATTGGGCTGATCACACATCATGAATATGCTATGATCCTTAGTTTGCTTGCTCCTTGACAGGCTACTGAAAAAACACCTTGGACTTATCACCAATCCTGGATATGCTATTATCCAGAGTTTCCTTGATCCTTAACAGGCTACTGACTCAAGGCTTTGGCCTGATCACACATCCTGGATATGCTATGATCCATAGTTTGCTTGCTCCTCCAGAGACTAATTACGCAAGACATTGGGCTGATCACCCATCCTGGATATGCTATGATCCAGAGTTTGCTTGCTCCTTGACAGACTACTGACACAAGACATTGGATTGATCACACATCCTGGATATGCTGTGATCCAGAGTTTGCTTGCTCCTCGACAGACTACTGACACAAGCAATTGGACTGATCACCCATCCTGGATATGTTATGATCCAGAGTTTGCTTGCTCCTCGACAGACTGCTGACACAAGACATTGGACTGATCACTCATCCAGGATATGCTATGATCCAGAGTTTGCTTACTGCCAAACAGACTACTGACACAAGACATTGGACTGATCAACTATCCTGGATACGCTATGATCCAGAGTTTTCTTACTCCTCGACAGACTACTGACACAAGGCATTGGGGTGATCACACATCCTGGATATGCTATGATGCAGAGTTTACTTGCCTCTCGACAGAATACTGACACAAGGCATTGGACTGTTAAAACATCCTGGATATGCTATGATCCAGAGTTGCTTGCTCCTCGACAGACTACTGACACAAGACATTGGACTGATCACACATCCTGGATATGCTATGATCCAGAGTTTGCTTGCTCCTCGACAGACTACTGACACAAGACATTGGACTGATCACCCATCCTGGATATGTTATATTCCAGAGTTTGCTTGCTCCTCGACAGACTACTGACACAAGACATTGGACTGATCTCTCAACCTGGATATGCTATGATCCAGAGTTTGCTTACTCCTCAACAGACTACTAACACGAGACATTGGATTGATCACCCATCCTGGATATGCTACGATACAGAGTTTGCTTGCTCCTCGACAGACTACTGACACAAGACATTGGACTGATCACACATCCTGGATATGCTATGATCCAGCGTTTGCTTGCTCCTCGACAGACTACTGACACAAGGCATTGGGCTGATCACACATGCTGGATATGCTATGATGCAGAGTTTACTTGCTCGTCGACAGACTACTGACACAAGGCATAAGACTGATCACACATCCTGGATATGCTATGATCCAGAGTTTACTTGCCACTAGACAGACTACTGACACAAGGCATTGGGCTGATCACACATCCTGGATATGGTATGATCCAGAGTTTGCTTGCTCCTCGACAGACTACTGACACAAGGCATTGGGCTGATCACACATCCTGGATATGCTATGATGCAGAGTTTACTTGCTCCTTGACAGATTACTGACACAACGCATTGGCCTGATCACACATCCTGGATATGCTATGATCCAGAGTTTGCTTGCTCCTCGACAGTCTACTGACACAAGACATTGGACTGACCACCCATCCTGAATATGCTATGATCCAGGGTTTGCTTGCTCTTCGTCAGACTATTGAAACAAGACATTATGCTGATCACATCCTTGAGGTACTATGATACAGAGTTTGCTTGCTCCTTGACAGGCTGCTGACACAACACCTTGGACTGATCACCAATCCTGGATATGCTATTATCCAGAGTTTGCTTGATCCTCGACAGGCTACTGACTCAAGACCTTGGCCTGATCACACATCCTGGATATGCTATGATCAAGAGTTTACTTCCTCCTCGACAGACTACTGACACAAGACATTGGACTGATCACACATCCTGGATATGCTATGATCCAGAGTTTGCTTGCTCCTCGACAGACTACTGATACACGACATTGGACTGATATACCCATCCTGGATATGCTATGATCCAGAGTTTACTTGCTCCTCGACAGGCTACTGACAAGACATTGGCAGATCAACCATCCTGGATATGCTATGATCCAGAGTTTGCTTGCTCCTCAACAGGCTACTGACACAAGTAATTGGACTGATCACACATCCTGGATATGCTATGATCCAGAGTTTGCTTGCTCCTCGACAGACTACTGACACAAGACATTGGACTGATCACCCATCCTGGATATGTTACAATCCAGAGTTTGCTTGCTCCTCGACAGACTACTGACACAAGACATTGGACTGATCACTCAACCTGGATATGCTATGATCCAGAGTTTGCTTACTCCTCTACAGGCTACTGACACAAGACATTGGACTGATCACACATCCTGGATATGCTATGATCCAGAGTTTGCTTGCTCCTCGACAGACTACTGACACAAGGCATTGGGCTGATCACACATGCTGGATATGCTATGATGCAGAGTTTACTTGCTCGTCGATAGACTACTGACACAAGGCATAGGACTGATCACACATCCTGGATATGCTATGATCCAGAGTTTACTTGCCACTCGACAGACTACTGACACAAGGCATTGGGCTGATCACACATCCTGGATATGCTGTGATCCAGAGTTTGCTTGCTCCTCGACAGACTACTGACACAAGGCATTGGGCTGATCACACATCCTGGATATTCTCTGATGCAGAGTTTACTTGCTCCTCGACAGATTGCTGACACAAGGCGTTGGCCTTATCACACATCCTGGATATGCTATGATCCAGAGTTTGCTTGCTCCTCGACAGTCTACTGACACAAGACATTGGACTGATCACATACTTGAGGTACTATGATACAGAGTTTGCCTGCTCCTTGACAGGCTGCTGACACAACACCTTGGACTGATCACCAATCCTGGATATGCTATTATCCAGAGTTTGCTTGATCCTCGACAGGCTACTGACTCAAGATCTTGGCCTGATCACACATCCTGGATATGTTATGATCCAGAGTTTGCTTGCTCCTCGACAGACTACTGACACAAGACATTGGACTGATAACACATCCTGGATATGCTATGATCCAGAGTTTGCTTGCTCCTCGACAGGCTACTGACTCAAGATCTTGCCCTGATCACACATCTTGGATGTGTTATGATCCAGAGTTTGCTTGCTCCTCGACAGACTACTGACACAAGACATTGGACTGATAACACATCCTGGATATGCTATGATCCAGAGTTTGCTTGCTCCTCGACAGACTACTGACACAAGACATTGGACTGATCATCCATCCTGGATATGCTATGATCCAGAGTTTACTTGCCTCTCGACAGGCTACTGACAAGACATTGGCAGATCAACCATCCTGGATATGCTATGATCCAGAGTTTGCTTGCTCCTCAACTGGCTACTGACACAAGACCTGGGACTGATTACCCATCCTAGATATGCTATGATCCAGAATTTGCTTTCTCCTCGACAGGCTGCTGACACAAGACATTGGGCTGATCACACATGGATATGCTATGATCCATAGTTTGCTTGCTCCTTGACAGGCTACTGAAACAACACCTTGGGCTTATCACCAATCCTGGATATGCTATTATCCAGAGTTTGCTTGAGCCTTAACAGGCTACTGACTCAAGGCTTTGGCCTGATCACACATCCTGGATATGCTATGATCCATAGTTTTCTTGCTCCTCCAGAGACTACTGACGCAAGACATTGGGCTGATCACCCATCCTGGATATGGTATGATCCAGAGTTTGCTTGCTCCTTTACAGACTACTGACACAAGACATTGGATTGATCACACATCCTGGATATGCTGTGATCCAGAGTTTGCTTGCTCCTCGACAGACTACTGACACAAGCAATTGGACTGATCACCCATCCTGGATATGTTATGATCCAGAGTTTGCTTGCTCCTCGACAGACTGCTGACACAAGACATTGGACTGATCACTCATCCAGGATATGCTATGATCCAGAGTTTGCTGACTGCTCAACAGACTACTGACACAAGACATTGGACTGATCACCCATCCTGGATACGCTATGATCCAGAGTTTGCTTGCTCCTCTACAGGTTACTGACACAAGACATTGGACTGATCACACATCCTGGATATGCTATGATCCAGAGTTTGCTTACTCCTCGACAGACTACTGACACAAGGCATTGGGGTGATCACACATCCTGGATATGCTATGATGCAGAGTTTACTTGCCTCTCGACAGACTACTGATACAAGGCATTGGACTGATAAAACATCCTGGATATGCTATGATGCAGAGTTTACATGCTCCTCGACAGACTACTGACACAAGGCATTGGGCTGATCACACATCCTGGTTATGCTATGATCCAGAGTTTGCTTGCTCCTCGACAGACTACTGACACAAGGCATTGGGCTGATCACACATCCTGGATATGCTATGATGCAGAGTTTACATGCTCCTCCACAGACTACTGACACAAGGCATTGGGCTGATCACACATCCTGGTTATGCTATGATCCAGAGTTTGCTTGCTCCTCGACAGACTACTGACACAAGGCATTGGGCTGATCACACATCCTGGATATGCTATGGTCCAGAGTTTACTTGCTCCTCGAGAGGCTACTGACACAAGACCTTGGACTAATCACCCATCCTGGATATGCTAAGATCCAGAGTTTGCGTGCTCATCGACAGGCTACTGACACAAGACTTTGAACTAATCACCCATCCAGGATATGCTATGATCCAGAGTTTGGGTGCTCCTCGACAGGCCACTGACACAAGACCTTGGACTAATCACTCGTTCTGGATATGCTATGATCCAGAGTTTGTGTGCTCCTCGACAGGCTACTGACACAAGACCTTGGACTGATCACCCATCCTAGATATGCTATGTTCCAGAATTTGCATGCTCCTCGACAGGCTACTGACAAAAGACATTGGGCTGATCACACATCATGGATATGCTATGATCCAGAGTTTGCTTGCTCCTTTAAGGGCTACTGACACAAGACCTTGGCCGGATAACCCATCCTGGATGTACTATGATACAGAGTTTGCTTGCTCCTTGACAGGCTGCTGACACAACACCTTGGACTGATCATCAATCCTGGATATGCTATTATCCAGAGTTTGCTTGATCCTTGATAGGCTACTGACTCAAGACCTTGGCCTGACCACACATCCTGGATATGCTATGATCCAGAGTTTACTTGCTCCACGACAGACTACTGACACAAGACATTGGACTGATCACACATCCTGGATATGCTATGATCCAGAGTTTATACGCTCCTCGACAGGCTACTGACAAAAGACCTTGGACTGATCACCCATCCTAGATATGCTATGATCCAGAATTTGCTTGCTCCTCGACAGGCTACTGACACAACACATTGGACTAATCACCAATCCTGGATATGGTATTATCCAGAGTTTGCTTGATTCTCGACAGGCTACTGACTCAAGACCTTGGCCTGATCCCACATCCTGGATATGCTATGATCCAGAGTTTCCTTGCTCCTCCACAGAATACTGGCACAAGACATTGGGCTGATCACCCTTCCTGGATATGCTATGATCCTGAGTTTGCTTGCTCCTCGACAGAGTACTGACACAAGACATTGGACTGATCACCCATCCTGGATATGTTATAATCCAGAGTTTGCTTGCTCCTCGACAGACTACTGACACAAGACATTGGACTGATCACTCAACCTGGATATGCTATGATCCAGAGTTTGCTTACTCCTCAACAGACAACTAACACGAGATATTTGGATTGATCACCCATTCTGGATATGTTACGATACAGAGTTTGCTTGCTCCTCTACAGGCTACTGACACAAGACATTGGACTGATCACACATCCTGGATATGCTATGATCCAGAGTTTTCTTGCTCCTCGACAGACTACTGACACAAGGCATTGGGCTGATCACACATGCTGGATATGCTATGATGCAGAGTTTACTTGCTCGTCCACAGACTACTGACACAAGGCATAGGACTGATCACACATCCTGGATATGCTATGATCCAGAGTTTACTTGCCACTCGACAGACTACTGACACAAGGCATTGGGCTGATCACACATCCTGGATGTGCTACGATCCAGAGTTTGCTTGCTCCTCGACACACTACTGACACAAGGCATTGGGCTGATCACACATCCTGGATATGCTATGATGCAGAGTTTACTTGCTCCTCGACAGATTACTGACACAAGGCATTGGCCTGATCACACATCCTGGATATGCTATGATCCAGAGTTTGCTTGCTCCTCGACAGTCTACTGACACAAGACATTGGACTGACAACCCATCTTGAATATGCTATGATCCAGGGTTTGCTTGCTCTTCGACAGAGTATTGACACAAGACATTGTGCTGATCACATCCTTGAGGTACTATGATACAGAGTTTGCTTGCTCCTTGACAGGCTGCTGACACAACACCTTGGACTGATCACCAATCCTGCATATCCTATTATCCAGAGTTTGCTTGATCCTCATAAGGCTACTGACTCAAGACCTTGGCCTGATCACACATCCTGGATATGCTATGATCAAGAGTTTACTTGCTCCTCGACAGACTACTGACACAAGACATTGGACTGATCACACATCCTGGATATGCTATGATCCAGAGTTTGCTTGCTCCTCGACAGACTACTGACACAAGACATTGGACTGATCACCCATCCTGGATATGCTATGATCCAGAGTTTACTTGCTCCTCGACAGGCTACTGACAAGACATTGGCAGATCAACCATCCTGGATATGCTATGATCCAGAGTTTGCTTGCTCCTCAACAGGCTACTGACTCAAGACCTTGGACTGATCACCCGTCCTGTATATGCTATGATCCAGAGTTTGCGTGCTCCTCGACAGGCTACTGACGCAAGACCTTGGACTAATCACCCATCCTGGATATGCTATGATCCACAGTTTGTATGCTCCTCGACAGGCTACTGACACAAGACTTTGGACTGATTACCCATCCTAGATATGATATGATCCAGAATTTGCTTGCTCCTCGACAGGCTACTGACACAAGACATTGGGCTGATCACACATCATGAATATGCTATGATCCATAGTTTGCTTGCTCCTTGACAGGCTACTGAAAAAACACCTTGGACTTATCACCAATCCTGGATATGCTATTATCCAGAGTTTCCTTGATCCTTAACAGGCTACTGACTCAAGGCTTTGGCCTGATCACACATCCTGGATATGCTATGATCCATAGTTTGCTTGCTCCTCCAGAGACTAATTACGCAAGACATTGGGCTGATCACCCATCCTGGATATGCTATGATCCAGAGTTTGCTTGCTCCTTGACAGACTACTGACACAAGACATTGGATTGATCACACATCCTGGATATGCTGTGATCCAGAGTTTGCTTGCTCCTCGACAGACTACTGACACAAGCAATTGGACTGATCACCCATCCTGGTTATGTTATGATCCAGAGTTTGCTTGCTCCTCGACAGACTGCTGACACAAGACATTGGACTGATCACTCATCCAGGATATGCTATGATCCAGAGTTTGCTTACTGCCAAACAGACTACTGACACAAGACATTGGACTGATCAACTATCCTGGATACGCTATGATCCAGAGTTTTCTTACTCCTCGACAGACTACTGACACAAGGCATTGGGGTGATCACACATCCTGGATATGCTATGATGCAGAGTTTACTTGCCTCTCGACAGACTACTGACACAAGGCATTGGACTGTTAAAACATCCTGGATATGCTATGATCCAGAGTTGCTTGCTCCTCGACAGACTACTGACACAAGACATTGGACTGATCACACATCCTGGATATGCTATGATCCAGAGTTTGCTTGCTCCTCGACAGACTACTGACACAAGACATTGGACTGATCACCCATCCTGGATATGTTATAATCCAGAGTTTGCTTGCTCCTCGAAGACTACTGACACAAGACATTGGACTGATCTCTCAACCTGGATATGCTATGATCCAGAGTTTGCTTACTCCTCAACAGACTACTAACACGAGACATTGGATTGATCACCCATCCTGGATATGCTACGATACAGAGTTTGCTTGCTCCTCGACAGACTACTGACACAAGACATTGGACTGATCACACATCCTGGATATGCTATGATCCAGCGTTTGCTTGCTCCTCGACAGACTACTGACACAAGGCATTGGGCTGATCACACATGCTGGATATGCTATGATGCAGAGTTTACTTGCTCGTCGACAGACTGCTGACACAAGGCATAGGACTGATCACACATCCTGGATATGCTATGATCCAGAGTTTACTTGCCACTAGACAGACTACTGACACAAGGCATTGGGCTGATCACACATCCTGGATATGGTATGATCCAGAGTTTGCTTGCTCCTCGACAGACTACTGACACAAGGCATTGGGCTGATCACACATCCTGGATATGCTATGATGCAGAGTTTACTTGCTCCTCGACAGATTACTGACACAACGCATTGGCCTGATCACACATCCTGGATATGCTATGATCCAGAGTTTGCTTGCTCCTCGACAGTCTACTGAAACAAGACATTGGACTGACCACCCATCCTGAATATGCTATGATCAAGGGTTTGCTTGCTCTTCGTCAGACTATTGAAACAAGACATTATGCTGATCACATCCTTGAGGTACTATGATACAGAGTTTGCTTGCTCCTTGACAGGCTGCTGACACAACACCTTGGACTGATCACCAATCCTGGATATGCTATTATCCAGAGTTTGCTTGATCCTCGACAGGCTACTGACTCAAGACCTTGGCCTGATCACACATCCTGGATATGCTATGATCAAGAGTTTACTTGCTCCTCGACAGACTACTGACACAAGACATTGGACTGATCACACATCCTGGATATGCTATGATCCAGAGTTTGCTTGCTCCTCGACAGACTACTGACACACGACATTGGACTGATATACCCATCCTGGATATGCTATGATCCAGAGTTTACTTGCTCCTCGACAGGCTACTGACAAGACATTGGCAGATCAACCATCCTGGATATGCTATGATCCAGAGTTTGCTTGCTCCTCAACAGGCTACTGACACAAGTAATTGGACTGATCACACATCCTGGATATGCTATGATCCAGAGTTTGCTTGCTCCTCGACAGACTACTGACACAAGACATTGGACTGATCACCCATCCTGGATATGTTATAATCCAGAGTTTGCTTGCTCCTCGACAGACTACTGACACAAGACATTGGACTGATCACTCAACCTGGATATGCTATGATCCAGAGTTTGCTTACTCCTCTACAGGCTACTGACACAAGACATTGGACTGATCACACATCCTGGATATGCTATGATCCAGAGTTTGCTTGCTCCTCGACAGACTACTGACACAAGGCATTGGGCTGATCACACATGCTGGATATGCTATGATGCAGAGTTTACTTGCTCGTCGATAGACTACTGACACAAGGCATAGAACTGATCACACATCCTGGATATGCTATGATCCAGAGTTTACTTGCCACTCGACAGACTACTGACACAAGGCATTGGGCTGATCACACATCCTGGATATGCTATGATCCAGAGTTTGCTTGCTCCTCGACAGACTACTGACACAAGGCATTGGGCTGATCACACATCCTGGATATTCTATGATGCAGAGTTTACTTGCTCCTCGACAGATTGCTGACACAAGGCGTTGGCCTTATCACACATCCTGGATATGCTATGATCCAGAGTTTGCTTGCTCCTCGACAGTCTACTGACACAAGACATTGGACTGATCACATACTTGAGGTACTATGATACAGAGTTTGCCTGCTCCTTGACAGGCTGCTGACACAACACCTTGGACTGATCACCAATCCTGGATATGCTATTATCCAGAGTTTGCTTGATCCTCGACAGGCTACTGACTCAAGATCTTGGCCTGATCACACATCCTGGATATGTTATGATCCAGAGTTTGCTTGCTCCTCGACAGACTACTGACACAAGACATTGGACTGATAACACATCCTGGATATGCTATGATCCAGAGTTTGCTTGCTCCTCGACAGGCTACTGACTCAAGATCTTGGCCTGATCACACATCCTGGATGTGTTATGATCCAGAGTTTGCTTGCTCCTCGACAGACTACTGACACAAGACATTGGACTGATAACACATCCTGGATATGCTATGATCCAGAGTTTGCTTGCTCCTCGACAGACTACTGACACAAGACATTGGACTGATCATCCATCCTGGATATGCTATGATCCAGAGTTTACTTGCCTCTCGACAGGCTACTGACAAGACATTGGCAGATCAACCATCCTGGATATGCTATGATCCAGAGTTTGCTTGCTCCTCAACAGGCTACTGACACAAGACCTTGGACTGATTACCCATCCTAGATATGCTATGATCCAGTATTTGCTTTCTCCTCGACAGGCTGCTGACACAAGACATTGGGCTGATCACACATGGATATGCTATGATCCATAGTTTGTTTGCTCCTTGACAGGCTACTGAAACAACACCTTGGGCTTATCACCAATCCTGGATATGCTATTATCCAGAGTTTGCTTGAGCCTTAACAGGCTACTGACTCAAGGCTTTGGCCTGATCACACATCCTGGATATGCTATGATCCATAGTTTTCTTGCTCCTCCAGAGACTACTGACGCAAGACATTGGGCTGATCACCCATCCTGGATATGGTATGATCCAGAGTTTGCTTGCTCCTTTACAGACTACTGACACAAGACATTGGATTGATCACACATCCTGGATATGCTGTGATCCAGAGTTTGCTTGCTCCTCGACAGACTACTGACACAAGCAATTGGACTGATCACCCATCCTGGATATGTTATGATCCAGAGTTTGCTTGCTCCTCGACAGACTGCTGACACAAGACATTGGACTGATCACTCATCCAGGATATGCTATGATCCAGAGTTTGCTGACTGCTCAACAGACTACTGACACAAGACATTGGAATGATCACCCATCCTGGATACGCTATGATCCAGAGTTTGCTTGCTCCTCTACAGGCTACTGACACAAGACATTGGACTGATCACACATCCTGGATATGCTATGATCCAGAGTTTGCTTACTCCTCGACAGACTACTGACACAAGGCATTGGGGTGATCACACATCCTGGATATGCTATGATGCAGAGTTTACTTGCCTCTCGACAGACTACTGATACAAGGCATTGGACTGATAAAACATCCTGGATATGCTATGATCCAGAGTTTATTTCTCCTCGACAGACTACTGACACAAGGCATTGGGCTGATCAAACATCCTGGATATGCTATGATCCAGAGTTTGCTTGCTCCTCGACAGTCTACTGACACAAAACATTGGACTGACCACCCATCCTGGATATGCTATGATCCAGCGTTTGCTTGTTCCTCGACAGACTATTGACACAAGACATTGGGCTGATCATACATCCTGGATATGCGATGAAACCAGGGTTGCTTGCTCCTCTATAGGCTAATGACACAAGACATTGGGCTGATCACACATCACGGATACGCTATGATCCAGCGTTTGCTTGCTCCTCGACAGACTACTGACACAAGCCATTAGACTGATCACACATCATGGATATGCTATGATCCAGAGTTTACTTGCTCCTTGACGGACTACTGACACAAGACATTGGACTGTTCACACATCATGTATATGCTATGATCCAGAGTTTACTTGCCTCTCGACAGACTACTGAAGGAAGACATTGGGCTGATCGCACATCATGGATATGGTATGATCGAGGGTTTACTTGCCTCTCCTCAGACTACTGACACAGACATTGGGCTGATTGCATATCATGGATATGCTATGATCCAGAGATTACTTGCCTCTCGACAGACTACTGACACAAGACATTGGGCTGATCACACATCATGGATATGCTATGATCCAGAGTTTACTTGCTCCTCGATAGACTACTGACACCAGGCATTGGGCTGATCACACATCCTGGATATGCTATGATGCAGAGTTTACATGCTCCTCGACAGACTACTGAGACAAAGCATTGGACTGATCACACATCCTGGATATGCTATGGTCCAGAGTTTGCTTGCTCCTGGACAGACTACTGACACAAGGCATTGGGCTAATCACACATCCTGGATATGCTATGGTCCAGAGTTTACTTGCTCTTCGACAGGCTACTGACACAAGACCTTGGACTAATCACCCATCCTGGATATGCTATGATCCAGAGTTTGCGTGCTCCTCGACAGGCTACTGACACAAGACCTTGGACTAATCACCCATCCAGGATATGCTATGATCGAGGGTTTACTTGCTTCTCGACAGACTACTGACACAAGACATAGGGCTGATCGCACATCATGGATATGCTATGATCCAGAGTTTACTTGCCTCTCGACAGACTACTGACTCAAGACATTGGGCTGATCACACATCATGGATATGCTATGATCCAGAGTTTACTTGCTCCTCGATAGACTACTGACACCAGACATTGGTCTGATCACACATCATGGATATGCTATGATCCAGAGTTTACTTGCTCCTCGACAGACTACTGGCACAAGACATTGGGCTGATCACACATCATGGATATGCTATGATCCAGAGTTTACTTGCTCCTCTATAGACTACTGACACAAGACATTTTACTGATCACACATCCTGGATATGCTATGATCCAGAGTTTGCTTGCTCCTTGACAGACTACTGACACAAGACATTTGACTGATCACACATCCTGGATATGCTATGACCCAGAGTTTGTTTGCTCCTTGAGAGACTACTGACACAAGACATTGGACTGATCACACATCCTGGATATGCTATGATCCAGAGTTTGCTTATTCCTCGACAGACTACTGACACAAGAAATTGGACTGATCACCCATCCTGGATATGCTGTGATTCAGAGTTTACTTCCTACTCGACAGGCTACTACCAAGACATTGGGCCAATCACCCATCCCAGATATGCTATGATCCAGAGTTTGCATGCTCATCGACAGGCTACTGACAAGACATTGGCAGATCAACCATCTTGGATATGCTATGATCCAGAGTTTGCTTACTCCTCGACAGGCTACTGACTCAAGAACTTGGACTGATCACCCATCCTGTATATGCTATGATCCAGAGTTTGCGTGCTCCTCGACAGGCTACTGACACAAGACCTTGGACTAATCACCCATCCTGGATATGCTATGATCCAGAGTTTATAAGCTCCTCGATAGGCTACTGACACAAGAGCTTGGACTGATCTCCCATCCTAGATATGCTATGGCAAGAATTTGCTTGCTCCTCGACAGGCTACTATCACAAGACATTGGGCTGATCACACATCATAGATATGCTATGATCCAGAGTTTGCCTGCTCCTTGACAGGCTACTGAAACATCACTTTGGACTGATCACCTATCCTGGATATGCTACTATCCAGAGTTTGCTTGATCCTCGACAGGCTACTGACTCAAGACCTTGGCCTGATCTCACATCCTGGATATGCTATGATCCAGGGTTTGCCTGCTCCTCCACAGACTACTGACACAAGACATTGGGCTGATCACCCATCCTCGATATGCTATGATCCAGAGTTTGCTTGCTCCTCGACGGACAACTGACACAAGACATTGGACTGATCACACATCCTGGATATGCTATGATCCAGAGTTTGCTTGCTCCTCGACAGACTACTGACACAAGACATTAGACTGATCACCCATCCTGGATATGTTATGATCCAGAGTTTGCTGGCTCCTCGACAGACTACTGGCACAAGACATTGGACTGATCACTCATCCTGGATATGCTATGATCCAGAGTTTGCTTACTCCTCAACAGACTACTGGCACAAGACATTGGATTGATCACCCATCCTGGATATACTACGATACAGAGTTTGCTTGCTCCTCTACAGGCTACTGACACAAGACATTGGACTGATCACACATCCTGGATATGCTATGATCCAGAGTTTGCTTGCTCCTCGACAGACTACTGACGCAAGGCATTGGGCTGATCAAACATCCTGGATATGCTATGATGCAGAGTTTACTTGCTCGTCGACAGACTACTGACACAAGGCATAGGACTGATCACACATCCTGGATATGCTATGATCCAGAGTTTACTTGCCATTCGACAGACTACTGACACAAGGCATTGGGCTGATCACACATCCTGGATATGCTATGATCCAGAGTTTGCTTGCTCCTCGACAGACTACTGACACCAGACATTGGTCTGATCACACATCATGGATATGCTATGATCCAGAGTTTACTTGCTCCTCGACAGACTACTGACACAAGACATTGGGCTGATCACACATCATGGATATGCGATGATCCAGAGTTTACTTGCTCCTCGATAGACTACTGACACAAGACATTTTACTGATCACACATTCTGGATATGCTATGATCCAGAGTTTGCTTGCTCCTTGACAGACTACTGACACAAGACATTGGACTGATCACACATCCTGGATATGCTATGACCCAGAGTTTGTTTGCTCCTTGAGAGACTACTGACACAAGACATTGGACTGATCACACATCCTGGATATGCTATGATCCAGAGTTTGCTTACTCCTCGACAGACTACTGACACAAGACATTGGACTGATCACCCATCCTGGATATGCTGTGATCCAGGGTTTACTTCCTCCTCGACAGGCTACTGACAAGACATTGGGCCAATCACCCACCTCAGATATGCTATGATCCAGAGTTTTCATGCTCATCGACAGGTTACTGACAAGACATTGGCTGATCACACATCCTGGATATGCTATGATCCAGGGTTTGCTTGCTGCTCGACAGACTATTGACACAAGACATTGTGCAGATCACATCCTGGATGCACTATGATACAGAGTTTGCTTGCTCCTTGACAGGCTGCTGACACAACACCTTGGACTGATCACCAATCCTGGATATGCTATTATCCAGAGTTTGCTTGATCCTCGACAGGCTACTGACTCAAGACCTTGGCCTGATCACACATCCTGGATATGCTATGATCAAGAGTTTACTTGCTCCTCGACAGACTACTGACACAAGACATTGGACTGATCACACATCCTGGATATGCTATGATCCAGAGTTTACTTGCTCCTCGACAGGCTACTGACAAGAAATTGGTAGATCAACCATCCTGGATATGCTATGATCCAGAGTTTGCTTGTTCCTCAACAGGCTACTGACTCAAGACCTTGGACTGATCACCCATCCTGTATATGCTATGATCCAGAGTTTGCGTGCTCCTCGACAGACTACTGACACAAGACCTTGGACTAATCACCCATCCTGGATATGCTATGATCCAGTGTTTGTATGCTCCTCGACAGGCTACTGACACAAGACCTTTGACTGATCACCCATCCTAGATATGCTATGATCCAGAATTTGCTTGCTCCTCGACAGGCTACGGACACAACACATTGGCCTGATCACACATCATGGTTATGCTATGATCCATAGTTTGTTTGCTCCTTGACAGGCTACTGAAACAACACCTTGGACTGATCACCAATCCTGGATATGCGATTATCCAGAGTTTGCTTGATCCTCAACAGGCTACTGACTCAAGACTTTGGCCTGATCACACATCCTGGATATGCTATGATCCATAGCTTGCTTGCTCCTCCACAGACTACTGACGCAAGACATTGGGCTGATCACCCATCCTGGATATGCTATGATCCAGAGTTTGCTTGCTCCTCGACAGACTACTGACACAAGACATTGGACTGATCACCCATCCTGGATACGCTATGATCCAGAGCTTACTTGCTCCGCTACAGGGTACTGACACAAGACATTTGAGTGATCACACATCCTGGATATGCTATGATCCAAAGTTTGCTTACTCCTCGACAGACTACTGACACAAGGCATTGGGGTGATCACACATCCTGGATATGCTATGATGCAGAGTTTACTTGCCTCTCGACAGACTACTGACACAAGGCATTGGACTGATCACACATCCTGGATATGCTATGATCCAGAGTTTACTTCTCCTCGACAGACTACTGACACAAGGCATTGGGCTGATCACACATCCTGGATATGTTATGATCCAGAGTTGCTTGCTCCTCGACAGACTACTGACACAAGGCATTGGGCTGATCACACGCCCTGGATATGCTATGATCCGGAGTTTACTTGCTCCTCGACAGACTACTGATACAAGGCATTGGCCTGATCACGCATCCTGGATATGCTATGATCCAGAGTTTACTTGCTCCTCGACAGTCTACTGACACAAGACATTGGACTGACCACCCATCCTGGATATGCTATGATCCAGCGTTTGCTTGTTCCTCGACAGACTATTGACACAAGACATTGGGCTAATCATACATCCTGGATATGCTATGAAACCAGGGTTGCTTGCTCCTCTATAGGCTACTGACACAAGAGATTGGGCTGATCACAGATCACGGATATGCTATGATCCAGCGTTTGCTTGCTCCTCGACAGACTACTGACACAAGCCATTGGACTGATCGCACATCATGGATATGCTATGATCCATAGTTTACTTGCTCCTTGACGGACCACTGACACAAGACATTGGACTGTTCACACATCATGGATATGCTATGATCGAGGGTTTACTTGCCTCTCGACAGACTACTGACACAAGACATTGGGCTGATCGCACATCATGGATATGCTATGATCCAGAGTTTACTTGCCTCTCGACAAACTACTGACACAAGACATTGGGCTGATCACACATCATGGATATGCTATGATCCAGAGTTTACTTGCTCCTCGGTAGACTACTGACACCAGACATTGGTCTGATCACACATCATGGATATGCTATGATCCAGAGTTTACTTGCTCCTCGACAGAGTACTGACACAAGACATTGGGCTGATCACACATCATGGATATGCTATGATCCAGAGTTTACTTGCTCCTCGACAGACTACTGACACAAGACATTTTACTGATCACACATCCTGGATATGCTATGCTCCAGAGTTTGCTTGCTCCTTGACAGACTACTGACACAAGACATTGGACTGATCATACATCCTGGATATGCTATGACCCAGAGTTTGTTTGCTCCTTGAAAGACTACTGACACAAGACATTGGACTGATCACACATCCTGGATATGCCATGATCCAGAGTATGCTTGCTCCTTGACAGGCTACTTACACAAGGCATTGACTTGCAAGTCCTACAAAGAGATCCGTAATCTGTTAAAGAGGAAGAAGAAATCTTACCTGGATGTTTATTTCCGTTTTATTTGTTAATATTTATTTATGATTTAAATCATGCAACAACTAAGTATGAGCTGCAAGTTACAGATTTTTTTAAAGGTCAGTAAGTAAAGTCAGCCACCAAGGTCACTTTGGTGATCTTGCTACTCGAGCCACCGTGTTCAAGAGCTGTTAATAATTAATTTTATTTTCACGTAAGTATTATCGCTATTATTCACTGTCGTCGAAAATAATAGTATGCAATACACATGCGTTAAGGGATACTAGGTCTAGTTACTTTCTCTACTACGTTTAGTAAGTAGGGATAGTATTGTATTCCACCCAAAAATTTGATACCGATATTTTACCGGAGATATATGTTTTGAGGCCCCCTGAATCCAAAAAAAAATGCATTTTTGGAATCATGTCCGTCTGTGTGTCTGTGAACAGCATTACTCAGAAACGAAGAGTCGGATAAACACCAAACTTGGTATTTAGTTTCAGTATCTTCCAGAGATGCGACACGAAGGTTTTCAAAAAAATCCTCCCACCCCAGATTACGCTTTACATGCAACATTTTTCGAAAATTTTAATTTTCTCAAAAATGGCTGTAACGATTTTGATTAAAATGTCATATATTTAAGATACTCTCATGACAAATAAAATGTTTATCTTGAATGTCTCCAAAAGTGTTCTTCATTGCAAACAACTTTTGCATAACCGGTAAACCATAAGGGATAGACAAAATTTTACTACAAAAAGAATGTAGATCGCGTTAAAACGCACAGTTTATATAATATACATTTTTTTGTTGAGTGAACCATTTTCGAGATATTGCTTGTTATTTTGTTAAATTTTCCAATACTTTCTCAAATGGAAATTCGTTATCCTTTTTTTTTGTTGTCCTGGTAATGCAAAGAGAATGGAATAGTCCACATAGCAACCAGCTCTTAAAATATTTGACTATTGTTTAAAGCCTACCAATTCCCCTTGCATCTACAAGAAAATTAGCAATAAGATTAACAACTCGATTAACATGAAGCATATGGAGAATAAACGTTTGTAAAAATAGTTTGTACAAGGGTAGAGAAAGTCATGTGAGTGTAACACATCAGAATTTTTTTTGGGTGAAAGTTATATACGGTCTATTTTTTAATGATATCATATAAACATTCATTTTGGTCAAACATTTTTCAGTATCAGCCACTTTTAAAAGCTCAGCGACATGTTTAAATCACCGTGCGCTACCTTTTAACCCCACTGGAGTATTTCTTTATGCTTTTTTCCTCAATTTTACTTTTTTTATTAATTTTAATCCTTACATTCCACTTTTGCTCTGATTTGTATGAAATTTTGCATACAATCTGCTTCTAGAGATTCAAGCCTGCCATTTTGTGATTGCTTTATTCATTGGTTGGTATACTGAAAAAGAAGGAAAATTTTAACACCAACAACTTCATAAAAAGAAAAATGCACTTCTCTGCAAGTAATAACATGAAACTTGGATAAAATACGTACATTTATTTTCAGTGTACTAAAGCTTTAGAAACTTCATTATCATACTTGTCTGACAAATTTGAATGAGCAAGACAGTTTTAGAAAATGTGCATTTTTTATTGATTAAATTGTATTATATGAGAAACCAGTTGAGCTAGAGCTTTGAGCTTTTGTTTATTTACTTATGTAAGTGTGACAATTTTCAAGCTAATGGCTTAAAAATGTAAAAGAATTAGAAAATTCGGCCCCAGGATCATTTTATGGTGAGGCCACGGATCGCGCGTATGCGTGCTCCACAACTTGTCCTTCACTGGCGGTTCTTCGTTCCGTAACTCCCGCGTTATTTACTCACGAGTGAAAGTAGCATACACTGTAATGAATGCTAACCTTGTTATAAGTGGTGTCCATCTGCGTGAAGACATTCTTGGCGCCTTCAGATGAAGTTTCTATTTACATGCAGAAGTTCTTCTTGCGTAATGTTCATAATTCCTGTTTTTATATTGTCCTAAGTTCGTCTATGGTTTCTATAAACTTAATTTTTTAGTGTTCCCCACAAATAGATGCACCAATTTGGTCAATTTTTTCCTGTGTTAGAACAACTCGTTTTCACTGCTTAGATTTAGCGTTCGGCGATCCCGTTGTCTCAAACTTATTAACCAAACAGTAACCTAACAGTTTCTCTGCCTAGCACTGGAATACCAGGACATTTCTCCTGAAATTGTCTACACACTTGTCTACATGATTCCGTTTTTACGATGTATTTTCCATAGAAATTCGTTGTTCAAGCGTGAATTTGTCGGCAGGCATTGCAGTGGACTAATAACAAGACATTGACACTCTTAATCAAATCACACAACGAATATCGCTTAAATAAACTTTCTCATGTGACATGCACAGCACGAACACAAAGCAGCGACTGAAGCACATCTAATAAACATAACCTTGAACGTGACATGCGCCGCCAGTTGGGCATTGGAAATGTACTGAAGTCGCTGCATTACAACGTGCTATGTATACAGCCGGTCTGTGGCCTTAACTTAAAACGACCGCACTGTACTTGTCTCGTATTTTCCAACTCTTCCTGT
This sequence comes from Deroplatys truncata, assembly GCA_030765065.1. Lineage (NCBI taxonomy): Eukaryota > Metazoa > Arthropoda > Insecta > Mantodea > Mantidae > Deroplatys > Deroplatys truncata. Next base: position 22,085,044 of record CM060978.1, read on the forward strand.
TTCTCCAATGCACTTTCCACACTTGTATTGCACAGTGTACTATTTATAAGCATTCAACTTTTGCAATACTGACTTACTACGTGAAGGTGACATACACGTGTCAATTCACTGCTGAGCCAATGCTGTTAATGAATGATACAGAGAAACGTCGCTTATTGTTGGGGTGCAACAAAATATATTCTTTTATTTGAACTATGTTACCCTTAAGTGAATCAAATTTCTGCCGGTCGTTAACGAGTACAGTGTACTAAAAGTTCTATTCGTCGCTAATTTACAAGCAGCTTCTTTTTCTTTGCGGGGGGGGGGGACTTAGCTCATATAGAGGATATATACAGAGAGACTTAGCTCTCATATATAGGAGAGGTTACTAAAGTTCAACTTGACATTTTACCACCATTATGTGATAAGCCACTAGAATCCGCTGGTATTCGTGTTGTTAGGTTCCATTCATAACCGGCAACTCCTCCACAAATACGCGTCTGTTACATGTATTGGGAAGGTTAGTTATGTTGTATCTGTTACGTTGGCGTCCTGTTTTTATATTCACAGGTGTTCAAACGTTGCACGCCGACCATTTTAGTCACCAACTCACGCACTCATAATATTTATTATACTATATATAATACTAGATTGGTTATAGTTTTATAATTAGGCGAATTATATTAGCGTTTAATTATTAATTATTATTATAGGGTTAGGTTATTGTTAATTATTAGGTCTTACCTTTGCAGTTAACTAGAAATTTAAATTGTTTTTGCAATTTTTGGTGTAAGCATTGTCTGTTTGTGTGAGATTTTATTTTTGGAGCAAGAAGATCTGCGTAGAAATAAAACATATGTAATTGTTTGGCTTAGGTAAGTACACCGAAATCATATTAAAACGTAACTATAAGTTATTCTTCATACTATTTCAGTACAGTAATTTGCAACGTTTAATAACATATGCGTGTTATATAAATCAAATCCATAGCACGGTTCAGCACTTAATTTAACACTTAAGGTACAACCAGGTTATAGGTAATCAGCGATTATGGCAGAGAAGGAAGGTGATGACCAAACCTTTGTATCGAAGAAAAGAATATTACACAGCAGTATATATGATAAAACCTCATAATACTAGCAAAAGACCGAAATAGTGCGTCTGGTTATTTCTCTGGTTATATATAGTAACTCAACTTAAAACGTTGAACGCCTTGACATGCGGCATCAGCCATCTTGGTGTTTAGTAACCTGGGTTAGGTTGCGTCCCCTATAATTATATCTTTGTTCCAGGCTACTTAGCTGTAACTATCTGACATTTGACATTATAAAGCCTACCTTGCAAAAGATATCCGGAGCTGATTGCGAGAACAATGCTGGTCGCAAGATACAGTGAACTCCACACAGCAATTGTACTGGGTGTCATGACGTCAGCGTTCATCTGAAGCGTACCTAAAAATAAATAAAAAATGTATTATCTTCAAGGTTAAACACATGTGCGTCGTAAACATTATTGTGCACTTGAAAACTTAGAGCATCAGTTATCAGAACTAATTGGAAATGCATAATGTTAGGACTATTGTACATTTTATGTTGTATGTATAGTCAGTTTTAATAAATAAAACTTAAAAAAATAAGATTACATAAAATCTTCCAGAATTTAAAGACAGACATAGGAAAATTCAAAACTGAAAATGATTTAATAAACACACTCCAAATTCTAACGTGGTTATTCAAAAATTGATGTTATTCAAAAGTTGATTGAAACCATCGCGAAATATCATTTTTCATAATGACAGAACAGAATAAATCGTCTCATTTTTACTTTCTCTACCACGTACATAGTAGGTAGAGAAGATATTGCATTCCACCCAAACATTTGACACCATATTTCACCGGAAATACATGTTTTGAGGCCCCTTGAATAAAAAACAACTTTAAAAAAGGTTCGCGTGAACAGCATAACCAAAAAACGAAAAGCCGGATAAATACCAAACTTGGTATTTAGGTTCAATACCTTCTACCGACACGAATATTTTTCTAAAAATGGCTCTAACGATTTTGATTAAAATGCCGTATATTTAATATATTTACATTACAAATAAAATGTATATCTTAAATTTTCTGAGAATGATCTGTGAAGTCCTCTTCATTCGGAAGGAATCTTATATAATCTTGTATAACTGGTAAACGTTAAGCGCAAATGAAAACGTACGCACAAAAAATGTAGATCTCTTTAAAACACACAATTTATTCCCAATAACTTTGTTGTGGTATCAGCCATTTCCGAGATATCCATTATTAATGGTTCGAAATGTTCAATAATTTGTCATTCTTTTTAAAGTGGTGTCGATTTTCAGTTGTTTCTCGCGATGTCATGGAAACAGTATGGAATTTTAAGGCCAGCATATAGCGTCCAGTTGTTAAACATTTGACTATCGCTGTTCTCTTTGTATCTATAACGAAATGTGTAATGTAGATATTTGTGTAAAGGTTTATCTCGATTAAAAGGAAGAAGATATAATAATAAGGTTTTATAAGAATATTTTGTACAAGCTATATAAAAATAAACGGTAATAGGTATAGGAAAATTTATGAATGTAAATGTTATTTTATTACTGCCCATTCATAAATATTATCCAAAAATGGTTCTTAGCAGCATTTTTGTTCCCTAATTATTGACAAGATTATAAGCAAAATGCACTTCTGCACCACAAAAACCTTTACTTAACTGGCTTCTATAAAAATGAATATAAATCCTTTTATAATTAACCAATTTATGATTGATTACAGTATTGCAATACTAGAATGTTATGAGTTTACCGTCGAAGTACATGAGGATGAGGTTCATCTGGAACATTTCTGACGGTGCTGGAGGAACTGGTGGATGAATCACTCCTTTGTACAAGAGAATCGCAAGTAGAGACAGGATTCCCCATACTGTACCCTGGAACTGTCACCAACATAACCAAATTACAATAAAATCTGATGTGTTACACTCACATAACTTTCTCTACTCTTGTACAAACTATTTTTACAAACGCTTATTCTCCATATGCTTCATGTTAATCGAGATAAACGTTTGCAGAAACGATCTTTTGACATGCAAAGAGAATTACATTTTACACATAGCGACCAGTTCTAAAAATATTTGACTGTCGCTTAAGGCGTACTATGTTCCCCTTGTTTTGTATTTGCAAGGGCAAATAGAAATACAGTAGCCTTTAAGCATTGATATATATATATATATATATATATCAATGCTTAAAGGCTACTGTATTTATATATATATCTTAATGGCTGGTTGCTAGGAGCAGCACCATACTCTTTGTAAATCCAAGACAAAAAAATAAATAACGAATTCCCATTTGAGAAAATAAGTATTGAAAGATTTAAGAGAATGACAAGCAATATCTCGAAAATGATTCACTCAATAAAAAAAATGTATATGGCATAAATTCTGTATTTTAACGCGATCTACATTTTTTGTGTAGTACATTTTGGCTATCTCTTATGGTTTACCAGTTATGCAAAAGTCGTTCACAATGAAGAACGCTTTTGGAGACATTCCCAGAAAATTCAAGATATACATTTTATTCGTCATGAAAATGTCTTAAACATATGATATTTTAATCAAAATTGTTAGAGCTATTTTTGAGAAAATTAAAAATTTCGAAAAATGTTCCTTGTAAAGGGTAACCTGGGGTGGGGGATTTTCTTGAAAACCTTCATGTCGCATCTCTGGAAGATACTGAACCTAAATACCAGGTTTGGTGTTCGTTTCTGTGTTATGCTGTTCACAAACACACAGACAGACACAGACACACACACGGACATGTTTCCAAAAATGCTTTTTTTGGATTCAGGGGGTCTCAAAACATATATTTCCGGTGAAATCTCGGTATCGAATTTTTGGGTGGAATACAATACTTCCCCTACTTACTATACGTAGTAGAGAAAGTAAAAAACAATCCGGCCCTGTACATTTCAAATGGGGATTCTTGATACTTAGTTACGGCGCTCTACTGAAACATAACAAGCTTTTGGCTTATGGGGGCGATACTGAAAATGTTTAGAATGCCATGTTTCCAAAAACAAAGAAGTTTACTTATATTTGACAGCTACTTTCTAAAGTTTTGCGAGTTGATTGCCGTATGTATTCAACCAAAAATAAATCTGACTAAGGCAAATTTCCGGGCTATGATTTTTTACGATTTTAAATCGTCTTAATGCCTAAACAATGTAGAGATCGGCTTAGAAATGCATTTGCCGAAGAAGCTCTATCTAAGACAATTTGTAATTGGTATAGCGAATTCAAAAGAGATCGGTGTTTTGTTAGTGATGAATTTCGTAAATGACGTCCAAGAACTGCTGTTACTGATGAAAATATTGCCGCTGTTCAAGTAGTGCTTGAAGAAGATCGACGGGCATCTTATGCATTTATTTGGGCGACATTGGGCATTGTTATGATTCAGGTCCAAAACATTTTACGTGAGAAAATTTTATCGTCGATGGATTCCACATAAACTGACTCCCGATCAAAAACAACAAGGAATTGATTGGTGCAGAAAACCTTTGGAAAAATTCCAAGGCGGCATTTCAAATTTGGTTTGAAATATCGCTACATATGATGAATCTTGGGTTTACTGATATGATCCTGAAAAGAAAAGTCAATCGACTCAATGGATCTTTCGAACAGAATCTAAGCCCACAAACGTCCGACAAATTCGCAGTGCTGGTAACAAGGTAGTTGCTAGTTTTTTTCTAACACGGGCCATATTGCTACTATAGCATTTGAAGATAGACGTGTCGTTACTGACGATTGGTACACAAATGCTTGTTTACCGCAAAGTTTTGAAAACGTTCGCAAAAATGCCCAGAAGGAAAACTAATGTTACATCATGACAAGCAGCGTCGCATACAGGAAAACTAACAATTGAGTATCTGGATGACCTAAAGGTCAGCACCATGGACCCTCCACCATACAGCCCTGACCTAGCACCATGTGATTTCTTTTTGTTTCCAAAAATTAAAGATAAAATGCGTGGAATCACTTTTTCGTCATCAGATGAAGCAGTGGAACATTATAAAACCTGGTTTCTGCAGTGTCTCAGGAAGAGTGGCATCATTGCTTTAAGAACTGGTTTCATCGATGTAATCTTGTATTGATGTTAAAGAGGAATATTTTAAAGCTTGTATTTTGAAAAGGGCTGTGTTCTGAATTGTCCAAAAAACTGTAAACTATTAGTATTTAAGACAGTAAAAATCGAATTTAAAGTCCATAATTTCTCCATAGCCGAATGTTTACGAAAAGCTTGCAACAGTTGTTAGCTAAAAGTAAAATACATTGCGGTCAAATACAGTGCTTTTCCTTCACACTGTGGCCACCGTACGCCTACTCGCGCGCCGGCCGCTGCAGCTCGGACTCCCGCTGAAACAGTTATACTATTGTGTAACCGCCGCATATTCTCATATTTACAGTTGTTGCAATTATAAAGATAATAAGCACATGCCTTTATTATAAGAGATGTTGGAAATGTTGTCCTTCTCTATCCACATATTTCTGCCATCTTCTCAGGAAATTTTCATTCACACTGGAGAGTTCAATATGTTAAATTGAGTGAATTTCCCGCCTGTTTTCTTTTAGTTCCTTCAATGCATGGGTTTTGTTGCACACCCTTATTTTTCAACTTCACCTCCCCCCCCCCATAGATAAAAATAACAGTTAAATACGAGGATCGTTGAGGGCCATAATTCTTTACTAATTAGCCTATCTGAATTAAATCTAATGACTAATTGGCTGTATGCGCAGTAGCAGAGTCTTGTTGGAAAAATCCAGACTGACATTCAACATCGATGAGCTGTTCAAAAAATGGTGTGAGTAAGGTACCGCTGTACCTCTCTGCATTTATTGTTTGTTCAAAAAATACAGGTCGCTTTATTCTGTATGCATTTACTGCACACCGATTTTCGCGTCATGCAAGGGTATCCCGAGTTTAAAATCGGGTTTCTCTGCACTCCAATATCTGTTATTTTGCGACGAAACATAGCCATATAAATGGAACCATGCTTCCTCACAGAAGAATATTAAGCGTGGGTCACTTACTCTATCATTTCGCAAAATCAGTCACAGAAATTTACCCGACTCTGATGATCACATGAAAAATAAACTGTATGTAACAAACCCCATACATTATAAGAACTAAAAGAAAACAGTAAGCGACAATTTCACTCAATTTAGTTATTCACCTCTCTTCCAGAGAATTTGACAGAAATGTGTGGATAGAGAGACAACATCTCTTATGATAAGGCATGTGCTTTGTCGCAGTAACCTGTCATGTTATCTTTTTTTACTTGCCGCCTGTTATTGTTTTACTATTTTGAATTTTGGGTTCTTTGTCCTCCGGCTAGCTATTATTACTCAGTCGAGCAAATATCTCTTGAACAGGGCGTGTAAACGGAAAGGAGTTGTTACTAAAAGATAACACTGATAAAAGAATTTGTTTTTACACTTTTATTGCCGTCACACTTAATTAATTTCACATATTTACTCTTGATACACGCCTGACTGAAACTGTTATATTTCCGAATGTAACTACAATCACTTATTTACCGCGCACTATTAATTCGCCTATTTCACATTTTTAACTAACTTTACGACGCGAGAGATTCTGTAGAATTGCGTAATGTGTACCTCATGAATGCTTTCTTAGAACTGCCTGACGTGTAACTCGCGAGAGAGATTTCTTAGAACTGCGCGACGTTTACCTCGTGAATGATTCTGTAGAACTGAGTGATACTTCCAGCAATCCAGCAATCCAGCAATCGAGAACAGGTCGCCCAGGTTCACCTGGGCGGAATATAATCGCCACAGTACCTAGCCGCGTATGCGGCTTTACCTGTGCGATATAGAAGGATAAAAAGAATGTACACAAGCTTTTGATTTTTGTCTGTCTTGGGCGGAGTTTAGCTTGCTGCGCTACCATTGGCTGGGTCTCGGTGTCCCCTCGTGGGCGGACTAGCGACCACGTGGTGACCAAGCCCAATGCTGCTTAACTTGGGCGACCGCTTGTGTGGTCGTCAAGTTAAGCAGGCCGGCATGGCAGCAAAGCATGATGGGAATGTAGGTAATGGGATGGGGGTACTCAAGTTGGCGGCAGGGCGGATCGTTGCTAAATGGTCACTCATCCAGCTAGCGACCGGGCCCAATGCTGCTTAACTTGGGGAAGTTTGTGAAATGAGGGATTGGCAGACCTCAGCCTCGGGGGCCCAAGCCGTCTTTCGGCAACCGGTAGCTCTTCCTCCGCCGCGGCGCCTTGTGGTCATAGCGGCCCAAAGAGTTAACCAGCTGGTTGGTATGGTAGGCGAGTTTCGTGTACATGGTGCGGGTTCTCTCCCGCACCACGTCCACGATGTATGGGAGACCGGAATGGGTATGTAGGATATGTGATGGGAATCTACGCCCGGTATCATAGATCATCCGAAGCGCCCTGTTCTGAACGGTTTGCAGTCTGCGGATGGTGGTCGCTGCCGCCGATCCCCAGACCTCGCAGCCGTACAGAATTAGGGGCGGGATAATCGCCTGATATAGGCGTAGTTTGAGGCGTATGGGCATTGTGGAGCGGAATACAGGGTACAGCTGCCTCAGCGCGGAGTGGCCGAGGCCGACCTTTGCCCTGACATGTGGCGCGAAAGTGAGGCCGCGGTCGAGCGTGACTCCGAGGTATTTGGCTGAGGTAACCCAGGGGATTCTCCTCCGCCGCAACCTCAGAGGCCGCTCGGGCCGCCACCGACGGACCTTCGCCAGGAGAAGCGCAGAGCTCTTCCCCGGGCTGATGGCCATCCTCCACTTTTCGCTCCACCTGCCAATGGCTCGGAGCTGTCGCTGTAGTGGAGGGAAACAGAATCGGGCATTCTTGTTCTGTGCCATTATGAGGACGTCGTCGGCATATTGGCAAGTAACAGTCCTGGGTTCCGTGGGGAAGTCCGACATGTAGGCCGCGAAGAGAAGCGGGGACAGTACACTGCCTTCCGGGACTCCAGCGGCTATGGGACGGACTGAGGAAACCTTCCCCTCCACTCTCACCCTGAATGTGCGATCCCGGAGGAAACTGCTTATCAGGGCGAGATAGGCGGGAGGGATGTCTGACTCCTTGAGTTTGTACAAAAGGCCTTGGTGCCAAGGCCTTCTCTACGTCCAGCAGCACTGCTATGGTCTTGAAGTTCTCCTGGAAGCCCAGGGAGGCCTTCTCGGCCAGTCGCAGTAACTGCAGGGTTGTGGAGTGCCCATGGCGAAAACCAAACTGATGGTCCGGGAGGAGCTGCCTTTCCTCAAAAAGAGGTGTAAGGCGGGCAAGGAGCAACTGCTCAAAGACTTTTGAGACGGTTGGGAGCAAGCTGATGGAGCGGTAACTGCATGGAAAGACCGGATCCTTGCCGGGCTTTAAAATGCATACCACCCGCGCCTCCTTCCAACTAGTTGGAAAGTGACGGAGGTGAAGGCATGCATTGAAAATCCGCGTCAAATGGATGACGGCCTTCTTGGGTAGGTGCTGGAGCATGGGCGCCGTGACGCCGTCATGTCTAGGGGATTTATTCGGATTGAGTTTTCGGATTTCGGAAGCCACCTGTTTAGGGGTGACTATGGGAAGATGGACCTCCTCGTGGCGCGGTTGTGGTTCCTCATAGAGGTAGTCCACAGTCGTTTCCACGAGCTCAGTAAAGTCTTCGTCCTGGGGGTCCTCCCGCGGTTCGAATTGGAGTTCTAAATGGTCTGCAAACACTGTGGCTTTCTCGCGGGGCTCGAAAGCGAGTCTCCCGCGAGTGCCGTGCAGAGGATGCTGGTACTGCGTCTTATCCTTCCTCAAGGATTTGATTATCCGCCATGGTTTCTTTTTCTGTAGGTTTACAGTCTCCATTGTTCTTTCCCAGGCCTCCTTTCTGTGCACACGGAGCAGTCGCCTTGCCAGGGTTTTGAACCGCTGGTATACTGCCCCTATCCTGGGATGGCGGAAACGCTGCCATAGCTTCCGTAGTTGCCTTGGCTTTTAGCAGCTGCCGGAGTTCATTAGGTATGGTTCTCGGGTTGGGTATGTCAGACGGAATGCGGTGAGTGTGTGCACGTACCGCAGTCAGGATCTGTTGGGAGAAGTCTGCCGCCGCCGCTTCCAGCGCATCGATGGAGTCGATACGTGGCCGCGGGTCGACAGACCGGTTCAATTCTTGGACGGCTGCGTCCCAATCGACCTCGTTTACCCAGTCTGGGCTGACCAGAGCTGGCATTGAAACGTTGGAATCCACCAGGACAGGGTCATGGTCGGAATCCAGCTCGTTTACCGCCGAGAGCTCTAGATGGAATGGAAAGTTTTTGGTGAGCATGATGTCGAGAATATCCGGCCTGCCGCGGGCCGGATAAAACGTAGGCCCTCTCGGTCCGTGCGCGATTAGGCTTGGGTCTCCGCTGATGAGGCGGTAGAGTCCGCGGCGTTTCTGGTTAGCCGTGCGGCTGTGCCAGAGCCCGTGCTTCGCGTTGAGGTCTCCTGCAATGCATACCACTGGGTGTAGGTTGAGTAGGGTCCGGTAATCTGCTTCATAGAAGCGATGGTCTGGGGGATCATAAACCGCTATCAGCAAAGTGTCTAGCCCGCCAATGGCAAGCCGAATGGCACAGGCTTCCACATGCTGTAGTGGAGGGAGAGGGAAGGGTGTATGCGTGATATGATTTTTTATGAATATAGCTGTACCGCCCCCCGGTCGGCCGACCCGATCTTGCCGATGGGTGACGTAACTTGGTAGCGAAAAGTTAGTACCAGCAATCAAGTGTGTTTCACAGACCATTAGAATATCAATTCCGTAGGAGTTGACAAACTCAAGTACGCTGGGATAATGCCCCTTTAATCCGTTTGCGTTCCAGAACGCAGCTCGTAATGGCCTCCGGACGAGTCTGGCAGCCATTACGAAGCGGAGTTAGGGAACAGTTTCTCCAGCGTTTAGAGCATGACTTGGTGCTTTTGAATGGGGCTTAACTGCGGGTTAGCGAGTTGCAGCTTGCAGTGTCGTAGCGCAGGTAGGGCCTTTTTGATGAGGTCACCAAACCACAGGGATAGGGCCCGGAATTCTTCCAAATCTGGTTGGGAGATGGTGTCCCAAAAACCTGCCATGGAGGCCGGTGTTGTTGCCGGGAGCGCCGGCGTATCTGGCACGGAAGTGGCCGGTGTCTTGGGCACTGCCGCGGTCGCTGGTGGTTTAGGTGCCGCCACTGTGGGCGGGGCTTGGGGTTGCTCAGTAGCCGGGGCCTGTGATTGGCCCGGCATGGTTGTAGGTGCAGGACCTTTGTTCTGTTTCTTCTTCTTGTTCTTCTTCTGACGTTTTGTTCGATGTTCTGTTGGCTGTTCCTGCTGTGGCACTTCGTCGGGCGATGTTGTCGCCGTCGTCGCCGCAGTGGTAATCGGCGTCTCTGTTGGACCCTCCTTAGAAGCCGAAGCTCCTCCCGCTCCTTGGAGCGTCGTCTCGGCCTTCTTGAGAGCGGCCGCAAAGGAAACTCCCGGTCGGACTGTAGCCAGTGCCGGTGCTCCTTGTCGGCGGCTCTCAATGATCCGTTGCCTCGCCACGCAGCCCTTGTAGACACTGACGTGGTCCTGGCGGCAGTTAGCACATGTCTTCTCCTCGGGTGCCTTTTCGCAATCCCGCAGAAGATGGGGTCCAGCACAGCGCAGGCATGCAAGCTTGCGCTCACACGCCAGGATGGAGTGATGGAAGCCCATGCATCTGTGGCATTGCACTGGTCCACCTTGGCCGTAAAAGCGTTCAACCTTTACGACCGTGTGGAACAGCACCCGAACAGCGTCAATGGGCTGGTTCTCCTCGCCAGGAACCTTGTCCACAACGACGAGGTAGAGAGGCATCGGAACCTTGACCGGACCTTCCTCGGTAATGATATTCTTTCTTAGCTGTGCCACAGCCGAGACAGAAATGTTGTGCTCCTCTAAGAGTGCTGCCCTGACGTCGTCCGGCTGGCACTCCGAGTCTAGGCCCCTGATCACCCGGCGCTCCACATGTGGGCGTTGCGGCGAGTAGGAATAGAAGGGAATGTGCAGGTCTCTCAGTACCTGCTTGGCTGCCTCGAAATCTTCGGGCGTGAAGGTCTGTATATGGACCTTGTAGGGCTTGCGCTTTGCTTCAAAGCCGCCCGTTATCTTTGCCGCCAGCCGCCGCATGACTCCTATATGATCCCTGAAGGAGTCCGCTATAATTGGCGGTAGCTTGGCCCCCCTTTTGGATGGGGGTTGTACTGTAACCTGTGGTGGTGTCTGCTTGCTCGCGCCCGAGTTAGGTTTGGAACCCGGGGGTGCCCTTTTCCTTCCCTCGACGACAGTGAAGCCGTCGAGGTCGGACTCCTCCTCCTCCGAATCAGGCAGAGGGGTGAAGGAGGGGTGAGAGGGGATTGCTGGTGTTACACCGGCAGTGATCTTCTGAGGGGCCGTAGCCTTCCTCTTAGATCCCTTGGACCTACCTTTGAATGAGACTCCCAGTATGGGAGAGGAGAAGGAGCTGGGTCCTGGTACTTGCCCGTCGTTGGGGTCAAGGGTCGGCGCGGTTGCCCTTCGGCTGTTCGCAGAGGACCGGACCTCCGCGAGGGAGGCGCCTGTACGAGCCATATCGGCCCTGGGTGCTGGACCAGAGGTCCTGCCCTTGGCTGTGGTCTTGCGAACCCGCTGTCTCGTGGTCCGTCAGTCAGTGTGTCCAAGTCTTGGAAAAATAGATGACAGTAAGAGAGTAGTAAGAAATGTGGGAATACCTGTTCTCGAGAATTACCGCTGGAAAGCGATACTTGCCTTTGGCTCAAGAATTTATACTCCCTCACCCCGATATGCCTAAACATTATAATAGAGCTGCTATTGGTTAATAAAGCGCGCCAACATTAGCGTCTGTTTTATAAGCCAATCATAATTACTAAAACGTATGCTCTAGGAAATATATTCCCTCCATTTATAAACAAAGGCACGCTACCCTGACGTCATTTGTTTGTCTGTTCTAATTTATAAACAACTCACCCCATCGCTTCATTGTTACCCACTCCTATTGTCAGTTTCAGTGAGGCCGTGTAAACTTATTTCCTAACAACGCTTCTAGCTAACAAACATCTAAAATCATTGTCATACAATAATGTTAATTTACACTACAATCACTCTGGCATTCACAGTGTTGTGAGATAAAATACTGCCTTAGCTTATTATCATTGTAATTGTAACTATGAGAACGTGAGCTGGTTGTGGGATATTATAACTGTTTCAGTGGGTGTTCGAGCTGTGGCCACAGTACGGTAGAAAAGCATTGTATATTTCATGTTTACTGGAGTAAAACATACTAATTTTATAATTGCCTGCCTGTAATTGCCTATTTCCAAAGGGTTCACCTTTTCGTAGAAAAAAGGGAACCATAATAGGCCCTTATATGGCTCTTTTTTTTTTGTTATGAGAACTTTTATAAAGATTTTTGTTTATCGCAATTTCATTATTTTTCTAACTGACAGTGATTTATTTATAATGACATGGTAACCTTAGTACTGTAATTAATATTTCGTGCTCTGAGCCAATGAACCATTATTGACAACGTGCCTGAGGAAGTTTCTAATATCAGCATTACTTTCCTAACGCCAGCAGTTGCATAGTTTAGTGTTATAAAAATTAGTGGCTACTTAGCACAATAACGTATGGTAAATATAAATAGTTAACTACAAAAAACTACTGGTTTATGATTGGAAAATAGATCATTTTAGTATGAACTCATCGCTGTGTCCATTAATACGATGATTTTATTGTTTTGTACTTCCCACGTGAAAGAAAACACCTGACCTAAAAACACTAGACTTGTTTCATTGCAAAAGCAACAACAGCCTGTTTAACAATAATACATAACAGACTCGGTTATAATTACAAACTAGCGTGGGAGGACAAAACGTATTCAGGAGGGAAATTACTTACAAACAGATAATAGGGTTTGTCTTAAGAAATACATAGTAACTGAAGAGCGCAAATTTAAAAAATAATATTTACAGTTTACACTTCATTAGATAGATAGATAGACAGACAGACAGACAGACAGACAGGCAGGCAGATATTTTATTTCACTTCGTTAGTTACATAAATTAATTCACATATAAGTTCTATAATATCTATAGAGATAGTTTTATCTCTACACATTACCCTTTACATATCGTTTTCACTAATTTGCTGCATTACTAAGGGCCCATCCAACACCATGGTTGTTGGGTCATTGGGTCCTATTTAATTTATGATTCAACAATCTACATTTTTTTTTCTATTCCCGATTTCTAATTTTTTTCAACCATTTATTTCTCAGTACACCTAAATATTTTCCTATTTCAAATAAACTTTCCTTGGATTTAACTCTTAACATCCTTTTACCTATAATTTCATTTGGTAATCTAGACCAATTGTTTCTTTGTAATTTTTTCCTCATATACATTGTTCCTTCACATTCTAACATTAAATGTCAGTAATTGTTAAATTTGCTATTACATAATGGGCATTTGCCTTCATTTTCTCCTTCTCCTATGCCTTTTAACCTCACCACCCCTGACCTAGCCCATGCAAAGCCCTCTCTTGTTATTTTATTACAAACATCAACATAGTTTTCTCTTTCCCATGTCCTTTTTATCTCTGTATATACATGTAATGATCTTTTTGAATTAAAACTACCAATTATTTCCTGTCTTTCCATATCTTCAATCCTCAATCTAACTCTTTTCCAACATTCCTTCTGACGTGATTGTCCAAATATCCCCACACCCTATTTTATTAAGAATTGCTTCTAGGCGCTTATACCAAGTATCCTTTATTTAACTTGCGTTGAACCTCCAAACATTGTTTTAGAATATTATTATTCTCTGATTCCTCAATTCTCAACCAATATTTCACTATTCTTTCAATAATTTTCGCCTTACTACCAAATCTTCCTAACTCCAATTGTGCAACCCCATATGGTGAGGCTCTTGGTAGACCCAAAATTATTTTACAAAAGCTCCTATGCACTTTATTTACCTGTTCCCACCCCTCCTCAATACCCCAAATCTCTGCGCCATACAGCATTTTTGCCTCAACTACTGCTCCATATACTCTATCCATTTTACGTGCATCCCAGGTATTTTATCTAAACATGCTCTAATAACTTTCATTGCCACTTTTCCTTTTGTTAAAGCCTGTTTCTTTTGTTCTCCCCATCTACCATTGCTACTTAGTCTTACTCTCAGATAATCAAAATATCTGACAACCTCAATTTCCATACCTTTCCAACTCCATTTTTCGTCCTTTCTCAACTTATTACCCTTTTTAAATACCATTATTTTTGTTTTGCTTGTATTAACCCTAAGACTCCACTTGTTACAAAAACTCTCTATTGCTCCAATTACTTTGTTTAATCCCACAGTAGTTATTGATCCTGCAATCAAATCATCTGCGAATAGTAACCCTGGTATCTCCTCATTCCCAATTATTGGAGAGTGGCTATTTTCAAATTTAATTATCTCTAGAATATCGTCAATGAACAAATTAAATAATATAGGGCTTAACTTGCAGCCTTGCCTTAAACCTATACAATTTTTAATCTCCTTCGTCCTTACATTTTCATCAAATCTTATACAAAAATCATTATTTTCATATGACTTCATTAAGAGAATGGTGGAATTAGTAAATTAAATAATGGAGAAGGCTGTTTGATATTTCTACACTGTTCTATCGTGTCAAAATGTTTTGATAGGTAAGTGAATAAATGATTGTTCCTGCTTCAATGCTTATCATTACTGATAATGTATATATTAGTGCATATTTTGAATTTATAATGTCTAGTGGATAATGTATTACTTACGATCCCAAGTCCTCCGGCTGCTATTGCTACTGGACGAAGCAGGGTCGCCATCAGTTCAGATGATTCAAAGCGATATCCTCGCTTGAGCTGTTGATAATGACTTTATCACCTTCCTTCATCTTATCTTTGAAATTTGCACCGATAATCCCATGCCTTGCGGATAACGTCAGCAATGTCAGCTTTCGCTTGTTACTGCACACGTCAAAGTGCTAAAATAGTTCGTTTAGCATTTGCATAACAATCTAGCGAAAACGCAAGCAGGCGAACTTCCTGCTAATGCCCTACTGATGTACATGCATTAACTATTATATACAGACAAACAGCTGGACTGTATTATTTCTTCTGCTTACCAATAGTAAGCAAGGGAGTATTGCATTCCACCCAAAATTCGATACTGTGATTTCACTAGAAGCACAGAAAAAGCATATTTAGAAAGTGATGCATATGTGTGCCTATCTGTGAACAGTATAACTCAAAAACGAAAAGTCAGTTAAATACAAACTTGGTATTTAAGTTCAGCATCTTGTAAGGTGTGACAGGAAGATTTTCAGCAAAATCCTCCCCCACTCCAAAATACCTTTTACATTAAAAGTTTTTCTTTGTTTTTTATTTTTTCAAAAATAGCTCTAATGTTTTTGATGAAAATATTACATACTTATGGTGTTTACATAACAAATAAAATGTATAGCTTGAATTTTTTAGGAATATGAAGTCCTCTTCATTCTGAATACTTTTGCATAACTGGTAAACCGTAAGAGATAAACAAAACTTAACTGCGCAAAAAACGTATATCTCGTTAAAGCATATAATTTATGTCAAATAAACATTTTAGTGGCATTAACCGTTTCCGAGATATGCTTTGTTTTTTTTCTCATTTATATGCCGCTTTAACATCTGAGGTCATATCGACGGCTTTGCCTTTGGAACAGTTGCTCAT
The DNA here is from genome assembly GCA_030765065.1 of Deroplatys truncata. NCBI lineage: Eukaryota > Metazoa > Arthropoda > Insecta > Mantodea > Mantidae > Deroplatys > Deroplatys truncata. The sequence goes on from CM060978.1 coordinate 22,100,845, forward strand.
CGGCAATGATGTTCGCTCATTTACAGTTGTGTTACATGGGATTAAATTTGGGTTGTCATTAAATTCACACACACACACACACACACACACACACACACACACACACACACACACACACGTTCATACGTTCTTTCATACTTTCAGACTCTAGGGAGGATCGGAAATAATTGTGCCTAAAGAAAACACCTCGAACCGGGAATCAAACCCGCAGCCTCTGAATATGGAGGCTAGCATGCTAACCATCAGATCACTTTGTTATTGATTTGAACTTTCAAATACTTTACTCTTTCAAGTGGTAAATCGCTATTCGATTTTTGTCGTGGTCATGCAGTGAACATGGAATTTCAGTCATCACATAGCGACCAGCGTTGAAAAGATTTGACTATCGCTGTGGCCTACTGTATTCTTATTATACCTACAACTAAATGTGTAATGAAAGTTTATCTATATTAACAAGAAGTAAGTAGAGGAGTAAGCTTCTGTCGGAAACATAGAAATCCTGTTTAGCTCTAGAAGCAGTGGCTTATCTCAAATAAGTTGTTAATGTAGGCGTCAAGAAAGGGCTTCCTGATAGCACGGGTTTCCGTCTGCGAAAACAATTACTGGCTTACGCATTTTTTTTAAAACTTCCCTTGTTGTACCCAGTTTATGCTACTGTGTTTTACTGTTTTCGTATCGCTTATTTCCGCAACACACATACACACACAAACACCCATGCCCGTGGCGGGACTCGAACCCGCGACCGTCAGCTTGGCGGAGCGCCGGAGCAACCACTCCAGCGACCACGGCTACGAGGGCCGGCGACGCATTCGCTTGTTGTCGATTTACTATAGAAACACCAACAGCATTGTATCAAAACGTAGCCTTACATTTAGGTCTTCGCAACGTGTGTCTTGTACTCTGGACACTTTAGGAAACTCCCAAAAATCGTACAGTTTTAGCAATCTCCTCATATAATATACCGTAAAATAGGGGGAATATAGGCACGAGTTGAGTTTTTTTTTTTTAATTTATGGACGCTCTTTAACTACTATGGTTCTTAGCGTCCCATTCTATATTGGGCGTGAAACACCTGTAATTTTGCTCAGAGGCCTCTTTATCAGGCTTGAGGTTCTTTTACGTGCCGTAAATCTACGACACGGGACCACCGGCTTTACTTCCCTTCCCGAAGGAAGCCGTGCTAACGATTTTTACGCCCGAAAAAATCCATCGCCCTCCGCCGGGTTTGAACCCGCGACCTTGGGAACTAGAGGCTAGCACGGTACCACTAGTCCATGGAGGACGACATATATAGGCACGAGGGAGACTATGGCATAGACTGTGGAACTCTGGCCTGTAATCGAATAATTGTTTAACAGAGCTAGTTCCATTTGATCGTACAAAGAATACATTGGTCGCTCGTGGGAATGCTACAAGAAATGAGAGAGAAAGAGAGAGAGAGAGAGAGGACAGAACAGATAGAAGAAATGTAAATTATATTTTTTCTCTATTTAGTTTACGTCGCTTTAACTCTGTGGTGACATCACGACGGATCCATTAGGAAATACCTCGCGGCTCGGTCTGTGCCCTCTAGGTTTACCATACATATTACTACGTCACCTATCCACACAGACCTTAGAGCTAGGCAACTGTATCTCTGTCTCTGTGTCGGGCAAATGACAGCCTCGACACGTGTTCATAGATGCCTTAGTGCTAGCAACTGTATCTCTGCTTCTGGTCTGGCAGTTGGCAGCCTAGACACGTGCTCATAGAGGTCTTAGTGCTAGGCAACTGTATCTCTGCTTCTGTATCCGGAAGATGGCAGTATAGACACGTGCTCATAGAGGACTTAGTGCTATAAACTGTATCTCTGCTTCTGTGCCGGGCATATGGCAGGCCTCGACGTGTGTACATAGAGACCTTAGTGCTAGCAACTGTATCTCTGCTTCTGTATCCGGAAGATGGCAGTATAGACACGTGCTCATAGAGGACTTAGTGCTATAAACTGTATCTCTGCTTCTGTGCCGGGCATATGGCAGGCCTCGACGTGTGTACATAGAGACCTTAGTGCTAGCAACTGTTATCTCTTTTTCTGTGTCAGGCAGATGGCAGCCTCGACGCGTATTGATACAGACTTTAGTGCTAGCAACTGTGTCTCTGCTTCTGTGTTGAGCAGATGGCAGTTTCGATGTGTATTCATAGAGACCTTAGTGCTAGCAACTGTATCTCTGCTTCTGTGTTGAGCAGATGGCAGTTTCGATGTGTATTCATAGAGACCTTAGTGCTATAAACTGTATCTCTGCTTCTGTGTTGAGCAGATGGCAGTTTCGACGCATATTCATGGAGACCTTAGTGCTAGCAACTGTGTCTCTGCTTCTGTGTTGAGCAGATGGCAGTTTCGATGTGTATTCATAGAGACCTTAGTGCTAGCAACTGTGTCTCTGCTTCTGTGTTGAGCAGATGGCAGTTTCGACGCATATTCATGGAGACCTTAGTGCTAGCAACTGTGTCTCTGCTTCTGTGTTGAGCAGATGGGAGTTTCGATGTGTATTCATAGAGACCTTAGTGCTATAAACTGTATCTCTGCTTCTGTGTTGAGCAGATGGCAGTTTCGACGCATATTCATGGAGACCTTAGTGCTAGCAACTGTGTCTCTGCTTCTGTGTTGAGCAGATGGCAGTTTCGATGTGTATTCATAGAGACCTTAGTGCTAGCAACTGTATCTCTGCTTCTGTGTTGAGCAGATGGCAGTTTCGATGTTATTCATAGAGACCTTAGTGCTATAAACTGTATCTCTGCTTCTGTGTTGAGCAGATGGCAGTTTCGACGCATATTCATGGAGACCTTAGTGCTAGCAACTGTGTCTCTGCTTCTGTGTTGAGCAGATGGCAGTTTCGATGTGTATTCATAGAGACCTTAGTGCTAGCAACTGTGTCTCTGCTTCTGTGTTGAGCAGATGGCAGTTTCGACGCATATTCATGGAGACCTTAGTGCTAGCAACTGTGTCTCTGCTTCTGTGTTGAGCAGATGGGAGTTTCGATGTGTATTCATAGAGACCTTAGTGCTATAAACTGTATCTCTGCTTCTGTGTTGAGCAGATGGCAGTTTCGACGCATATTCATGGAGACCTTAGTGCTAGCAACTGTGTCTCTGCTTCTGTGTTGAGCAGATGGCAGTTTCGACGCATATTCATAGAGACCTTAGTGCTAGCAACTGTGTCTCTGCTTCTGTGTTGAGCAGATGGGAGTTTCGATGTGTATTCATAGAGACCTTAGTGCTAGCAACTGTATCTCTGCTTCTGTGTTGAGCAGATGGCAGTTTCGACGCATATTCATGGAGACCTTAGTGCTAGGCAACTGCACTTCTGCTTCTATTTGTGGTAGATGACAACTTCGTTACGTGTCCATAGAGACCTTAGTGCAAGGCAACCTCTGCTTCTATATGTGATATGTAGACGGCAGCTTCGAAGCGTGTTTACAGAAACCTTAGCGCTAAGCAGCTGTACCCCTGATACTACACGTGATATGCAAATGACAGCTTTGACACGTGTCTACAGAGACCTTAGCGCTAGGCAACTGTATATGTGCTTCTACACGTGCCGGACAGATGGCATTAGGGTGAGTTGAAATTGAGTTTTACTTATGCACGCTTATTAACTACTATGTTTCTTAGCGTCCCATTCTATATTGGGCGTGAAAGTCGTAACTTTTGCTCAGCGTGCTCTTTATCAGGCTTGAGGTTATTTTGCGTGACGTAAATCTATAATACGGCACCACCAGCTTTACTTCCCTTCCGAAACAAGCCATGCTAAGGATTTTTACGGCCGAAAAAATCACATTTCCGCCGCCAGGTTTGAACACGCGACTTTGGGAAGTAGAGGTTAGCATGGTATCCCTAGATCACGGAGAACGACTGGCATTAGGGTGTCGTTCCAGTCTACCCGCTTTAATTATCATTGGATAGATGGCATAGCATTCGCTGTTACCATCTGTTTTCAGTTTTTCTATTGTTTGAAAGTTAAGATGGAGTTTTGGATCATGGTATTAAATATCTAATCCGTATTAACTTGGCGACTGAGTGAAATCATGAAATGCTTCAGTCAAATTGATCGGCCCACGGGATTTGAACCCGAGACCTCCGAACGCTTGTCACGTTACCACCTGAGCCATCCCACTCTGTGGTAAAGTATTGAGAGTCAAACCTCCAAGTGAGTCTCAAGCTTACCGGTAGCCGTCTATGTTCGTGTGTAAAATGTCGTTTTACTTTCTCTATACAGTGATGGCGAAAGCGCGACTCGCGAGGCACTGTGACTCGCAGGCGCAACTCCTTCTCTAGCCGTTTATTCATTTGTTTTCCATGTGCTGCTGAGGGGTGTAGTGCGTGTTGCATATTTGATGACTCGAAAGAGAAAAGCATTTTCCTCACCCTTGCTCTATAACATACAATAACTAAAGAAAATATTGTATTTCACCCAAAAATTTCATATCGATATTTCATCGGAAGTACATGTTTTGAGGACCCACGAAGCCATATAAAAGGGTTTTAGAAAAAGGTCGGTGTGTGTGTGTGTGTGTGTGTTTGTGTGTACAGCATAGTTCAGAAACGAAGAGTTCGATACATACCAATCTTGGTATTTAAGTTCAGTATCTTCCAAAAATGCGACACGGAGGTTTTCAAGAATGTCCACCAATCCAAACTACATGCAAGATTTTTTATAAATTTTCCATTTTCTCAATCATGGCTCTAACGATTTTGATTAAAATGACATATTTTAAAATTATTTTTATTACAAATAAAATGTATAAGTCTGGATGACTTTTGTATAACTGGTAAACCAATATGGATGGAAAAAATCTTACTACACAATAATATAGATTTCGTTAAAACACACAAATTACACCAAATAATTTTTTTTGAGTTAATAATTTCCAGATATTTCTTGTTATTTATTGGAATTTATGGTACTTGTGCTTTTCTCAAATGGAAAGTCGTTATTTCTTTTTTCTCGTGGTCATGCAAAGAGCGTGGTGTTTCAAGGCCATCACATCAGCGACACGCCCTTTAAAAATCTGACCATCGCTTCACCTACTATTGTTCTTTTACGTACAACGAAACGTGTGTAATGAGTAATGAAGGTTTTATATTTATTAACAATAAGTAGATAGAAGGATAAGCTTCTCTAATAGGTTGTAGAAGGGTGAGTAGTAAAAGTCATGTGAATGCAACACATATTTGTTTTACTTATGTTCGGTTGAAAGCCCTGGGACTGTCCTTAAAGCCAGTTAGAGTGATTATCTGGGACTCCATACTCAGAGGATATAAGAAATCCTGGAACTCTAGAATGGGTTTCGGACATTCTAAAGCTGTGACTCAGGGCTTGAACGGAGGTCGCGAGCTGCTAAAATTAAGCAGGGAGAAACTCTCATGGATGCTAGGTCTTCACACTGCACCCTTGCAAGTAAACATCAGCAGGGGCGGATAAAAACCTTACATGTCTGTAATGAAATAGATTTAGAACGTCAAAAGAAACATTTGCATCCCTTGCTTTCCTCTCGAGGGCCGGTACTTAGTGTGGTTTTGGCCGATAAATTGGATACTGTCGTGAGGATATGACTGCAGGAAAAACGAGGAGCATCGTGTTCACTTTGGATGAAGAGTGTTACAGTAACTTTACTCAGAAATGTATGATTAAAAGTTGTTTTGTGCTGTTTACGAGTAACACCAGAAATTAACCGATAATTAATACTTAGAGCTTCTCTGCAAATGGCGTTACTCTTGGTTTCTTTCCCGGAGATGACTCAAGATCCCAATTGCGGCGAACTAGCGGTCCCAGATTCACAATAATTTCCGTAGACATCACCATCTTCGTGTTCATTAATGTGAATATTGAGAGTGTTGTAAACGTAAACATTCCAAAATTCTCCGCTATATGCTTTTTATTATTTTACACACTTTTCTCCTGGTTCTACTTCTTTATTCTAAACAAAGCATATACATATCCTTCCGATTCAAATATTGTAACAGATATTTCTGCCACATGGAGCAAATTCATTTCTCATCACAGTGATACTACCTCTCACTTACAACTGATTACCAACCTCTTTTTAGGACTTACAAGCCGCCTGGGATCAGTAGCCTGTTGAGAAGCAAGCAAACTCTGGATCATAGCATATCCAGGATGGGTGATCAGCCTAATGTCTTGTGTCAGTAGTCTGTTGAGAAGCAAGCAAACTCTGGATCATAGCATATCAGGATGGGTGATCAGCCCAATGTCTTGTGTCAGTAGCCTGTTGAGAAGCAAGAAAACTCTGGATCATAGCATATCCAGGATGGGTGATCAGCCTAATGTCTTGTGTCAGTAGTCTGTTGAGAAGCAAGCAAACTCTGGATCATAGCATATCAGGATGGGTGATCAGTCCACTGTCTTGTGTCAGTAGCCTGTCGAGGAGCAAGCAAACTCTGGATCATAGCATATCAGGATGGGTGATCAGCCCAATGTCTTGTGTCAGTAGTCTGTCGAGGAGCAAGCAAACTCTGGATCATAGCATATCAGGATGGGTGATCAGCCCAATGTCTTGTGTCAGTAGTCTGTCGAGGAGAAGTAAACTCTGGATCATAACATATCCAGGATGTGTGATCAGCCCAATGTCTTGTGTCAGTAGTCTGTCAAGGAGCAAGCAAACTCTGGATCATAGCATATCCAGGATGTGTGATCAGCCCAATGCCTTGTGTCAGTAGTCTGTCGAGGAGAAGTAAACTCTGGATCATAACATATCCAGGATGTGTGATCAGCCCAATGTCTTGTGTCAGTAGTCTGTCAAGGAGCAAGCAAACTCTGGATCATAGCATATCAGGATGGGTGATCAGTCCACTGTCTTGTGTCAGTAGCCTGTTGAGAAGCAAGCAAACTCTGGATCATCGCATATCAGGATGGGTGATCAGCCTAATGTCTTGTGTCAGTAGTCTGTTGAGGAGCAAGCAAACTCTGGATCATAGCATATCAGGATGGGTGATCAGCCCAATGTCTTGTGTCAGTAGCCTGTCGAGGAGCAAGCAAACTCTGGATCATAGCATATCAGGATGGGTGATCAGCCCAATGTCTTGTGTCAGTAGTCTGTTGAGAAGTAAGTAAACTCTGGATCATAGCATATCAGGATGGGTGATCAGTCCAATGTCTTGTGTCAATAGTCTGTCGAGGAGCAAGCAAACTCTGGATCATAGCATATCAGGATGGGTGATCAGCCCAATGTCTTGTGTCAGTAGCCTGTCGAGGAGCAAGCAAACTCTGGATCATAGCATATCAGGATGGGCGATCAGTCCACTGTCTTGTGTCAGTAGCCTGTTGAGGAGTAAGTAAACTCTGGATCATAGCATATCCAGGATGTGTGATCAGCCCAATGCCTTGTGTCAGTAGTCTGTCGAGGAGAAGTAAACTCTGGATCATAACATATCCAGGATGTGTGATCAGCCCAATGTCTTGTGTCAGTAGTCTGTCAAGGAGCAAGCAAACGCTGGATCATAGCATATCAGGATGGGTGATCAGTCCACTGTCTTGTGTCAGTAGCCTGTTGAGAAGCAAGCAAACTCTGGATCATCGCATATCAGGATGGGTGATCAGCCTAATGTCTTGTGTCAGTAGTCTGTTGAGGAGCAAGCAAACTCTGGATCATAGCATATCAGGATGGGTGATCAGCCCAATGTCTTGTGTCAGTAGCCTGTCGAGGAGCAAGCAAACTCTGGATCATAGCATATCAGGATGGGTGATCAGCCCAATGCCTTGTGTCAGTAGTCTGTTGAGAAGTAAGTAAACTCTGGATCATAGCATATCAGGATGGGTGATCAGTCCAATGTCTTGTGTCAATAGTCTGTCGAGGAGCAAGCAAACTCTGGATCATAGCATATCAGGATGGGTGATCAGCCCAATGTCTTGTGTCAGTAGCCTGTCGAGGAGCAAGCAAACTCTGGATCATAGCATATCAGGATGGGTGATCAGCCCAATGTCTTGTGTCAGTAGCCTGTTGAGAAGTAGGTAAACTCTGGATCATAGCATATCAGGATGGGCGATCAGTCCACTGTCTTGTGTCAGTAGCCTGTTGAGAAGTAAGTAAACTCTGGATCATAGCATATCAGGATGGGCGATCAGTCCAATGTCTTGTGTCAGTAGCCTGTCGAGGAGCAAGCAAACTCTGGATCATAGCATATCAGGATGGGTGATCAGCCCAATGTCTTGTGTCAGTAGCCTGTTGAGAAGTAAGTAAACTCTGGATCATAGCATATCATGATGGGCGATCAGTCCAATGTCTTGTGTCAGTAGCCTGTTGAGAAGTAAGTAAACTCTGGATCATAGCATATCAGGATGGGCGATCAGTCCACTGTCTTGTGTCAGTAGCCTGTTGAGGAGTAAGTAAACTCTGGATCATAGCATATCCAGGATGGGTGATCAGTCCAATGTCTTGTGTCAGTAGCCTGTCGAGGAGCAAGCAAACTCTGGATCATAGCATATCCAGGATGGGTGATCAGTCCACTGCCTAGTATGGCGGTGAAGAAGAAGAAAATGAAATGTAATTATGAAAGGGATGATAGGAAAATTTGCGTATAAAATTATACAACCCCGAGGTGAACCGAAAAAAAAATTTGGTCAGATTGGTCGGCCCGCGGATTTCAACCCGGGATCTCCGGAATACGAGTCACTCAAGTTACTGCAGCACCAGCACAGTCACATTCACAGTAAGTAAATCATGCGCGTGGACTATGACAGACTGGACAGCCTGTCAGTAGCTTGACTGACAGTCCATGGCGGAACGGACGGCCACGTATAATGCATGAAAACTTATGATGTTCCAGAATAGCGTTTTGTAAATGTAAATGAGTCGTATAGTTATGCATAATTATACATTTAGCAAAGCTGCATCCAGCAGTACCAGAAAATTCAAAATTTTTATCTGCCTCTCCTGAATGTTTGCTTGTAGAGAGCCCTGGGCATCGGTCCCTGCAAGAGGTATCAGCAAGGGTATCATCTACGTATGTTTTACTTTTACACTGTTACCACCGTAGGACTACTGATGAGGCGGCCACCGCAGCTCAGACCCCTGCCGGAATAGCTAAACTATCCTCACAACTGCCTCACGTTCTCACAGTTACAATTACAATGATAATAAACACGTACCTTATCATAAGAGATGTACTTCTCTATCCACACATTTCTGGTAGCTTCTCAGGAAATTTTCGTTCACACTCGAGAGTTCAATATCGGAAATTTAATGAGTTTTTCTCACCTGATCTTTTCTTTTAGTTCTTCCAATGTTTTGGGGGTTTGCTGCATACACTTTATTTTTTAAAGTTCCCCCATATATGAAACTTTCACACAGGAGATTTTGAGGGGCATGATCTCTAATTACCCTAACTTTCCTGTATCTCTCTGCATTTGTTATTTGTTCAGAAAATATAGCCTCTATTATTCTGTATGCATTTATTGCACACCAATTTCTGCGTCATATAAGGGAATCTTGTGTGTAAAATCGGGTTTCTCTGTGCTTCAGTATCTATTATATTACGACGGAACATAACCATATAAATGAAACCATGCATCGTCGCAGATGAATATTAATCGTGGGTCAATTACTCTATCACTTCGCAAAATCAAGTTACAACAATTTACCCGACTCTAATAATCACATGAAAATTTCCCCCCAAAATAAATACTGTTACGTATAGTCTGGTTCAACCTAGAGGTGAAAATATTTTGTATCCTACCCGCTGCCTAAACCTCCAGAATTTCAAGGGTTCAAAAATAATATGAAAATTTGTAATTAATAAATAAAAAACATTTTAGGATTTTATTAGCTATCTTTTTTTCTTAATTCTATTAGGGCATTGTTTAACATTTTTATAATTAATGTCTTTTGGTGTGAGTAGTTTTCCATCAGTAATAATAATAATAATAATAATAATAATAATTTGTCACGTTGAAGTTGCTGTTTAAGCTGCAATTTCAGAATCGCTCTCTTCTTCTTCTTCTTCTTCTTCTTCTTCTTCTTCTTCTTCAGACATTTTATCTCTTTCATGGCTGCAAAAGACCAGAGAAAGATAATTCAGTATGTTAGCCAGAATTTATTATCTAATAAGAATTTAAAACACATATAAAAATGCATAAAGTTTCAGACAAGATGTGAACATAGTAAGTAACTTTCAGTAGAAAACATCTGATGCGTTACATTTACATTACCTTCTCGACCCTCTATTTTTACCAAAGCTTATTTTTCTATCTACTTAATTTTAATCGAGATAAATATTTACAGAAACAGCTACATTACACATTTCGTTATAGATACAAGAGAACAGCGATAGTCAAATGTTTAACAACTGGACGCTATATGCTGGCCTTAAAATTCCATTAATAACGGATATCTTGGAAGTGGCTTATACTAAAAAAGGCTATTTGAAATAAATTTTGTGTTTTAAAGAGTTTCAGATTTTTTGTGCTGTACGTTTTCATCTATCGCTTAACGTTTACCAGTTATACAAGAGCATAACTATTCCCAGAAAATTCAAGATATACATTTTATTTGTCACGTAAGTATCTATAACATATAATATTTTAACCCAAATCATTAGAGCCATTTTTGAGAAAATAAAAAATTTCGAAAAATGTTCCATCTAAAGGGTAGTCTGGGAAAATTTCTTGAATATCTTCGTGGAACATCTCTGGAAGATACTGTACTTGAAGTACCAAGTTTGGTACTTATCCGACTTTTGGTTTTTAAATTATGCAGACAAACAGGATCTTTTTCTAAAAGTCCGATGTGATACATTCACGTGACTTTCTCTACCCTGTATAGTTTATTAGTGTGATACAAACTATTCTTTCATTCATTCATTATCTGTTTACGCTCCTCTTATGTAGGACTTACACCCCCAGGACTTACAAGCGGGTGCCTGGTGTCAGAGACCCGTCGAGGAGCAGACACTCATGGATCAGACAGAGCATCCAGGTTGGGTGATTAGCCCGATGCCTGGTATGGGATGAAGGAAGTAGATGAAACGAAATGATGGTGAAATGGATGAAAGGAAAGGTGATGATGGAGCAGTTGGTGGAATGAATGGCGGGGGAAACCGGAGAACCCGGAGAAAACCCGCCCAGACCCGCTTCGTCCACCACAAATCCCACATGCAGGTCCCTGGGAGGCGAGCGGTCTAACCACTCGGCCACGGCGCAGCATAAAAACTATTCTTACTAATTCTAAAAGAGTCTTCCGGGCTGATTTGCCGTGGACTGCTGGAGTAATTGTATCTAGACGTTTCGTCCACTACTGCGGTGGACATCATCGGTGGCGTGGTCGAAGTCTTCTTGGTGAAGGTACAGTTGTGTCTGGATCCAATTACTCCAGCAGACCACGGCAAATCAGCCCGGAAGACTCTTTTAGAATTACGAACACCGGCCGTGAAAGCCTACGCTTACTCATATTGTTACTAAAGCTTATTTTTCTATCTACTACGTTTTAATTCAAATAAACCTTTACACAAACAGCTACATTACACATTTCGTTATAGAGAACAGCGATAGTCAAATGTTTAACAAGTGGACGCTATAAGCTGGCCTTAAAATTCCATACTGTTTCCATGACACCGCGAGAAACAACTGAATGTGACAGGAGTTTAAGAGAATGACCAAGAAATGAACAATTTGAACCTTTAATAACGGATACCTGAGAAATGCTTATGCCGCAAAAATTTAGATATTTTAAATAAATTCCGTTTTAAAGAGATGTACATTGTTTGTGTAGTACGTTTTCGGCTATCACTTAACGTATACCACTTACACAAGATTATACAAAATTCGTTCGGATTAAAGACTTCAAAGACTATTCCCAGGAAATTCAAGACACACATTTTATTTGTCATGTAAATATTTTCAAATATATCATTTTAATCGAAATCGTTAGAGCCATTTTTTAGAAAATAAAAAATTTCGAAAAATGTTTCCTGTAAAGGGTAGTTTGGGGTAGGAGGATTTTCTGGAAACTCTATGCTATGCACGTGGTAGAGAAAGTAAAACGTTTACATATTAAATCCAAGTGACATATTGTATATTGATTACAAAACAATTCAGTGATAAAACGTGATGGACAGCACAAGTACTTATAATGCAAAGTAGAATCGATGTTCAGGAATATGAACAACGGGAATTGTGGTGCTTTTAATTCGTCTTGATAACTTTCTCTTCCAACTAATTACCTTTGGTAGATGGAACAAATGCTGTATTTCACACAAAAAGTAGGTATCGAGGTTTCACCGGAAGTACGTGCCTGTATCCAGTTACTTTACAGAATGCACCACTTTTTTACATGCAAAAAGTTCATCTCTTTATTATTTTCTCAAAAACTACTGTGCCATTATATTTGATGTACTGACATGAATAATAAAACATTCTGATTGACTTTGCATAATTTTGTATTAGCTACTACGAGGGTCACTCTGAAAGTTTTGAAAATGAATGCAATAAAAATTTAGACCTGTGCATTGTGAGGCAGTATTTTAATACCTGAATAATTTTAATTGTATTATATTGTAAGTAAATTCAATAACAGCCCGCCTCGAAACAATATGTATGTAATAGTTATTTGAATTGTATGTAACAGTTATTGCAAATGCTTATTTTTATTGTAAACATGTTTTATTAATGTTATGTGAATACATTATATACTTTAATAATGCAAGAGCTGAGAATAATAAGTTTTGAGTTACTAGCAATGAGGTAATAATGAGGTAACCTTGTAGCAATAATGAGTTAGAGTGTTTGAAAAGTTACCAGTCATGGTTATATCAAAGATAAGGTAAATTCAGTAACAGTTTAAAATTAGCTAATTAGCAAGGAAAAAGTTAAGTAAAATGCAGATATTCTATTGGACTAGAATTAGCCAATCAGAGGCTTGAAATACCGAAGCTTACAGGTTTAACCGTTTAAAGTTGCTCAGTTGCCGGCAAGCCTTGGTAGTGAACAGATGTAAGATGTGTTCTCTACGTGTGAATCGTAAAATATGTATACGCGCTAAGTGAAAGTATTGAAGACTCTCACAGTTCTTAAAAAGTGTAGTGCTTTATAAAAATGTGCAAGAATTAATAAAAGAAGTGAATTTTAAAAAGTTAAATTCTGTGATGTCTACATTCTTGTTGCACCGCACCCTGAATAAGAGAAACATGTTTCTAAAGTAATACTGACGCAGCCGAGGCAAATTCAAACATAAATAATATATAGAAGCAGTGTTAATAACAAAGTTAAATATTGTAGTGTAAAACTTGGAGTGTAATAACAAAAACACATCTTGAAATCAGCTTCTCGTACGTAGCAGCATATTGCGTAATAACAGTAACTATTACGTAATCAACAAATTCAAACCGACGCCCAAAGCATGTTCCAGGAACTCCTTAAATGCAACTAAATAAAAATATTACGTAAAATACAATTACGTGCGCATACCAACTTCAAGTTGGCGCCCATTCGTGGGGCAGATATAAAAACATAATACGCAAAAACATCTTCAAGTGCACCTTTCCAAAGTATACTCCTTAGCTTTCTATAAGTGCCTCATCTTTTCAAATGCCGAATGCCATTCTTCTTTGGAGAGAGTGCAACTACATTCTTCGTAAGGAGCTACTGCAGCTTCAGGAGATTGAAATCATTGACCTCAATTTCTTGGGGGAATAGAAAAATGTCGAATGGGGCCAGTTCTGGAACTGTAGGAAGGATCACTCCTAACTCTGCGTTGTTTCTAGCGCAGCATCGGCAGAGACGTTATTGTGGTGCAACAGACCAGTCTTAGGACGCTTGCTCTCAGTTCCTTAAGACTTGCGGCAGACATTTTGTGGTGTACCAACTGGCAGCGACATTCTTTTGTCCAAGTGGAATTGCCACAATATGGCCTCTAGCTAAAAGGAACAGACTTCTTGCCTCACTTTTGTTGGGGAAGCCTCTTCTGGGAAGATCCAGGCCGATGACTGTCCGTAGTTTCTGTATTACACTGGTATATCCAACTTTCGTGCCTGCTACCACGTTAAGTATGTTTTTGGATCTTCCTCCATCAAATTCTGCCATAATTTCCTGGCACCACTGCACACCTGCCAGTTTCTGGTGGGGGATTCAACGACTGCAGAGATACCTGACGTGAAACTAGGATGATGTTCACTGCTGCCGATGTTGTTCTCCGTGGTGCAGTGGTTATCATGCTAGCCTCTAGTTCCCGAGGTCGCGGATTCAATGCCGGCGCAGGGCGATGGAATTTGTTCGGGCTTAAACATCCTTAGCACGGCTTCCTTCGGAAGGGAAGTAAAGCCGCTGGTCCCGTGTCGTAGATTTACGGCACGTAAAAGAACCTCAAGAGGCCTATGAGCAAAATTACCGGTCTTTCACGCCCGATATAGAATGGGACACTAAGGACCGCAGCCGTTAAGGAGCGTCCATAAATAAAACTCAATTTGATTTTAACTGCTGCCGATGCGATATTCAGGGATTCTTGAATCTGATTATGTGTGAAACAATGATCTTCCCGCAGCTTGCACCCTACTTTCATTACATTTTCATTCGTTGTTGCTGTAGCCCGCCGTCCCGCGAGGTCTTCATGTTCGAGGGAATCCGTTCCTCTTCTACACTCTGTAAACCATCGATAGATCATAAATTGCAAAGGGCAAAGATCCCCAAATGCACGATGCAGTCTTTCAAGGCATTATTTTTTCCTTAGACCTGCTTTAAACTCAAAAAAATTCATCGTACGGAAATGCTCTCGCTTGGGATGCATCCCAGCGTATGGCGTAGTAACACCTGCATGCACAGAAGTACTGACGCTGTACATTGTTGGAGCACACCCAGGCTTGCACATGTTACTATCTGAACTTCAATCTAAAGCTACCAAGACCTGCTTACCACAACTCTTTGTTGCCCATTCTCAAAACTTTCAGAGTGTCTCTATGCACTAAATCATAAGAGATAAACGTAAACCTATTATAGAAAAAATCTGCAGCTCGTTAATATAGTCACTTGGGTCACTTTTTTACTTTATCTGCCACGTACATAGCAGGCAGAGAAGGTATTGTGTTCCACTCAAAAATTCGATACAGAGATTTCACTGGAAATACATGTTTTGGGGTACCCCGAATCCAAATTCATCCTTCAGGCAAAGGAGAGAGGTTGGATGCGTAATGTTTTGTTTACTTCCTGAAGCCTGTTCAGATGCGTGACCAATCTCGACCTGTTTGCAGTGTTGCCGATTTCTACAGCCACATTACGTCTGCATAAAGATGTTCGGAATATCCTTTCAAATGATTAATTATTTAAAAACCCTGTATGATGTTACATAGCTACTACCGAATCTATGTCAGAAATAGGTTACACTACTCATCCTACAAGTAACAAACTATTGTTTTCATACATTCTCGTGGGATAAAATATCTAATTTGGAACTATTTGTTGTTTTCGAAAACGGCTGATCAAAAATAAAGTAGTATTATTATACTTCTGCTTCATACTACTCGGAATTTCATGTTTTTTCGTCTCCAAAACAGTGCGTTAAATTGAAGTTTTCCGTTCAGTTACTTCCTGTACTCCAACGCTAACATATAATTACATAATGATAAATTTATACAATAACTTTTCGTAAGCATTTTTCTTCCGTATTACATTGTTTCAAGTTTGTATATGAATTTTAAAATTGGAATATTACTCAATAACTCACCTCTACTGATTTACTTACAGAGACATTTGTTTTCATAATGCTACTAAACTTCTGCAGTCTCATACTCAACAATACGTTAAAATAGTTGTTGCATACTCTGACAACGGCACCACTACACTACAAGTTCCAAGGTTACCAACATTACATCAACTTATATGACCATACGAAACATATCACTATGTCCAAGTTCAACATACAATATTTAACCAATATATAAAGTATTTCGACATAGTTTAAAACAAAATATTGTACGTAAGTGCAGGAGTGTGTTATTCTTTTCAGGACTCTTGATATCACACTCGTCCTGAAAAAACTCATTTCCTTTGTAATACTTCCATGAAGAACATTTTGGAAAGAGTGTTATAACCCGCCTTCCACCCATATATTGTATATGAGTTTGTCGTTGGTAGAGAAAGTCGTGTGAACGTATCGTATCAGATTTAATATCATTTAGGACATTAAATTAGTTTTCATAAATAATCCATATCCCTCAGAAAGAACAGGGCTTTTCCATGCTGAAAGAAGTAACAAATTCGGTCGAGTGGTTTTCTTTCTTTTTAAACTTATTATATTTGCGCGGCGATGATTTCATGATCGCCTTTTAGCGAAGCGTTGCCTTTCTTCGAGCTGTACAACATCGCGCAGTTCCCATCCGGTCTAAGTTTGACGTGCATTATAGTGGAGTGGTTAAAAAATAGGCTTTTTTTGGACGTGTGGCCGCATTGCCGGGAATTGCTTGTCCCTCACTGCGCTATTTCTAACTCTTCTGTTCCCTTTCTTGTGCGACTAATCAACTGAGTTAAAGTCCATGCTGTACAGAGGTTGATACATTGTGAGATCACGTGTTTCAGTGTTATAGTGTGTTTGTGCTGTTGTAACGGCCAAAATGTCCATATGCTGCAACACACAGAACCTTCATGTATGGTTCCTATGTGACAACAAACTCTTCTAGAGAACTGAAAAAGATTCCCTGCTGTTAAAATGCCACAATACAAAATCTTCATGTATGACTCCTATGTGATAACAAACTCTTGTAGAGAACTGAGACAGAACCCTGATGTTATAATGCCAGCACACAGAATCTTCATGTATGATTCCTATGTGACAACAAACTGTTGAAGAGAAGTGTGACAAATTCCCTGTTATAATGCCAGCACACAAAATTCTTCATGTGTGATTCCTATGTGACAACAAACACTTGTAGAGAAGTGAGACGGATTCCCTGCTGTTATAATGCCAGCACACAGAACCTTCATTTATGATTGCTATGTGACAACAAACACTTGTAGAGAAGTGAGACAGATTCCCTGCTGTTATAATGCCAGCACACAGAATCTTCGTGTATGAAACCTATGTGACAACAAAATCTTGTAGAGAAGTGAGACAGATTCCCTGCTGTTATAATACCAGCACACAGAATCTTCGTGTATGAAACCTATGTGACAACAAAATCTTGTAGAAAAGTGAGACAGATTCCCTGCTGTTATAATACCATCACACAGAATCTTCGTGTATGAAACCTATGTGACAACAAAATCTTGTAGAGAAGTGGAACAGATTCCCTGCTGGAATAATGCCATCATACACAATCTTCATGTATGATTCTTATGTGACAACAAACACTAGTAGAGGAATGAGACAGATTCCCTGCTGTTATAATGCCAGCACACAGAATCTTCATGTATGATTCTTATGTGACAACAAACTCTTGTAGAGAAGTGAGACTGATTCCCTACTGTTATAATACCAGCACACAGAATCTTCATGTATGATTCTTATGTGACAACAAACTCTAGTAGAGGAATGAGACAGATTCCCTGCTGTTATAATGCCAGCACACAGAATCTTCATGTATGATTCTTATGTGACAACAAACTCTTGTGGAGAGGTGAGACAGATTCCCTGCTGGAATAATGCCATCATACACAATCTTCATGTGTGATTCCTATGTGACAACAAACTCCAGTAGAGGAATGAGACAGATTCCCTGCTGTTATAATGTCAGCATACAGAATCTTCATGTATGATTCCTATGTGACAACAAACTCTTGTAGAGAAGTGAGACAGATTCCCTGCTGTTATTATGCCAGCACACACAATCTTCATGTATGATTCATATGTGACAAACAAACTCTAGTAGAGAAGAGAGACAGATTCCCTGCTGTTATAATACCAGCACACAGAATCTTCATGTATGATTCTTATGTGACAACAAACTCTAGTAGAGGAATGAGACAGATTCCCTGCTGTTATAATGTCAGCATACAGAATCTTCATGTGTGATTCCTATGTGACAACAAACTCTTGTAGAGAAGTGAGACAGATTCCCTGCTGGAATAATGCCATCATACACAATCTTCATGTGTGATTCTTATGTGACAACAAACTCTTGTAGAGAAGTGGAACAGATTCCCTGCTGGAATAATGCCATCATACACAATCTTCATGTATGATTCCTATGTGACAACAAACTCTTGTAGAGAAGTGGAACAGATTCCCTGCTGGAATAATGCCATCATACACAATCTTCATGTGTGATTCCTATGTGACAACAAACTCTTGTAGAGAAGTGAGACAGATTCCCTGCTGTTATAATGTCAGCACACAGAATCTTCATGTATGCTTCCTATTTGACAACAAACTCTTGTAGAGAAGTGAGACAGATTCCCTGCTGTTATAATGCCAGCACACAGAATCTTCATGTATGATTTCTATGTGATAACGAACTCCTGTAGAGAAGTGAGACAGATTGCCTGCTGTTATAACGCCAGCATACAGAATCTTCATGTATGATTTCTATGTGATAACGAACTCCTGTAGCGAAGTGAGACAGATTGCCTGCTGTTATAACGCCAGCATACAGAATCTTCATATATGATTCCTATGTGACAACAAACTCTGGTAGAGAAGTGAGATAGATTCCCTGCTGTTCGTGCTTCTCACAGCGAAACGTTTCATAACCTTGTGAGTATATTTAGGGGAAAGCGATCTATTCCTCATAAAAAACTGTGTTCTTACAGAGGAAAAACTCGTTGACATCAGAGACAATTTATAACGAAGTCCAAAAAAAATCTGAGAAAGCTTGCACATGAGTCAAGTATTTCGGAAACCTCGGCTATGGAATGTCATTAAACTTTTAAGATTAAAACTATATAAGATAACTGTAGTTCCGTAATTGCGATAATGTGAGTAGAGTTAATTTCTTTAATTGGGTGTTGGATGCTGTTAACGATTGCTCTATTGACCCGCGTGGTTTTATTTCCATGGCCACGAAGTATTAATAGTTGTGAATATAAGTTTTCCTAAAAGGTTTGAGAGATGTGTGGACATCATTTGCAACATCTTCTATGACGAAGGTATGTGGTTATTGTAGTTATAATTTGTATGGTCTTGAATTTAAGGGTGTATGAATATCCGACTGTGTCGGAAACAGTGAGCTTCCCGGTACCAAGAAAATTCCCGTTAGGCCGGCCACGCGTCCAAACGAAAGCTCTACATATTTCGAGGGGCAATATCGTGTCGTGAATTGAGCATTAGGAACGCACCAGTCTGTATGGGCTTGTCGAAGAGGAAACTGAACTGGCATCATCAGGTTTGCTGTAGCGCGACTTTCTGCCGAAGTGAAGCGTGTAATCTGGTACAGGCACTGGAGGTCTGTCCCATGATCGAGGTTGGTTGGCCGCTGGTCCCAGGTCATCCCTTGCATTGAAATACGACCACGGCAGTTGTCCACGTAGTTCCTCTGGGGGACGTGTGCTCGGAGACAGGCTCCGTCGTTCAATCTCGTCTTCACTGGGCATTATACCTGGACTGTAAAAACAGAAGCATATAAATACATTCGGAACAGAGCTTTAGAGAATTACATGGCCTTAATAACACTAACACGTGTACTTTCAGAAGTAGAAGTGTTACTCCACAGTGGTTAGACATTTATCGTCAGTAACTTAATCTAAAGGCTGGTTCATAATAACCGAGAACGATGAAGTTAAAATTTTGTGCAGTGCTTTTCCCTCATCGTTCGGCGACCTTGACTCGGTCTACTGTCGAAAGGGGTATAATGTCCCCGCAATTGCCTCACGTTCACAATTACAATGATAATAAGCACATACCTTATCACAAAAGATTCCCTTATTTAACTATATATATTTTCATCTGTGCAAGAACTTGACAAAAATCTGATGTGTTACACTCACATGACTTTCTCTGCTCTTGTACAAACTATTTTTACAAACTCTTATTCTCCATATATGTAATATTATACGAGACAAACATTTGCAGAAACGATCTTTTAACGTGCAAAGAGAATTACATTTTACACATAGCGATCAGTTCTAAAAATATTTGACTACAGCTTAAGGCGTACTATGTTCCCCTTGTTTTGAATTTGCAAGGGCAATATAGAAATACTGTAGCCTTTAAGCACATACATATCTCTTAATAGCTGGTTGCTAGGTGCAGCACCATTCTCTTTGCCACAGATTAATACTCTTTGCATAACCAAGACAAAACAAAATTAATAACGAATTCCCATTTGAGAAAATAAGTATTGAAAACTTTAAGGGAATAACAAGCAATATCTCGAAAATGGTTCACTCAACAACAAAAAAGTATATGACATAAATTGTGTATTTTAACGCGATCTACATTTTTTGTGTAGTAAAATTTTGTCTATCTCTTATGGTTTACCAGTTATGCAAAAGTCGTTCACAATAAAGAATACTTTTGGTGACATTCCTAGAAAATTCAAGATATACATTTTATTTGTCATGAAAATATCTTAAACATAGGATATTTTAATCAAAATCGTTAGAGCCATTTTTTAGAAAATTAAAATTTTCGAAAAATGTTCCATGTAAAGGGTAGTCTGGGGTGGGGGGATTTTCTTGAAAACCTTCGTGTCGCATTTCTGGAAGATACTGAACCTAAATACCAAGTTTGGTGTTTATCCGACTGTTCGTTTCTGAGTTATGCTGTTCACAGACACACAGACACACACACGGACATGTTTCCAAAAATGCTTTGGAAACATGTGTGTGCAACAAACTCCATATATTAGAGGAACTAAAAGAAGACATCAGGCGAGAAATTGACTCTGTTTCAGATATTGAACTCTCGAGTGTGAATGAAAACTTTCTGAGAAGATACCAGAAATGTGTGGATAGAGAAGGACCTTTCCAACGTCTCTTATGATAAGGCATGTTTTATCATTGTAATTGTAGATGTGGTTGCAGGGATATTATAATTGTTTCGGCGGGAGTCCGAGCTGCGGCGACCTGCGTGCGAGCAACCGTGCGGTGACGCAGTGTGAAAGAAAAGCGTTGCATGTGCTGCTGTTTGCCAAGATACTGTTTGAATAAAAAATAAGGTTAGAGAAATTATAAGTTTAGTAGCACAACTTTGAGTTAAATGCTTTGTTAAACTGTAATAACATAAGCATTCACTTTTTGTTAATCCCAGAATCTACAGGAATTGCCTTCTACGAGGGTGATGTCGTGAGCAAGCCTTTGTTACAACTGCAATTCCAAAGTCATAAAAAGTCATTATCGTAATGTACAGACTTTACACTACGTGTTGCCACATTGTGACACCATTAGCTTCTATCGCGTGATCACAGGCAATATTGCGAAATGGTCGAGATCGATGTTTTGTATCGACAGCGTGCTGTCATTGAATTCCATGTTAAAGAGGAAATAAGCTTTGTTCTGAAATTCACCTCAGACTTCAGGCGTGCACATGGAGTTGGGTGAAACACTTCAAAGCTGAGAACGCGAGCTTCGCAGAGCTCGCCGTTGAACTGCTTCAGGGCATGCCACAAGGAAGTAGTTGATTGTTTCATTAGAGAAGACAGACATGTTACTGTGAATGAAATCGTAACATAAAACTATTATATCTATAGCCTCGTTAATGTGTTAAAAAGCGTAACATAATTAGTAAGATTACCTTATAATTGTGTTTTGTAGTAAAGGCTGGGACTCACCCACTCAACTTTTTAAGGATCCTTTGTTTTATAACATAATTCTTGGTCAACCACAAAAATTTCGTCATTTTGTTGATAGTGCGCATGCGTGTAGGGAAGTGCCAACATGTCGTAGTCAGGCGAATCCACTAGATTTCCGTGTTTTAATCTTATTGTTCGCTTTCCACTCACATACACGTAAATGTTAAATATGTATATTGTTGTTAAAGCATTGCAGTTATGGAGTTAAGAACCGCTCGCTCGCTCGCTTTCCTTGCGTTTTGGTGTAACCACTGGTTGCTAATTAATCTAAGTTTATATAAACAAAAGCTAAACATAATCTAAACTCCCGTGAATCACTGGTTGCTAATTAATCTTAGTTTATATAAACAAAAACAAAGCATACTCTAACCTCCCGTGAATCACTGGTTGCTAATTAATCTAAGTTTATATAAACAAAAACTATGCATACTCTAACCTCCCGTGAATCACTGCTTGCTAATTAATCTAAGTTTATATAAACAAAAACAAAGCATACTCTAACCTCCCGTGAATCACTGGTTGGTGATTAACCTAAGTTTACACAAACAAAAACTAAACCTAACCTAACCTCCCGTGAATCACTGGTTGCTAATTAACCTAAGTTTATATAAGCCAAAACTAAACCTAACCTAACCTCCCGTGAATCATTGGTTGCTAGTTAACCTAAGTTTACACAAACAAAAACTAAACCTAACCTAACCTCCCGTGAATAATTGGTTGCCAATTAATCTAAGTTTATATAAACGAAAAACTAAACCTAACCTAACCTCCCGTGAATCACTGGTTGCTAATTAATCTTAGTTTATATAAACAAAAACAAAGCATACTCTAACCTCCCGTGAATCACTGGTTGCTAATTAATCTAAGTTTATATAAACAAAAACTAAGCATACTCTAACCTCCCGTGAATCACTGCTTGCTAATTAATCTGTTTATATAAACAAAAACAAAGCATACTCTAACCTCCCGTGAATCACTGGTTGGTGATTAACCTAAGTTTACACAAACAAAAACTAAACCTAACCTAACCTCCCGTGAATCACTGGTTGCTAATTAACCTAAGTTTATATAAGCCAAAACTAAACCTAACCTAACCTCCCGTGAATCATTGGTTGCTAGTTAACCTAAGTTTACACAAACAAAAACTAAACCTAACCTAACCTCCCGTGAATAATTGGTTGCCAATTAATCTAAGTTTATATAAACAAAAACTAAACCTAACCTAACCTCCCGTGAATCACTGGTTGCTAATTAATCTAAGTTTATATAAACAAAAACTAAGCATACTCTAACCTTCCGTGAATCACTGGTTGGTGATTAACCTAAGTTTACACAAACAAAAACTAAACCTAACCTAACCTCCCGTGAATCACTGGTTGCTAATTAACCTAAGTTTATATAAGCCAAAACTAAACCTAACCTAACCTCCCGTGAATCATTGGTTGCTAATTAACCTAAGTTTATATAAGCCAAAACTAAACCTAACCTAACCTCCCGTGAATCACTGGTTGCTAATTAACCTAAGTTTATATAAGCCAAAACTAAACCTAACCTAACCTCCCGTGAATCATTGGTTGCTAGTTAACCTAAGTTTACACAAACAAAAACTAAACCTAACCTAACCTCCCGTGAATCACTGGTTGTTAATTAACCTAAGTTTATATAAACCCAAACTAAACCTAACCTAACCTAACCTCCCGTGAATCACTGGTTGCTAATTAACCTAAGTTTATATAAACAAAAACTAAATCTAACCTAACCTCCCTTGAAGCACTGGTTGCTAATTAACCTAAGTTTATATAAACCAAAACTAAACCTAACCTAACGTCCCGTGAATCAGAAACCTAAGCTTACATAAATAGTTAGTCATAAACATCGTTAAGGAACGGATGCGAGCGAAGCGAGCGTGCCTTCGGTTTAACCACTAGTTGCTAATTAACCTAAGAAAGGAGAAGTAATATTAAGGCAGCTATTTTGAATAAAGAGATGCAAGGAGTATTCGTTATTTGCGAAAAGATGGCGCTGTTAGTTAGTCATATGTTGTCAGCTCTGCAGTTCTGAAGACAACATGAAACAGTTCAGCAAGACGGAGAAAGTGGCACAGGTCGGGAAACTCCGAAGTACTACCAGGGCCTTAGATACAATTATTGTTTATTGAAAACTTGCAATAGAACACAGTACGGTGCAGGAAATGATTCAAAGCTTGGATTATCGCCCATTGATTCCCACGTTTGTCGACTGTCCAGGGAGGAACCATCACGCAGTGCCTTCTTCAGAGATTTGGAAATGATGAGTGTTGTAACAGGTGATGATAAAAGCAGGTTCCATCATTATGAGCCTGAAACGAGACACTGGAGAACGTCCGTTAGTGTCTTCGGACGCCGGAACGGACTTGTACGTAAGGAAACTTTCAAGCTTACTGAATTTTGGGAAAAGTGTGCATATAAATGAAGACTATGTTGAAAAGTGACAGAAAAATCTATACATTAAGGTGATGTATAGGGAGGGGATTTTTAGCTAAACAAATTTTTTTCTGCAACACACAAATGCCTACAAAAATAGGAAAACTGAATAAAGGGTCATGAGCATAAATATGGAATCTTATTTCATATAAAAATACATACTCTGAAAAATGTTAAACACACATTTTCGTATAATCTTCCATAAATACATAAATTTGAATTATTCTTTAATTTTTACTGTTATTTATCGTGCATAATTACTTTCTCTACTACGTATAGTAAATAGGAGTATTGTATTCCACCCAAAAATTCGATACCGAGATTTCACCGGAAATACATGTTTTCAGATCCCCTGAATCCAAAGAAAGCATTTTTGGAAACATGTCGTGTGAGTTTCTGGGAACAGCATAATTCAGAAACGAACAGTCGGATAAACACCAAACTTGGTATTTAGGTTCAGTATCTTCCAGAGATGCGACACGAAGGTTTTCAAGAAAATCCCCCCCACCCCAGATTACCCTTTAAACGGATTTTTCGAAAATTTTAATTTTCTCAAAAATGGCTCTAACGATTTTGATTAAAATATCATATGTTTAACATATTTTCATGACAAATGAAATGTATGTCTCGAATTTTCTGGGAATGTCTCCAAAAGTATTCTTCATTGTGAACGACTTTGGCATAACTGGTAAACCATAAGAGATAGACAAAATTTTACTACCAAAAAATGTATATCGCGTTAAAATACACAATTTATGTCATGTACATTTTTTGTTGGGTGAACCATTTTCGAGATATTACTTGTTATTCCCTTAAATTTTCCAATACGTATACTTTTTCTCAAATTTGTTATTCATTTTTTTCTGTCCTGGTAATACAAAGAGAATGGAATACTCCACATAGCAACCAGCTCTTAAAACATTTGACTATCGCTTAAAACCTACCATATTCCCCTTGCACCTACAAGAAAATTAGCAATAAGATTAACATGAAGCATATGGAGAATAAGCGTTTGTAATAATGGTTTGTACAAGAGTAGAGAAGTCATGTGAGTGTAACACATCAGATTTTTAATTTATTGTATTATAAATATATATAATATAGTTACGAATTACTTCTATTCACGGGTTTTTCTATTTTATTTTATCACCATATCATGTTGGCTAAGGCTATCATAACATAAACTTGCTGACATGGTTATTCCTTATCTGCTATCTGTGTATTTCATATGTTTATACTGTTAGACGAGCACTTGTGACAAAGTCTAAACAATATTGTGGCATGTGCACAGATTATATTAATGGTAATACGCCCTCTGGTTACCGAGTCGAAGGTTGGCAGTTTATCTGAGAGTAGGAGCAATTCAGGGGAAGCAGTGTGTCATTGGGGGGGATATGGCGTTAGTGACGCCAAGCTTAGCGTGGGTTTTCTTAGCATTCTGTGACTAGTGTCCGCGAGAGTTAGACGGATAACTGCAACATGGCGTCCTCGCCCGGCAGACACATGGGGTAAGCACATATTATAATAAATCTAACAGCTATCCATTTCCTTGCCGTTTTAATTATGGTAGAATAGAATCCTTGCCTCTCCCTTCAGCCAGGAATTATGTTAGTGTAATTATGTTGTGAATCTAACTTTAGCTGCGTCCCTTGTCGATGCCTCAAGTTTAAAGTTCTTTGTTTGTTCAACGATCCCTCTCATAAGCGAGTCGCCCTCCTCTGAAGTTAAATAATTACTAAATATCTGAGGTATACGACAAATTGGTGGAGGCGCCGAGCAATTGGTTTGATTTGTTTTGAGATTTTAAGTGCAAAATTTTTTTTCCCTCCAAATTTAACGGTTTGTGCTCCACGTGGTCGTGAAAAATGTAAAGTTCTTTCTGGCTAAAGGGTAAGGATTTTTATACTTTGATTTGTGATTCTCTTCTTCTAAATTTTGTTTCCATCATTTCTGAAAGTCTGGTGTCGAAATTTCAATTTTGAGCTCATTTTTGCATTTTTTTCCATTGTCTGCCGGCGTGACGCTAAAACTTCTACTCCATTTTCCCCTTGTTTTGGCTTCATTTCCTTTAAATTATATCACTGTGTTCCGTTCTTCGTGCTGGTTATTTTCAAAAAAATGTTTTTGTGAAAGTTGAGTTGTGAAACGAGCGATATAGTTGTAGTTTCAAACTGTGCTCGTCACGTGGTGGCTATCTGTTTGCAAATCTTGTTTTTGTGCTTATTAGCAGTGGTTTGGAAACGTATAACTTTATATTCCAGTGATTGTGATTTCTAGCTATTTACTGCACTTTTCTGGGTCATTTTTCGTGTAACTTTTATGTACGCACATGTGTTGTGTAATTCCCGCGTGGTCATGCATTTCAGCAATAATTTTTAGCTTGTGAAACCAGTCTTCCTCAGCACGTGTTTTGGCGCGTTTATTTGCGTGTGCATATCAGATTATATACATTTGATTTAAGAAAAAAAAAGAGAAGTTTAGTGTGCTAGTATAAATTACAAGTCTGTATTCTGCTCCTTTTGAGAATCTTCGCGGTGGTCACAGTAAGTGTGACGTGGTTTTTTTTAACTTCCAGTTCGAGGTTTCTCACTGATGCTATCATTTTGTTTTCTTCCATGTGTTCATTCTGATTAAAAATCTTGGTATTGTGTCCAAGTGGCTTGTGTAGCCGTGTGTTAGTATAATTTTCTGATATTTCGCCGCGGGCGCTTAATTGTATTCTTTCTGCAACTGTTTTATTTGGCTCTGTTCTGATCTTGCTACTTACATTCATGTGATGCTATAAGTGTTTAGTTTGGTGTAATCTGTATTGCTTGGTCCTACTGTTTGTTTATTGGTTACGTAAACTTTTGTGCTGCAATCATGCCTAAGCGATGTACTGCACAGAAATCTGATATAGTAATTGCTCCAGTTAGCGAGCACAGTGACGTAGAATTTATGTCCAGTGTTGGTACGCCTGTTGTTGCAAAGCAATCAGCTGTCTGCCGCCCGGTCATTGACCCCTCTCACGTGAAGAATCCCAGCGAGTTGTCAGCGTATGAGTTACTTTAGAATTTTGAAATGTTCGCTACTACTGCTAATGGCCGCTCTGAGAAAATCATAATGATGATAATTTTGCTTCACCGTTGCCAAGTTTGGTTTATTTAATTCCGCAATGCATATTTTTAGGGGAAAATCTTTCGCAGTTGCTCATGTAAGTAAAAGTTTCAGGAGCTACCAACCTTGCCAGTATCTGCACCTAATTAGGTTTGATGTGCTTCTGATATGGACCAGTACGATGTGGATGTTGATGAACCAGCTGTACGTGTGTTACCAGATTTTGGAAAATTGCACGGGAATTTTGTGGTAAAACGAGTAAGAGAAAAGACAAAATCACCTGTAAGTATGTAATCATTGTGAGTGCTAAAGTTTGGATGAATGAAACAGTTTTACGACTCACACAGGTATGCTAAATTTATTGTTTCACTGACTGATGCTTAATTAAGCTTTGTTTTTCAGGAATACTGTGCTATGAATGTCTCTGCTAAATTAAAAGTATATTATTATTGTGGGTATAATTTAAATTTTGAATTGTGTTTTGGGAACTGCAAATCATTTGTTTTGTTTGTTGTATTATGCTGCAGGAATGTGTTTCAGGTGTACTATGTGCTTAATTGAGCTTTCATTTTCAGGAATGTTATGTGACAATATTGTTTTGAATAATGATGTGATGTTGTTTTGTTGCATTCGATTTGATTTGATATGATATGATTTGATTTGACTCGATTTGACTTTGGGTTCCATAATGATGCTGTGATCTTTATTTGCAGAAAATTGTTGCATGAATAGTGTTTGTATGTATGTGTGTATTTGAGATTATGTGATATATGTGAGATTTGCCTCGGTGGGAGTGCCAAAGAGTAACCCCGATGGTGTTGATGTGAGATGAGGAGAGATGAGACGAGATGATGTCAGCTTCGGTGGAAGTGCCACAGTGTAACCCCGACAGTTGTCTGATTTCAGAGATTTTGCTTATTGGTGTTGCTGTAACGTGCCCAGTATAGCGTGTGTGATGAATTCACACGAGAGATTAAATGGATGGAAGTGAATGTTATGAAAATAATTTTTTTTCTCTGTTTATGCAACAAGTTTATTACCATCTTAGATAGCAAATGTTAATACCAGCTGTTTTCCAGCTTAAATTTTCATTTTGAGGATGTAGATGCAACATTATAGTGTCATGTTATTTGTGTAATTCCTGAATTGTTAATGTGATTTCTTGAAGGTTATGCCTGTCAGATGTTTTGAATTTACAGCATGCTAAATGAGACACGTAAGTGCAGATGTTTTGCTTTGAAGAGAAAATTGACAGATGATGATGCTTGAAGTAATGATCGAGATTGCACTATTACTGCGGATGATGTTGATGATGATTATGATTGAGTTGATGCTAATACTGCGATGAGAAAGATAGTGATGTGGACGAGAAGTTGTATTGGTGACAAGAGTAGGACACTAGTAGTCGAAAGCATGTCACGTGGCGTAGTTTAGAAATGTATTGTGGATGTAGCTTGTAGTGATGCATACACTAGTTTGAGTAGATAGTTAAGTCAGTGTTGTGTGTAATTTGGGGCCATGGTCAGTGTGAATGACTTCATTTCATCGTCATGTGTGATTGTCTTGTAAGTGCACTTACTTTCTTTTGTTAGTGATACCAGCTGGTTATTGAGATGTAATATTGGGATCCCAAAACAAGGTTATGTTTCATTTCTGTCATGTTCATGTATTTTGAGTCTGTTTTACTGTTATTTGGATTATGAAGCATTGTAAGTTACACTTTGGATGGCAACTCTGTAAAATTTCTTTCTTATGCCAATTTGTACTATTTTTTTTTCTCTTTCTTTGCCCTATGTCATAAGAATTTTTTTTAGTGTACACTTTTCAACTTTAAAATCTTTAATTGTAACTGACATACCCTTCTTTTATGTGTGATTCTTTGTGGGAGCAGCCTGTTTATTGTGTGGTGGTTTTGTTTTAGTCTTTCGCTGTGGCAGAGAGCGAGAAAGTGCATCAGCATCCCCAGGGCACACCAGAAGTCGAGAAACACCACAAGGAAGCTGTCGGGCAGCCACTACACTGCCGTGGCATAAGGAGCCACCATGTCGGGGGGCAGTCCAAGCCAGCGACTGCCCACCCTGTTGTCATCACCAGAGACCTGCGGTGCTAATTCTACACCAGGACAAATCGTCGTTGTGGGCACTGTCTAAATCCACCCACAAACAGTTACGGCAGACCATCACCATTTTGCGCAGTGTAGTGTGCCTGTGAACTAAGGCAGCGTGGTGTGTGCGTGTGCGGGATGCTAAAGATCAGTGCATTAACAATACTAAGTCGACAGCACTTACGTCTCTCGCCTCTCCACATCACCCAGCACCATTGTTTCGTCGGCTGGGTGCTTACCACACACATGTCTATTATTATATTTTACTTCATCACACATTTATATGTCATTTTTCGTATGTCTTTCTTTTGTTTTTCATGTTTATTGTATTTATTTTCTTTCTGTCGACGAGGACGTCGACTTCGGTGGCCAGGGGGAGATGTGGCATGTGCACAGATTATATTAATGGTAATACGCCCTCTGGTTACCGAGTCGAAGGTTGGCAGTTTATCTGAGAGTAGGAGCGATTCAGGGGAAGCAGTGTGTCATTGGGGGATATGGCGTTAGTGACGCCAAGCTTAGCGTGGGTTTTCTTAGCATTCTGTGACTAGTGTCCGCGAGAGTTAGACGGATAACTGCAACATGGCGTCCTCGCCCGGCAGACACATGGGGTAAGCACATATTATAATAAATCTACCAGCTATCCATTTCCTTGCCGTTTTAATTATGGTAGAATAGAATCCTTGCCTCTCCCTTCAGCCAGGAATTATGTTAGTGTAATTATGTTGTGAATCTAACTTTAGCTGCGTCCCTTGTCGATGCCTCAAGTTTAAAGTTCTTTGTTTGTTCAACGATCCCTCTCATAAGCGAGTCGCCCTCCTCTGAAGTTAAATAATTACTAAATATCTGAGGTATACGACAATATGACTCGTGAGATTTAGCATCCACGTGAGACATTTCCAAGCTTACTTCCCTAAAAAATTGCCTGATATACAGTATTGGTGTTCCGGATCGTTTAAGTCGGCTGAATGCTATTTGTGAACAGCGTTTGTCACTTCTCCTATCACGATGTTGGGAATAAGTGTTGATTTAACTTGTGAGTCTTGAAAACATGCCGAAAATTAAATCCAGTGTTAAATCCCGTCTTCCGCAATACGTCGACGAGTTTAAAACATATTTACATTCGGACAATAAAGTTTTGTTTTGCCAGCCATGTGGTAAAGTAGTGACTCAACATTTACGAGATGTGGAAATAAACACATTGCTGCTGCGACTCGTGTGAATTCACGACAGTTGTTGATAGGTGAACCAGCTTATTCAAGTGTAGGACAATCAAAGTGTTCCCAATATTATTTATATTTATGCAGAGCATAAATGCCGATATTCCACTCAAAAAAGTAAATAATGTTCAACTTAGGAACTTTTGACTAAATATATCGACACTGAGTCTCCTGAAGAAACAACATTAAAAAAGAAGTGATATGATCAAACTTTACAAATTTAAATTAGGCTAGCATGTGAACATGAAAACTTTGGGTGAGCATTGATGAAACCCAAGATTCAAGTTTCAGGAAAATAGGAAGTTTTGTTTTCGATGTATTGAAAAATGACGAGAGTAGTCATATTTAGAGACGTGTAAAGAACTATCTGCAGCAAATTGTATAACGATTGTGAAGTTATTCAATGAATCTATCAATAAGATATGGCCAAATGATATAAACTACGAAAATGTATTACTTTCTCTCATAGATGGTGCACCATACGTGATAAAATCAGGTAAACTCCTTTCTGTAAACTTTCCAAAAATGATTCATGCCACTTGAGTAGCTAATGTTGTTCATAGATTATGTGAATGTATCAGAATCCTATATCCCAACATGGTTAGGCTTTTATCGAATGGGAAAAAAGTCTTTCTTAAACCACCACTGAGGATCGATCTCTTCAGAGAGAAAAAATCGCAGTCTTCCTCTTTCCCTTGCGCCGGTGGTCACGCGCCGGGCCACTTGGTTAAGTGCAGTTTTGCACTATGGAACAAATTTTGAAAGTTTTGCAGCTGTTGTAAATGAGTTGGACAGAAATGTTGCATCATATATTGAAATAATTCAGGATTTATTGAAAGATGCCCAATTAAACATGATTTGGCGTTCATATCTACAAATCTAAACTTTTGTGTGAAGCCGTACAAAAATTAGAAACTTCACAAATCTGTTGAATGAAATACAATGAGGTGCGCGCTGTTGAAATGAAAATTAATTGATTAGCAGGGCTAAAAGCACTAAAAGGAAAACTTAAACCAACAAGTTGGTGATTTAGAGTGTTAGTGAGATCTCTTTGTTTAAATAAGCATGACTGACGTCCTGTAATGCGGAAAGATCATTTTCATAATAAAAGGCGCTGTTTAGAGACAATTGGCATGCATTCGTAAGGGAACGTGCTAGAAGCTATCTACGAGTAGTAATTACCACTAACAATAATTAATTAATAAATAATTTGCTCTCATTTCTTTGAAGTTAAGTAAAATATTTTAACATTTTACTAAATATTTTCTTCTTTTTATCCCATAAAAATAAATATTTTAACTTTTTTACCATGTAAAAATCCGCTCACTACTGATCTACATGGTTTGTCTAAAAGATAAAAATTAAGATTGATAACAATAGTTTGCTAATGGTTTCCATACTCGTATTACCTAAATAATATTATGGTATCCTTGTGCTGGTTATAATTCTATGGTTATATAAAACTAAATTATAAGGGTTTGGAGGACGAGACTTTATAAAGAAATGGACTATAAATTATGTCCTGATCGCATGCTCATTGGTTTTGTTTTCCGTTGCTCTGTGTCGCGAATAGTTTCCGTATTTCCGTCGCGAGGTTTTGGCGTATTCTCCGCGTTCCTTTTGCGGCCACCCGCCGCGCTATTTCGCGGGGTGATAGCTGGCTTGTCTTTGCTTTTCACGTGTGCGTTGGATTCGGGGAGTGGTTTTGGCGAGATCTCTGGTTGAGTCTCTTTATGTTTTACGGCCCAACAAAGTTTTACTACAGCAGGAACTTGGGCTTTTCTGACTGGTGTATCGTTGTTCGAGTTTGACTGTTGTTATTGAGCTTTTTAGACTGGATATACATATTTCACAGCCCTTTAATTTGTTGCGGAACCACAGCCAGGTTTGTTTGTGTTAGTTTTGACGAGTTTTAACCTTGTCTAAATGTATTGCAAATTGTTATTGTTATTCTGTAATTTATAAGTTCGTTATGAGGTGAAACGACTGTGTGAGGGATTAACTGTTCTGTTAAGCTATGCACTAGTGTTCCGATTTACGTTAAGGATACCAGTGCATCCTTCACCTTGGACAATTTGTGAAGAATGAAGCAGAAATTTTGTATGAAGCCCAGCTTTGTATATATTACTGTTATTAAAATGTGAGTAACGGTTCCATATATGCGGAAGAAAGATGGTTTAAATAAGGAAAATATGTATATTACATAGCTTAAAAGGAGCTGTTAACAGTTGAAAAGGCTGTAATTTACCCGCCCTCCCGACTCCGATTTGCTGCTGGCAGGCTATGGTTCAGCTCGAGTGAATTTTGCTGCGTGCCCACCCTCAACAGGGTTTTACCGCAGGATGACTGTTATAGGAAATGATGATTTAGGATGGCGGTTTTGTTTTAGATTGACTAGAAATCAGGGAGATAGCATGTAGTTCCTCGACAGCTATCTGTTTAGGATGCAACGGCCCTTCTACACCCTGGTGTATGTATTTTTGTTTTCAATTAACTTTGACTTGGTTTATAATTTTGAGACGAATCATCTCTTGGTTGGATTTGTGTGGAGGTCAGCTTTAGCTGCTGCTGGTGTCACTTCCTTGTTATCTGGTATGCCCACATACCATGCAGGGAACCCGATGACGCCGAAGACGGCGAGTTCTAGGGTTATAATCCCCAAGAGAGCTGACCAGGACACTGATGGTTTGATAAACCAGCATAGAATTTTGTGGCTCGGCGCCTAATTTCATTTTCCACATATGGAAGAGACGAGGCTTCTGTAGTAGTCTCACGGGGAAGGCGGGGACTGAGTAGATGGACCGGATTCCCCTATTCCGCGACCGTTGTAGCCATAGCAGCCAGCTGTCTGCGGCCATGCAGGCATACAGCATGAGGGGGACTAGCAGGGCTCGGAAAAGCTGTAACTTCAAGCCGCTCTCCCTTTATAAGACATTTTGTTATATACTAAATAAATCGCTAAATCTCACTACTGCGCATACGCGAAACAATGTGCTAACCCATGAGTATTAGCGAAATCCGCGAAAATAGCGACTTTTTAGTCCCCCTTCGGTCGCAACTGTTTCACTCATAATAGTAGTTAAATAAAAAAAACTCTTATGTGTTACACTCACATGACTTTCTCTACTCTTGTACAAACTATTTTTACAAACGCTTATTCTCCATGTGCTTCATGTTAATCGGGATGTTAATCTTATTGCTTATTTTCTTGTAGATGCAAGGGGAATTGGTAGGCTTCAAGCAATAGTCAAATGTTTTAAGAGCTGGTTGCTATGTGGAGTATTCCATTCTCTTTGCATTACCAGGACAAAAAAAAAGAATAACGAATTCCCATTTGAGAAGGTATTGGAAAATTTAAGGGAATAAAAAGCAATATCTCGAAAATGGTTCACTCAACAAAAAGATGTATATGACATAAATTGTGTATTTTAACACGATCTACATTTTTTGTGTAGTAAAATTTTGCCTATCTCTTATGGTTTACCGGTTATGCAAAAGTCGTTCACAATGAAGAATACTTTTGGAGACATTCCCAGAAAATTCGAGATATACATTTTATTTGTCATAAAAGTATCTTAAACATATGACATTTTAATCAAGATCGTTAGAGCTATTTTTGAGAAAGTTAAAATTTTCGAAAAATGTTCCATGTAAAGGTTAATCTGGGGTGGGGAGATTTTCTAAAACCTTCGTGTCGCATCTCTGAAAGATATTGAACCTAAATACCAAGTTTGGTGTTTATCTGACTGTTCGTTTTTAAGTTATGCTGTTCACAGACACACACATGGACATGTTTCTGAAAATTCTTTTTTTGGATTCAGGGGGCCTCAAAACATATATTTTCGGTGAAATCTCGGTATCGAATTTTTGGGTGGAATACAATACTTCCCCTACTTACTATACGTAGTAGAGAAAGTAAAAAATCACTCGGCTAATCTTTGCAGCTTAGGGCCCTTCGCGTAAGACTCGCCGTGTGTTTCATTCAGATATTGACGGCTCTTCCGTATGAAAAACACGGGGGCTGCTACCGGCCAAAAGCGTGCACTTAATTTTGGAAGGTGGATCCGAAACAAGGTCTAAAATATATCTTATTTTATTGAGGGAAGCTCTTTGTCGGGAGGGGGGGGTTTCCCTTACGTTGTATTTACTCTAGTCCTGACTTCCATCTTAGATGTGAGAATTAAAAACAGTAAAAGGGCAATTACCTGTAAGTATTAGAGAGGCGTTCCTTGAGCCGCTGAATTTGTGGAACTATTTGCTTGCTAAGGGCGGCCTTTTCTTGGAATTCTGAATCCAGCGGTTTCCTGAAAGCATACAATAAAACGGACTTTGTATAGGAGATACGTTTAGGAATAAATGTGCCATGGAGGCTGTGCTGTCTCCAGTTTACACATAATGGTGAAGCAAGCAAACAGGCCATTCACAATTCAAGTTAAGCATAACGATAACGCGATAGGTCGTCATTCACAACGACAAACAGCAGCCAATCACAAGAGATCGCGAAACAGTTGAGCCAATATGGCGGTCACTGACTATTCCAACCAGTTAAATGGAGAGCGTGCTATAATGTATTTAGCGGTCGCCATGTTCTTAGTGCACATCATGAAATGAGATAACATACTCTAAAAGAAACTTAAATTGGGTGCCCACGTCGTATGCGATTGTTCATTAGTGGCTATAAAATTACACTTACGAAACTTTATTTTTCGATCTACTTCATTTTAATACAGATAAACCTTTGCAGAAATAGCTACATTATACATATCGTAATAGACACAAAGAGAACAACGATAGTCAAATGTTTAACAACTGGACGCTATATGCTGGCTTAAAATTCCATACTGTTTCCATGACATCGTGAGAAACAACTGAACAACGAAGCGCTGTAAAAGAATGATCAAGTATCGAACAATTCGAACCATTAATAAAGAATATCTCGGAAATGGCTAATGCCACAAAAATTAATTTGAAATAAATTGTGTGTTTTAAAGAGATCTACATTTCTTGTGTAGTACATTTTCGTCTATCACTTAACGTTTACCAGTTATACAAGATTATACAAAATTCCTCCCGAATGAAACGGTCTTCACAGGCAGTTCCCAGAAAATTCAAGATATACAGTTTATTTGTGAAATAAATACTATTATTAATATAAGTACTTTGATGAAAATCGTCGGAGTCATTTTTTAGAAAATCGAAAATTTCGAAAAAACTTCCATGTAAAGGATAGTTTGGAGAGAGGGGATTTTCTTGAAAATATTCGTGTAGCAACTTTAGAAGGTACTGAACCTAAATACCAAGTTTTTTGTTTAACTTTTTGAGTTTTGCTGTTCACAGGCACATGCATTCACAGACACACGGACCTTTTTCTAAAAAAGTTTTTTTTATTTAGGGGCCTTAAAATTGTATTTCCGATGTCGAGTTTTGGGTGGAATGCAATAGCTTCTCTACCTACTATGCGCATGGTAGAGAAAGTAAAAATAGGGAGATAGTGTTATCATGGCCCCCCTCCCCCTAAAACGCACAGGAATAATAAAACAGTACTAAATAATGTGCATATTGACTTATTGAAGTGCTATACAGGGTGCCCATAAAGTTGCAACACTGGTCTGCTACAACCCAATAAAACTTATGGCTATTTTACTCTTAGTGGTATTCATTGAAAACGCAAGAAGGAATGGACTAAATTACCTTAAGAGTGAGGTTATAAGTAGACGTGATCTCGCCAATAGCTGGTGCCCACCTGCGCGCTTCTTTTAGATGTTTTACTTTTATGGGAAATGAGATATAAACACAACAATACAGACGCTCAATGGGAAGTGCCAATGTAAATAAGAAGTGAAAATCCGCGAAATAAGCGATGCGTTCTTATTACTTCTTCTTCATTGCCGCTCACAAAAACGCAATGCATAACGGGAAAGATGTGCACAGGCTGCGAAAATAGCATGTACACCGTTACAAAAGACTACTTAGGTATTGAAAACTTGCAGTCCCTGCAGGAATTACTGGTGCAGCATGGAATAATCAACGAAGTAACTATCTGCGCTTTATGCGGCAACGTTCTTCTAATTTTCCTTGAATTCAGAAACTTAAGCTTATATATAAAAAAACCTAACCTAACGCAAACCTTCCGTGAATTCAGAAACTTAAGCTTATATAAAAAAAAACATAACTTAAGGCTAACTTTCCTTGAATTCAGAAACTTAAGCTTATATATAAAACACCTAACCTAAGGCTAACTTTCCTTGATTTCAGAAACTTAAGCTTATATATAAAAAAACCTAACCTAACGCAAACCTTCCGTGAATTCAGAAACTTAAGCTTATATATAAAAAAATCCTAACCTAAGGCTAACTTTCCTTTGAATTCAGAAACCTAACAAAATCAATAAGCCTAAAATAAGAAGTAATTAAGAATGCACACCGAGAGAGTTAGGGATATCTTACCGGCTTTGGCGGCATTACTTATTCATATGTTGCCAGCATTGCGTTAGAGCTAGAGAATGACATACAGTGACATCTGTAGGGCTAGAGAATGACACAGAGTGACATCTGTTGGACATATAAGACATCACTTCCATCGCTGTTGAAGACCACCTAAGAGCAATTTACCCACACTTATATTAGGACAGACTTATAAAGCGTAATGCAGTTCAACATGTAGTATCAACATAAGACAGTTACCGGGACGACTTTCCAAACTGTGTCCTAGGCCACTTGCGGCTCGAGCAGAGAAAACATAAAGCAGGAAAATGTTTTGATTGAACGTTCAAGGACCGTGTTACCGTTTGTAAAGTTCTGTCGGAACACGCAAACGACTTTAGAGATTAGACGAGATGACGACCAAGTTATTATCTTGAGTTCTCTCATTTAAACATGCGTGTCTTAGATTTTATCTGAAAAGAGCCGGAACAAACGTGATTTAATTACTGGTATACCCTGCTTCCCTCTCGAATAAATTGGCAGGGGTCATCGCCTTCGTTCACGCTGCTCGTCAAAAGCGAATATTACGACCTTTTTACTGTCTCACTACTTATCTATAGGAAGTACGCATTCCACACAAAAATTCCATAAAGAGTTTTCACAGCAAATACTTATTTTGAGGGCTCCTGAATAAAAAAATTCGAAAAAGGTCCATGTGTGCGCGTGAGTAGCATAATTGGAAGAAAAAAAACTGCATGAATACCAAACTTGGTATTAAAGTTGTGTAGCTTCTAAAGTCTACACGAATATTTCCAAGAAAATGTATCCCCACCCCAAAATACCCTTTACATGGTAAATTTTATGTGTTTTAAATTTTCTCAAATATTTCTAACAATTTTGATTAAAACAGCGTATATTTAAAATATTTACATGTGATGTACGTTATAAGCTTTCTGGGAATAGCCTAAGAGTTCTTTGTTCGAAAATTTTTTTGCATAATTTTGCATCATTGATGAACTATAGATAAAAACAGACTACACAGAAACTATCGATCTCTTAAGTTGCTTTTTGTTTCAAAAGCTGTCGATATTCAGTTGTTTCTAGCGATGTCATGGAAACAGTATGGAATTTTAAGGCCAGCATATAGCGTCCAGTTGTTAAACATTTGACTATCGCTGTTGTCTTTGTATCTATAACGAAATGTGAAATGTAGCTGTTTCCAGAAGGGTTTTTCTCGATTAGAATCAAGTTGATAGGACAATAAACTTTCGTAAGAATAATTTGTATATCCACAAATAAACGATAGAGGGTAGAGAAAGTCATGTGAATGTAACACACTAGAATTTTTTTAAAAGCATAACACATTGGCATCTTTGAAAATAAAATACTTTAAATCAGCCAAAAAAACGTAACTAATGCATCAAAATAAGCATAATGTTTCAAGTGTTAATATGATAGCAAAAACCAAAATGTAATGTTTTGACCAAAATCATGAGATAACCTGCCCTTAAGTGGATACAAAGGCAATCTTTTATATGAGTTTATAAAAGGTAGCTGGTGAAGAAAGTGTTTTAATGCTCACTTACTGTTGGGTGGTATCCGCTTGTTTCATCACAGCCATTCCTGGGATGTATGAGAAAGGTCTGGGAGGTTCGGAGCTCGACTCCGTGTTCACGCTGGGCGTTTCAGCAACTGGTTCTTTGTACTCTTTGGTTTTCTAAAACCATCATACAACATGTCACCAAGAAAGAAAATAAAACATGCGATCCTAAAAGGTTAAGAGTTACTTGACTTCAGCAATCCTAGAGCTTGAGGCAGTATTTTAATACCTGAATAATTTCAATTGTATTTTTATAATAAGTAAATTTAATAACAGCAATATGTATCTAATAATTATTTTTAAATGTATGTAACAGTCATTGCAAATGCTTATTTGTATTGCAAACATGTTTTAATAATGTTATGTGAATACATTACAGTCATTCATTCATTATATGTTTACCCTCCTCTTATGTAGGACTTACACCCCCAGGACTTACAAGCGGGTGCCTGCGGTCAGAGGCCCGTCGAGGAGCAGACACTCATGGATCAGACAGAGCATCCAGGATGGGTGATCAGCC
Organism: Deroplatys truncata; assembly: GCA_030765065.1. Taxonomy (NCBI): domain Eukaryota; kingdom Metazoa; phylum Arthropoda; class Insecta; order Mantodea; family Mantidae; genus Deroplatys; species Deroplatys truncata. The sequence goes on from CM060978.1 coordinate 22,139,971, forward strand.
CAATGCCTGGTATGGGAGGAAGGAAGTAGATGAAACGAAATGATGGTGAAATGGATGAAAGGAAAGGTGATGATGGAGCAGTTGGTGGAATGAATGGCGGGGGAAACCGGAGAAAACCACCCAGACGCCGCTTCGTCCACCACAAATCCCACATTCAGGTCCCTGGGATTGAACCCGGCCCGCCTCGGTGGGAGGCGAGCGATCTAACCACTCGGCCACGGCGCCGCCACGTGATTACATTACATACTCTAATAATGCAAGAGCTGTGAGAATAATAAGTTTTAATTTGCTAACAATGAGGCAATAATGAGTTTGAGAGTTTAAATGTTACTAGTCTGATTCGAGCAACGATAATGTAAATTCAGTAACAGTTTAAAATTAACCAATCAATAGCAAAGAAACGTTTTAAGTAAAATGCAAATATTCTATTGGACTAGAATTAGCCAATCAGAGACTTGAAATACCGAAGCTTACGGGTTTAACGGTTGAAACATGTTCAGTTGTGGCAAACTTGGTAGTGACCAGATGGAAGATGTGTTCTCTACAGAAATATTACGTGTGAACCGTAAAATATGTCTACGCGTTAGCTAAGTGAAAGTATTAAAGAATCTGACAGCTCTTAAAAAGTGTAGTGCTTTATTAAAATGTGGACAGGATTAATAAAAGAAGTGAATTTAAAAAGTCAAATTCTGTGTATGTCTACAATTATTGTCGTACCGCACCTTGCCTAAGAAATACATGACTCTACATACATTATTGACGCAGCCGCGGCAAAATTAAAACATAAATAATATATAGAAGCAGTTTTAATAACAAAGTTAAATATTATAGTGTAAAACTTGAAGTGTAACATCAAAATTACATCTTAAAATCAGCTTCTCGTACGTAGCAGCATATTGCCTAACAGTAACTATTACGTAATCAATAACTTCAAACCGACGCCCAAAGCGAGTTGTAAACTTCTTAAACAAAGTAACTCCAAGAACAATTCTTGTTCAAGTTAGCCTCCAATGCATGAAGCTTAATAAATTACGTAACATAACAATATACTTCAAGTTTCATACTTGCCAACTGAAACCTGTGAAACTATTTCTCCGGCAGCAGAGTATAAGAATTTGCGAGACATGAAGTTTAGAGTGGGCAAAATGTAGAGCAATTACGCGTAAAATAAATGGGCATTCCGTTGTACCAGACTCCTTGAAGATCTGGCAATAATGCTTCTTGCTGAAATTCTTTCTAGTACTACAATAAACACGTAATAAAGCAAAGAGCATCACCTCCTGTTTTACGCTACATAACAGGAAATATAAACAAAAGCTGTCTTAAAAATGGGGAAGTTATATCCTGCAACCACAGAACGCGAATAAGATAATACACAAGAGGGAGTTGACTTTACAATTGACGTCGTCCATTACGGAACATCCACGCCCTGGTTACTAGAGGTTCTAGTCGGGCAATAACATTTTAAATCCACACATTAGGCATTTTGCTGAAGCCAAGTGAAGGGGGACTATGTCATGATACCGCTTTTAATCTCCCCTTAATCCCAGGACCAAATTTACCACCCAACTACTTCTTTACTCATTGACCTAAAATGTTCTGTAATGGTAAACGAAATACCCCGATGTGCTAAGCCACTCATCCATCATAGAAAGCACCGATTGCTGTGATCGTAACGTTAGCCAGAAACTACAGAGCCTTCGTTAGGACATGTGGCCGTATTATAGTGAATTGTTTGCCCTGCATTGCCCTATTTCTAACCAGTTATATTCCCTCTCCGTGTGCGGGCTAATCAGTTGTCGCAAACTCTGTCCTGTACAGGGGCTGATACGTGGTGCGTACACGTATTTCAGTATTACAGTGTGTTGGTGCTGTTATAATGCCAGCACACAGAATCTTCATGTATGATTCCTATGTGACAAACTCTTGTAGAGAAGTGAGACAGATTCCTTGCTGTTATAATGCCAGCACACAGAATCTTCATGTATGATTCCTATGTGACAACAAACTCTTGTAGAGAAGTGAGACAGATTCCCTGCTGTTATAATGCCAGCACACAGAATCTTCATGTATGATTCCTATGTGACAACAAACTCTTGTAGAGAAGTGAGACAGATTCCCTGCTGTTATAATGCCAGTACACAGAATCTTCATGTATGATTCCTATGTGACAACAAACTCTTGTAGAGAAGTGAGACAGATTCCCTGCTGTTATAATGCCAGCACACAGAATCTTCATGTATGATTTCTACGTGACAACAAACTCTTGTAGAGAAGTGAGACAGATTCCCTGCTGTTATAATGCCAGCACACAGAATCTTCATGTATGATTCCTATGTAACAACAAACTCTTGTAGAGAAGTGAGACAGATTCCCTGCTGTTATAATACCAGCACACAGAATCTTCATGTATGATTTCTATGTAACAACAAACTCTTGTAGAGAAGTGAGACAGATTCCCTGCTGTTATAATGCCAGCACACAGAATCTTCATGTATGATTTCTACGTGACAACAAACTCTTGTAGAGAAGTGAGACAGATTCCCTGCTGTTATAATGCCAGCACACAGAATCTTCATGTATGATTCCTATGTAACAACAAACTCTTGTAGAGAAGTGAGACAGATTACATGCTGTTATAATGCCAGCACACAGAATCTTCATGTATGATTCCTATGTAACAACAAACTCTTGTAGAGAAGTGAGACAGATTCCCTGCTGTTATAATGCCAGCACACAGAATCTTCATGTATGATTCCTATGTAACAACAAACTCTTGTAGAGAAGTGAGACAGATTACATGCTGTTATAATGCCAGCACACAGAATCTTCATGTATGATTCCTATGTAACAACAAACTCTTGTAGAGAAGTGAGACAGATTCCCTGCTGTTATAATGCCAGCACACAGAATCTTCATGTATGATTCCTATGTAACAACAAACTCTTGTAGAGAAGTGAGACAGATTACATGCTGTTATAATGCCAGCACACAGAATCTTCATGTATGATTCCTACGTGACAACAAACTCTTGTAGAGAAGTGAGACAGATTCCATGCTGTTATAATGCCAGCACACAGAATCTTCATGTATGATTTCTACGTGACAACAAACTCTTGTAGAGAAGTGAGACAGATTCCCTGCTGTTATAATGCCAGCACACAGAATCTTCATGTATGATTCCTATGTGACAACAAACTCTTGTGGACAGGAATGAGACAGATTCCCTGCTGTTATAATGTCAGCATACAGAATCTTCATGTATGATTCCTATGTGACAACAAACTCTTGTGGAGAGGTGAGACATTCCCCGTTGAAATGCCAGCACACAGAATCTTCATGTATGATTCCTATGTGACAACAAACTCTTGTAGAGAAGTGAGACAGATTCCCTGCTGTTAAAATACCACCACACAGAATCTTCATGTATGATTCCTATGTGGCTAGAAACTCTTGTAGAGAAGTGAGACAGATTCCCTGCTGTTATAATGCCAGCACACACAATCTTCATGTATGATTCCTACGTGACAACAAACTGTTGTAGAGAAGTGAGACATATTCCCTGTTGTTATAATACCAGCACACAGAATCTTCATGTATGATTCCTATGTGACAACAAACTCTTGTAGAGAAGTGAGACATATTCCCTGTTGTTATAATACCAGCGCACAGAATCTTCATGTATGATTCCTATGTGACAACAAACTCTTGTAGAGAAGTGAAACAGATTCCCTGCTGTTATAATGCCAGCACACAGAATCTTCTTGTATGGTTCCTATGTGACAACAAACTCTTGTAGACAAGTGAAACAGATTCCCTGCTGTTATAATACCAGCACACAGAACCTTCATGTATGATTCCTATGTGACAACAAACTCTTGTAGAGAAGTGAATCAGATTCCCTGCTGTTATAATGCCAGCACATATAATCTTCTTGTATGATTCCTATGTGACAACAAACTCTTGTAGAGAAGTGAGACAGATTCCCTGCTGTTATAATGCCAGCATACAGAATCTTCTTGTATGATTCCTATGTGACAACAAACTCTTGTAGAGAAGTGAGACAGATTCCCTGCTGTTATAATGCCAGCATACAGAATCTTCTTGTATGATTCCTATGTGACAACAAACTCTTGTGGAGAAGTGAAACAGATTCCCTGCTGTTATAATGCCAGCACACAGAAGCTTCATGTATGATTCCTATGTGATGATAAACTCTTGTAGAGAAGTGAGACAGATTCCCTGCTGTTATAGTGCCAGCACACAGAATCTTCATGTATGATTTCTACGTGACAACAAACTCTTGTAGAGAAGTGAGACAGATTCCCTGCTGTTATAATGCCAGCACACAGAATCTTCATGTATGATTCCTATGTGACAACAAACTCTTGTAGAGAAGTGAGACAGATTCCCTGCTGTTATAATACCAGCATACAGAATCTTCATGTATGATTCCTATGTGACAACAAACTCTTGTAGAGAAGTGAAACAGATTCCCTGCTGTTATAATGCCAGCACACAGAATCTTCTTGTATGGTTCCTATGTGACAACAAACTCTTGTAGACAAGTGAAACAGATTCCCTGCTGTTATAATACCAGCACACAGAACCTTCATGTATGATTCCTATGTGACAACAAACTCTTGTAGAGAAGTGAATCAGATTCCCTGCTGTTATAATGCCAGCACATATAATCTTCTTGTATGATTCCTATGTGACAACAAACTCTTGTAGAGAAGTGAGACAGATTCCCTGCTGTTATAATGCCAGCATACAGAATCTTCTTGTATGATTCCTATGTGACAACAAACTCTTGTAGAGAAGTGAGACAGATTCCCTGCTGTTATAATGCCAGCATACAGAATCTTCTTGTATGATTCCTATGTGACAACAAACTCTTGTGGAGAAGTGAAACAGATTCCCTGCTGTTATAATGCCAGCACACAGAAGCTTCATGTATGATTCCTATGTGATGATAAACTCTTGTAGAGAAGTGAGACAGATTCCCTGCTGTTATAGTGCCAGCACACAGAATCTTCATGTATGATTTCTACGTGACAACAAACTCTTGTAGAGAAGTGAGACAGATTCCCTGCTGTTATAATGCCAGCACACAGAATCTTCATGTATGATTCCTATGTAACAACAAACTCTTGTAGAGAAGTGAGACAGATTCCCTGCTGTTATAATACCAGCACACAGAATCTTCATGTATGATTTCTATGTAACAACAAACTCTTGTAGAGAAGTGAGACAGATTCCCTGCTGTTATAATGCCAGCACACAGAATCTTCATGTATGATTTCTACGTGACAACAAACTCTTGTAGAGAAGTGAGACAGATTCCCTGCTGTTATAATGCCAGCACACAGAATCTTCATGTATGATTCCTATGTAACAACAAACTCTTGTAGAGAAGTGAGACAGATTACATGCTGTTATAATGCCAGCACACAGAATCTTCATGTATGATTCCTATGTAACAACAAACTCTTGTAGAGAAGTGAGACAGATTCCCTGCTGTTATAATGCCAGCACACAGAATCTTCATGTATGATTCCTATGTAACAACAAACTCTTGTAGAGAAGTGAGACAGATTACATGCTGTTATAATGCCAGCACACAGAATCTTCATGTATGATTCCTATGTAACAACAAACTCTTGTAGAGAAGTGAGACAGATTCCCTGCTGTTATAATGCCAGCACACAGAATCTTCATGTATGATTCCTATGTAACAACAAACTCTTGTAGAGAAGTGAGACAGATTACATGCTGTTATAATGCCAGCACACAGAATCTTCATGTATGATTCCTACGTGACAACAAACTCTTGTAGAGAAGTGAGACAGATTCCATGCTGTTATAATGCCAGCACACAGAATCTTCATGTATGATTTCTACGTGACAACAAACTCTTGTAGAGAAGTGAGACAGATTCCCTGCTGTTATAATGCCAGCACACAGAATCTTCATGTATGATTCCTATGTGACAACAAACTCTTGTGGACAGGAATGAGACAGATTCCCTGCTGTTATAATGTCAGCATACAGAATCTTCATGTATGATTCCTATGTGACAACAAACTCTTGTGGAGAGGTGAGACATTCCCCGTTGAAATGCCAGCACACAGAATCTTCATGTATGATTCCTATGTGACAACAAACTCTTGTAGAGAAGTGAGACAGATTCCCTGCTGTTAAAATACCACCACACAGAATCTTCATGTATGATTCCTATGTGGCTAGAAACTCTTGTAGAGAAGTGAGACAGATTCCCTGCTGTTATAATGCCAGCACACACAATCTTCATGTATGATTCCTACGTGACAACAAACTGTTGTAGAGAAGTGAGACATATTCCCTGTTGTTATAATACCAGCACACAGAATCTTCATGTATGATTCCTATGTGACAACAAACTCTTGTAGAGAAGTGAGACATATTCCCTGTTGTTATAATACCAGCGCACAGAATCTTCATGTATGATTCCTATGTGACAACAAACTCTTGTAGAGAAGTGAGACAGATTCCCTGCTGTTATAATACCAGCATACAGAATCTTCATGTATGATTCCTATGTGACAACAAACTCTTGTAGAGAAGTGAAACAGATTCCCTGCTGTTATAATGCCAGCACACAGAATCTTCTTGTATGGTTCCTATGTGACAACAAACTCTTGTAGACAAGTGAAACAGATTCCCTGCTGTTATAATACCAGCACACAGAACCTTCATGTATGATTCCTAAGTGACAACAAACTCTTGTAGAGAAGTGAATCAGATTCCCTGCTGTTATAATGCCAGCACATATAATCTTCTTGTATGATTCCTATGTGACAACAAACTCTTGTAGAGAAGTGAGACAGATTCCCTGCTGTTATAATGCCAGCATACAGAATCATCTTGTATGATTCCTATGTGACAACAAACTCTTGTAGAGAAGTGAGACAGATTCCCTGCTGTTATAATGCCAGCATACAGAATCTTCTTGTATGATTCCTATGTGACAACAAACTCTTGTGGAGAAGTGAAACAGATTCCCTGCTGTTATAATGCCAGCACACAGAAGCTTCATGTATGATTCCTATGTGATGATAAACTCTTGTAGAGAAGTGAGACAGATTCCCTGCTGTTATAATGCCAGCACACAGAATCTTCATGTATGATTCCTATGTGCCAACAAACTCTTGTAGAGAAGTGAGACAGATTGCCTGCTGTTATAATGCCAGCACACAGAATCTTCATGTATTATTCCTATGTGACAACAAACGCTTGTAGAGAAGTGAGACAGATTGCCTGCTGTTATAATGCCAGCACACAGAATCTTCATGTATTATTCCTATGTGACAACAAACCCTTGTGGAGAAGTGAGACAGATTCCCTGCTGTTATAATGCAGCACACAGAATCTTCATGTATGATTCCTATGTGACAACAAACTCTTCTAGAGAAATGAGACAGATTCCCTGCTGTTATAATGCCAGCACACAGAATCATCATGTATGGTTCCTATGTGACAACAAACTTTTGTAGAGAAGTGAGATAGATTCCCTGCTGTTATAATACCAGCACACAGAATCTTCATGTATGATTCCTAAGTGACAACAAACTCTTGTGGAGAAGTGAGACAGATTCCCTGCTGTTATAATGCCAGCACACAGAATCTTCATGTATGATTCCTATCTGACGACAAACTCTTGTGGAGAAGTGAGACCGATTCCCTGCTGTTATAATGCCTGCACACAGAATCTTCATGTATGATTCCTATCTGACAACAAACACTTGTGGAGAAGTGAGACAGATTCCCTGCTGTTATAATGCCAGCACACAGAATCTTCATGTATGATTCCTATGTGACAACAAACTCTTGTAGAGAAGTAAGACAGATTCCCTGCTGTTAAAATACCACCACACAGAATCTTCATATATGATTCCTATGTGACAACAAACTCTTGTAGAGAAGTGAGACAGATTCCCTGCTGTTATAATGTCAGCATACAGAATCTTCATGTATGATTCCTATGTGACAACAAACTCTTGTGGAGAGGTGAGACAGATTCCCTGCTGTTATAATGCCAGCACACACAATCTTCATGTATGATTCCTACGTGACAACAAACTGTTGTAGAGAAGTGAGACATATTCCCTGTTGTTATAATACCAGCACACAGAATCGTCATGTATGATTCCTATGTGACAACAAACTCTTGTAGAGAAGTGAGACAGATTCCCTGCTGTTATAATACCAGCATACAGAATCTTCATGTATGATTCCTATGTGACAACAAACTCTTGTAGAGAAGTGAAACAGATTCCCTGCTGTTATAATGCCAGCACACAGAATCTTCTTGTATGGTTCCTATGTGACAACAAACTCTTGTAGACAAGTGAAACAGATTCCCTGCTGTTATAATGCCAGCACACAGAACCTTCATGTATGATTCCTATGTGACAACAAACTCTTGTAGAGAAGTGAAACAGATTCCCTGCTGTTATAATGCCAGCACATATAATCTTCTTGTATGATTCCTATGTGACAACAAACTCTTGTAGGGAAGTGGGACAGATTCCCTGCTGTTATAATGCCAGCATACAGAATCTTCTTGTATTATTCCTATGTGACAACAAACTCTTGTGGAGAAGTGAAACAGATTCCCTGCTGTTATAATGCCAGCACACAGAAGCTTCATGTATGATTCCTATGTGATGAGAAACTCTTGTAGAGAAGTGAGACAGATTCCCTGCTGTTATAATGCCAGCACACAGAATCTTCATGTATGATTCCTATGTGACAACAAACTCTTGTAGAGAAGTGAGACAGATTGCCTGCTGTTATAATGCCAGCACACAGAATCTTCATGTATTATTCCTATGTGACAACAAACTCTTGTAGAGAAGTGAGACAGATTGCCTGCTGTTATAATGCCAGCACACAGAATCTTCATGTATTATTCCTATGTGACAACAAACTCTTGTGGAGAAGTGAGACAGATTCCCTGCTGTGATAATGCCAGCACACAGAATCTTCATGTATGATTCCTATGTGACAACAAACTCTTCTAGAGAAATGAGACAGATTCCCTGCTGTTATAATGCCAGCACACAGAATCTTCATGTATGGTTCCTATGTGACAACAAACTCTTATAGAGAAGTGAGATAGATTCCCTGCTGTTATAATACCAGCACACAGAATCTTCATGTATGATTCCTAAGTGACAACAAACTCTTGTGGAGAAGTGAGACAGATTCCCTGCTGTTATAATGCCAGCACACAGAATCTTCATGTATGATTCCTATCTGACGACAAACTCTTGTGGAGAAGTGAGACAGATTCCCTGCTGTTATAATGCCTGCACACAGAATCTTCATGTATGATTCCTATCTGACGACAAACTCTTGTGGAGAAGTGAGACAGATTCCCTGCTGTTATAATGCCTGCACACAGAATCTTCATGTGTGATTCCTATCTGACGACAAACTCTTGTGGAGAAGTGAGACAGATTCCCTGCTGTTATAATGCCTGCACACAGAATCTTCATGTATGATTCCTATCTGACAACAAACTCTTGTGGAGAAGTGAGACAGATTCCCTGCTGTTATAATGCCAGCACACAGAATCTTCATGTATGATTCCTATGTGACAACAAACTCTTGTGGAGAGGTGAGACATTCCCCGTTGAAATGCCAGCACACAGAATCTTCATGTATGATTCCTATGTGACAACAAACTCTTGTGGAGAAGTGAGACAGATTCCCTGCTGTTATAATACCAGCACACAGAATCTTCATGTATGATTCCTATCTGACAACAAACTCTTCTAGAGAAATGAGACAGATTCCCTGCTGTTATAATGCCAGCGCACAGAATCTTCATGTATGGTTCCTATGTGACAACAAACTCTTGTAGAGAAGTGAGACAGATTCCCTGCTGTTATAATACCAGCACACAGAATCTTCATGTATGGTTCGTATGTGACAACAAACTCTTGTAGAGAAGTGAGACAGATTCCCTGCTGTTATAATGCCAGCATACAGAATCTTCTTGTATTATTCCTATGTGACAACAAACTCTTGTGGAGAAGTGAAACAGATTCCCTGCTGTTATAATGCCAGCACACAGAAGCTTCATGTATGATTCCTATGTGATGAGAAACTCTTGTAGAGAAGTGAGACAGATTCCCTGCTGTTATAATGCCAGCACACAGAATCTTCATGTATGATTCCTATGTGACAACAAACTCTTGTAGAGAAGTGAGACAGATTGCCTGCTGTTATAATGCCAGCACACAGAATCTTCATGTATTATTCCTATGTGACAACAAACTCTTGTAGAGAAGTGAGACAGATTGTCTGCTGTTATAATGCCAGCACACAGAATCTTCATGTATTATTCCTATGTGACAACAAACTCTTGTGGAGAAGTGAGACAGATTCCCTGCTGTGATAATGCCAGCACACAGAATCTTCATGTATGATTCCTATGTGACAACAAACTCTTCTAGAGAAATGAGACAGATTCCCTGCTGTTATAATGCCAGCACACAGAATCTTCATGTATGGTTCCTATGTGACAACAAACTCTTGTAGAGAAGTGAGATAGATTCCCTGCTGTTATAATACCAGAACACAGAATCTTCATGTATGATTCCTAAGTGACAACAAACTCTTGTGGAGAAGTGAGACAGATTCCCTGCTGTTATAATGCCAGCACACAGAATCTTCATGTATGATTCCTATCTGACGACAAACTCTTGTGGAGAAGTGAGACAGATTCCCTGCTGTTATAATGCCTGCACACAGAATCTTCATGTATGATTCCTATCTGACGACAAACTCTTGTGGAGAAGTGAGACAGATTCCCTGCTGTTATAATGCCTGCACACAGAATCTTCATGTATGATTCCTATCTGACAACAAACTCTTGTGGAGAAGTGAGACAGATTCCCTGCTGTTATAATGCCAGCACACAGAATCTTCATGTATGATTCCTATGTGACAACAAACTCTTGTGGAGAGGTGAGACATTCCCCGTTGAAATGCCAGCACACAGAATCTTCATGTATGATTCCTATGTGACAACAAACTCTTGTGGAGAAGTGAGACAGATTCCCTGCTGTTATAATACCAGCACACAGAATCTTCATGTATGATTCCTATCTGACAACAAACTCTTCTAGAGAAATGAGACAGATTCCCTGCTGTTATAATGCCAGCGCACAGAATCTTCGTGTATGGTTCCTATGTGACAACAAACTCTTGTAGAGAAGTGAGACAGATTCCCTGCTGTTATAATACCAGCACACAGAATCTTCATGTATGGTTCGTATGTGACAACAAACTCTTCTAGAGAAATGAGACAGATTCCCTGCTGTTATAATGCCAGCACACAGAATCTTCATGTATGATTCCTATGTGACAACAAACTCTTGTAGAGAAGTGAGACAGATTCCCTGCTGTTATAATACCAGCCCACAGAATCTTCATGTATGATTCCTATCTGACAACAAACTCTTCTAGAGAAATGAGACAGATTCCCTGCTGTTATAATGTCACCACACAGAATCTTCATGTATGATTCCTATCTGACAAGAAACTCTTCTAGAGAAATGAGACAGATTCCCTGCTGTTATAATGCCAGCACACAGAATCTTCATGTATGATTCCTATGTGACAACAAACTGTTGTAGAGAAGTGAGACAGCTTTCCTCTGTCGTGTGCCTCACAGAGGAGTGGCTCGTAATCTTGTGAATAGATATAGGGAAGCGGGATGTATTCCTGGTAAGAAACCGAATTCTTACAGAGGAAAACCTCGATGACATCGGAGAAAATCTAGAGTAAAGTCCAAAGAAATCTCTTATAAGTTTTGCACAGGAATCAGAAATTTCAGAAACCTCGACTTGGAATACCACTAAACTTATAAAATTAAAACCCTATAAGATAAATGTTTTTGAAGGATTACAACCACGTGATAATGTGAGTAGAGTTAATTTCTGCAATTGGGTGTTGGATAATGTTAATGATCGCCCTGTTGACCCGTATGGTTTTATTTACATGACCATGAAGAATTAACGATTGTTAATACAAATTTTGTCAAAAGGTGCGAGGGATGTGTGCACATCATTTCCAACACTCCCGTGAAGAAGGTATGTGGTTGTAGTTTTAATTTGCAGGCCACGTGTCCAAACGAACGCGTTGTGAATGGAACATTACCTGTTTTGAGGAGTGACTGGTTAAATTCCAGACTATCCAAAGCCCGCAGATGAGGAGTATCAGGTTCAACAGCCACAGTAAAGCAAACCGAGAAGACACCAAGGTCATTGCCATTGCGGGCATTGTTGTCAATTTATCTGGCACGTCAGGCATCCTCTCGGGAGGACAAACTGCTCCTAGGAAGTTGAGAAAGCTCTCAATGTTCTGAAACAGCAAATGGTTCGGGTGATAACACTTGCTGAAACACTTTAAATGAGAGAAGGAAAGGATGTAGGTGCATACCTTTGTTTTGCTGAGGTGTTGTAAAAATGTGATGGTGGCAACTATATCCAGCACGAGGTTCGCTACCGTTGTGAGTATCCATGGCAAATAACCGAAGAGAATCTTTGTCTTGAAGATACTGGTTCCTATATCATAAACAGGAAGGTCTTTCTTAATGATTTGCACACAAGTATTTAAGCTTGCCAGATTTTAAAAATGAAATTGCAGGAGATTTTGTAAATATATGTGCCCAGGATCTCCGGCAGAATGTATTGGAATTTTCTGAAACTATAATCACTGCATATCGGGCAATGCAACTGTGCAACACAGTTTGTAGATTAATTGAGAAATGTGGACCCTGCTTATAGTTGACTGCGACTGTTGCCCCAAGCGCCAGCGTCTGGAATCATTGGTTTAGAGCAGGGATGCACAGTGCTTTTCCCTCACACTGCGGCCACTACTCGACGGCTCGGGAGCCAGAGAAGGTTTATTATCCCCGTAACCGCCTCCCGTTCTCACAGTTACAATTACAATGATAATAACCACATACCTTATCATAAGAGATGTTGCCTTTCTCTATCGACACATTTCTGACATCTCAGGAAATTCTTATTCACACTGGAGAGTTCAATATCCGAAATCGAGTGAATTTCTCGTCTGATGTTTCCTTTTAGTTCTTAGAATCTATGGGGTATGTTGCACGCACCTTATTACTTTCTCTACTACGTATAGTAAGTAGGGGAAGTATTTCATTCCACCCAAAAATTCGATACCGAGATTTCACCGGAAATACATGTTTTGAGACCCCCTGAATCCAAAAAAAGCATTTTTGGAAACATGTTCGTGTGTGTGTCTCTGTGTGTGTGTGTGTGTGTGTGTGTGTGTGTCTGTGAACAGCATAACTCAGAAACGAACAGTCGGATAAACACCAAACCTGGTATTTAGGTTCAGTATCTTCCAAGGATGCGACACGAAGGTTTTCAAGAAAATCCCCCCACGCCAGATTATCCTTTACATGGAACATTTTTGAAAATTTTGATTTTCTCAAAAATGGCTCTAACGATTTTGATTAAAATATCATATGTTTAACATATTTTCATGACAAATGAAATGTATATCTCGAATTTTCTGGGAATGTCTTTAAAAGTATTCTTCATTGTGAACGACTTTTGCATAACTGGTAAACCATAAGAGATAGACAAAATTTTACTACACAAAAAATGTAGATCGCGTTAAAATACACAATTAATGTCATATGCATTTTTTAGTTGAGTGAACCATTTTCGAGGTATTACTTGTTATTCCCTTAAATTTTTCAATAGTTATTTTCTCAAATGGGAATTCGTTATTCATTTTTTTGTCTTGGATATGCAAAGAGTATTAATCTGTGGCAAACAGAATGGTGCTGCACATAGCAACCAGCTATTAAGAGATATGTCTGTGCTTATATTGTCCTTGCAAATACAAAACAAGGGGAAGATATTAGGCCTTAAGCGATGGTTAAATATTTTTAGAACTGGTCGCTATGTGTAAAATGTAATTGTCTTTGCATGTTAAAAGATCGTTTATGCAAATGTTTATCTCGATTACTATGAAATAGATGGGGAATAAGAGTTTGTAAAAATAGTTTGTACAAGAGTAGAGAAAGTCATGTGAGTGTAACACATCAGATTTTTTACTTTCTCTACTACGTATAGTAAGTAGGGGAAGTATTGTATTCCACCCAAAAATTCGATACCGAGATCTCACCGGAAATATATATTTTGAGACGCCCTGAATCCAAAAAAAGTATTTTTGGAAACATGTCCGTGTGTGTCTGTGTGTCTGTTTTTTTATGTGTCTGTCTGTGAACAGCATAGCTCAGAAACGAACAGCCGAATAAACACCAAACTTGGTATTTAGGTTCAGTATATTCCAAGGATGCGACACGAAGGTTTTCAAGAAAATCCCCCCCACCCCAAATTACCCTTTACATGGAACATTTGTTGAAAATTTTAATTTTCTCAAAAATGGCTAACGATTTTGATGAAAATATCATATGTTTAAGATAATGTCATGAGAAATGCAATGCATATCTCGAATTTTCTGGGAATGCCTCCAAAAGTATTTTTCATTGTGAACGACTTTTGCATAACTGGTAAACCATAAGAGATAGACAAAATTTTACTGCACAAAAAATGTAGATCGCGTTAAAATACACAATTTATGTCATATACATTTCTTTTGTTGAGTGAACCGTTTTCGAGATATTGCTTGTTATGTCCTTAAATTTTCCAATACTTCTACTTTTTCTCAAATTCGTTATTAATTTTTTTTATGCCCTGGACATGCAATGAGAATGGAATGCGCCACATAGCAACCAGCTCTTAAAATATTTGACTATCGCTTAAAAGCTACCATATTCCCCTTGCATCTACAAGAAAATTAGCAATAAGATTGACATCTCGATATCTCGATTAACATGAAGCATATGGAGAATAAGCGTTTGTAAAAATAGTTTGTACAAGAGTAGAGAAAGTCATGTGAGTGTAACACATCAGATTTATTTTATGTCCTGGACGTGGAAAGAGAATGGAATACTCCACATAGCAACCAGCTCTTAAAACATTTGACTATCGCTTAAAGCCTACCAATTCCCCTTGCATCTACAAGAAAAGTAGCAATAAGATTAACATCTCGATTAACATGAAGCATATGGAGAATAAGCGTTTGTAAAAATAGTTTGTACAAGAGAAGAGAAAGTCATGTGAGTGTAACACATCAGATTTTTTTATTTTACATTTACAAATGTTTGCTCTTGTATTTGGTAAATTTGACCACTGCTTTTCCTATCCTCTCCCTGAGCACCAGTTGTCTTGCATTTCAAAATTATGTGCCAATTGTTATCGTTCAAGTTACACAAAGAGCATTTTCTAAATTACTTTCTCCCTCAAAAAACATTATCAGAAAAAAACACAATCTTTGTATGTGTATGTTTATGAATAGCATAACTCAAAAACAAAACCCCGAATAAATACCAAACTTCTATTTAACTGACTAGTGTTTTCGCTGAAATCTCAACATGCAATGTTTGGGTGGAATATAATCTCGTACTTCTTCTACCTACTGGATATGTGGTGGAGAAAGGTAATAGCAAAACTATGACGTTCAGATTTTGGGATTTATTAATCTGATCCTCTTAGGTACATGTATAAGGCTATAATATAGAAAAAACCTTTTTTTTAAACTTACTGGATAATGCTATTTATATATATGTACCCAAAAGGATGCTATTACAAACACATACATACCTAGCAAGACGAGAGACGTGGCGGCCCATAAACAACTTAAAACAGCATAAGCTAAGTTTAACTGATGCGCTGTGTAAACCGATTCAAACCTGCTTGGCCATGTCACTGTTGTGTTCGTGGAACTGCTGGTGGTCGAATCGTCAATCCCTAGTTCCACATTTGGAGAAACGGCGCAGTCCGTGTCTGGAACAAGATTGAGCATTGTAATTCTTTTGTTCTTCCATTCCATTACTTAACTACTGTAGTGTAGATAAAACACACAGACCTCTAAGGATTGGTAGACGGTTTGGTAAAATATACCACGGAAGGTACGAGTATATAATGGAATGATATAAATGAACATCCATTATACTCGTAAGCGTTAGGACACAGGGTGTGTGAACAAATTTATCAGTTCAACAGTTTATGGGTCCACTTAATAAGTAAATCAAATTAAAATATATTTCCAAACTTTAATCGGCCAGGGAAGCTACTGCGCTATCCGTATTAATATTTGTTTTATAACACACTAGCTTGCATGGCTTTCTTGGTAGTGTAATGGTTATGCTTGGCGTCTGTCTCGTGAACGACCGTGGTATGGGTAGTATTTTTTCCCTTCCTTATTAATTCCTAAATGCTTAATCATATTCTCATTTACTTGCTATTGTGACCGCGCGCGCGAAGCTGTCTGCGGCCGCCGGAAAACGCATCCCAGGCCAGCACCTTGGAGTCCTCGACCGGCCTTCAAGTCCATTATGTGCCACTTCCCCGCAGTTTTTACTGCTCCAGAAGATTCGTTTCGGTCATTTACAATAGATTCCCATTTTAGAACATTCTGCTATTTACGTACTTCATTTCACTCTGCATCTTCTCCTTCCTGGCTTCCATTTATACCTCCATCTTCTCCATATCGGCATACATTTTACCTCCATCTTGTCCATTTTGGCCAATAATTTCTTAAGAATTTTCTCCATCGTGGCTTTTATATCCCACTTCTGACACCAAGTAGCAAATTAGAAGACCAGTTACTCCTAAACACACTTTATTTGTCACTAGCCCAAACGTTGCATTTGCAACACTTTTGATGCACACTCAGAACAGAACGCTAGTGACCCATCGAGTCACCACTAACAACTGAACTGCACTCGGCACTGTCAACTTTTAACTGATAAAACTCTACTACTTCTTGACTGCACTTAAACTTCGTAACTTCTTAACTAACTGAACTCTACGCACGGGCAAGAATATCCCGCGACAGAGCGAAATGTTCTATAATGGGGAAGTACTGGAGCAATAAAATCTACGGGGAAGCGGTACATTAATGGGTTCGCTGCCTTTCTACTGTCCTGAAGGCAAGTCGAGGGCCCCACCTAGGTGCCGGGACGGCATGCGCTTACCGGCGGCCGCAGGTCGCTTAGTGCGCCATGACGTCCGCCCAAGTATGTCAGGCATCACCTAAGATGTCCTCTGAAAAAAATACTGCGGAATCTTATAGATAGGTGTATAAAAATCCAATTGCACAAATCAGCCCTACCACCTTCACATGTGATTGTCTGTCCTGTAAGGTTTTCTGTAAACATCATAAAAAATGTCGCCAACAAAGAAGAAAGAAAAAAAACATAGGAACTTAAAAGGTTGGATCTATATTAACATGACAAAAACCTGCTTTAAAGCCCTATATACATAGAGAGCCAAAAAGCTATGAACCGGCTGCGCGGTGTTTTTCCTGTCCGCGTCTTCGGTGCTCGTTGCCGTCTGCCGCTATCATAGAAAGGCGCGGATGAAACCATACAACATTTTTAAAACTACTTTTAAAGGGTTTACTTACCAACTTTATGAAAGGAGATGCTGAAACTGGCCGCCATCGCTGTCCATACATTTTTGGCACCTCTTTAGGAAACTATCCATCACTCGCCGTAGTTCATGTTGAGAAATGCTGCCAATTTTCTGGCGGATATTTTGTTTTAATTCTTCCAGGGTGTGTGGGTTTGTCTTGTACTTTGTTTTAAGTTACTCCAGAGATAGAAATCGCAGGGCCAATTTTTTTCGAGTCAATAGTTGAAGCTCGTGCATACGTGAATACAATTTTGCCCCCTATTTTTAGAGAATTAACAGACAGGGAGCGTGATTTTCCCTTTTTTGAACAAGACTCTGCAACAGCTCATACGATGAGAACAATTGAAAGTGTGTTTGACGACAGAATTATTAGTAGAGATTTGTGGCCCCCTTGGTCCCCCGACATAACCCCCTGCGATTTCTATCTCTGTGGTAACTTAAAACAAAGTATACAAGACAAACCATGGTAGAATTAAAACAAAACATCCGCCAGGAAATTGCTAGCATTTCTCAACGTGAACTACGTCGAGTGATGGTGGATAGTTTCCTAAAGAGGTGCCAAAAACGACGGTGGCCAGTTTCAGCATCTCCTTTCATAAAGTTGGTAAGTAAAGCCATTAAAAGTAGTTTTAAAAATGTATGGTTTCATCCTCGCCTTTCTGTGATAGCGGCAGACGGCAACGAGCGCCGAGGATGCGGACAGGAAAACACTGCGCAGCCGGTTCGTAGTTTTTTTTGCTCTGCCTGTATTAAGACAACAGAGTAAGACGAGCGTTGTTTGACTTCAGCGGTCATACGATCATACTTACAAACTTGCTGAACTCCCTCATCCAGCAAAGTGGAATAATTTTGCAGTGACATGAAACTTAGAATACGTAAAATGTGCAGTAAATGTGCAAACATTACACGTAAAATTAATGGGAATTCTGTTTCATCAGAATCCTTGAAGATCTGCTTTATGTCACACATGCTGAAATGCTTCCTGGTACTAAACAAATGCGTATTACAGCAAATAACACCACAGGTTTCTAGTGCATAGTTTTCGCTTCATAACAACTATAAACAAAAGTGGGAAACATATCTGGCACCCATAGAATGCGAATAAAATAAGCAATTTCCGTAAGAGTGCTGATCTTACAATTCACGTCGCCCATTACTGAATGTTCGCGCCCTGCGTGCTAGAGGCCACCAGTGGTACAATCAAAATTTTAAGTCCGTATCAGGATCGTGATAAGCTCTGGCTTATCATAGCACTGTATACCATTGAGTCTGTAATGCTAAGTTACAACATAATACAATAACAATGTTTTGTCGTGTCCGTGGTGTAAATTTGTAGCATTTCGAATCTACCCACAAATCCATAAAAACGCCTCCTTTGCCGTAAAGTCGCAAAAAGGCATCCGCTTCCGTTCATTTTATAGGAAAACCGTGAAGGTTGCAAGTATGTTTCCACTGATGTGGAAATAAAGCCTTTTCCGAATCATGTTTATACTTTTTCATCCTCTTCATATCATGTTGACGGATGCTTCTTTACATCAGCGGAGCGATGGGCATGGCCGCGTTTTAAAGTCAGTGCTTGGTGGGTGCGTTCGCAAACTGTGAACTCGAGGGGTGCACGCGATGTCACTGGATATTTACGTCCCGTTTTTGGTCTGTGTTACCTTCCTACGATCTGTCCTTCCCTTTTTACTTCCTCTCCTAGTTTGTTTCATTCGTTTCTCCCCCTTTTCTTTTTACTTTTTCTACTACGTATAGTAAGTAGGGGAAATATTGCATTCCACCCAAAAATTCGATACCGAGATTTCACCGGAAATACATGTTTTGAATCCAAAAAAAGCATTTTGGAAACATGCCCGTGTGTATGTTGTGCGTGCGTGTCTGTGTGTGTGTGTGTGTGTGTGTGTGTGTGTGTCTGTGAACAGCATAACTCAGAAACGAACAGTCGGATAAACACCAAACTTGGTATTTAGGTTCAGTACCTTCCAGAGATGTGACACGAAGGTTTTCAAGAAAATCCCCGTCCCCGGATTATCCTTTACATGGAACATTTTTCGAAAATTTTAATTTTCTCAAAAATGGCTCTAACGATTTTGATTAAAATATCATATGTTTAAGATATTTTCATGACAAATGAAATGTATATCTCGAATTTTCTGGGAATGTCTCCAAAAGCATTCTTCATTGTGAACGACTTTTGCATAATGGTAAACCATAAGAGATAGACAGTATTTTACTACACAAAAAATGTAGATGGCGTTAAAATACACAATTTATGTCATATACATTCTTTTTTTTTTTGTTGAGTGAACCATTTTCGAGATATTGCTTGTTATTCCCTTAAATTTTCCAATACTTATACTTTTTCTCAAATGGAAATTCGTTATTCATTGTTTTGTCCTGGTAATACAAAGAGAATGGAATGCTTCACATAGCAACCAGCTCTTAAAACATTTGACTATCGCTTAAAGCGTACCATATTCCCCTTGCATCTACAAGAAAATTAGCAATAAGATTAACATCTCGATTAACATGAAGCATATAGAGAATAAACGTTTGTAAAAATAGTTTGTACAAGAGTAGAGAAAGTCATGTGACTGTAACACATCAAATTTTTTTCTCTCCGTGTGCTATCATTTGATACCGATTTATGTATACCTTTATGCTTTTCGCCTTCAGGGAGTACATAGGTCAACAGTGTTTTAGATATTCAGGTCTTCTTATAGTAATTTCTATATCCTGATTCCAAAAATAAGTCCATACTGTCGTATCACATACCATTTCTTTCAAAATTCATATCTTCCATTTTTAATTATTTGTGTATCTTTTATGTGATGATGAACCATTACACTATTACAACAAGGTCATCTATTTGAATAAAGCTATTATAAGGAAATGATTGACTGTTTTATGATAGGTGCCAGCACATTCTAAGCTGCTTACACAATTTTGTATTGAGAATTCATCTGTTATAGGGATTAATAGTTGTTGTATGTATAAAGCAAGAAATTAGTATTTAAATAATACGATTTTGTTATCTTTATCATATGTAACTCAGTACAGCATAATGGAAAGACGCTGTGCAAATAATCCAAATTCATTTTGTTATATTTGTGGTAGGTTGATTGTGTAGAAGCAGAAAAAAAATAACTTAATTTGTAAGAAAAGCGTACGAAGCCTTCTTCGGAATTGGAATAGGAGATCGATCCAAGTGTTGGGCTCCTCATAATGTGTGCAGTGTTTGTTTGAAGACAAAGGGGAAGAAACAATCACTACGTTTTGGAATACCAAGGGTGTGGCGTGAACCTCAGAATCACACTACTGACTGTTATATTTGTACATGCAACGTGAAGGGTTTTAATGCAAAGAACAAAACAGGAATTGTATACCCAAACTTGCCATCTGCTGTGAGACCTGGTATTCCTATACGTAAGCCAACCTAAGCCAGTAGTGAACTTTAGGATGCAACACGAGTCTCAAATTACGCTTAGTGTTTTCACATTTGGACGTCTTTCTTGACAACGTGGGGGCAGTCAGTGAGAAACACGGGGAGAGGTTCCATCAGGATGTTGGAGAAATGGAGAGGAGTTGCCAAGGATGGTGGAATTCTTTAATGTTTGCAGATTACTGCTGGATGCTCTGTAGGGATTCCTCTGAAACACACAAGAGAAAATCCACGAGACAAAACATTCGATATCAAACGAACAAAATCTTATTGACCTGCTGTTTATAAAATGAATTTAAATGTGATATTTGGCAATAATAAACCTCACAAATTCATTTATATATTCAGCTCTTATACAGTTCATGAGTATGTACATTTTTCGAAGAAAATATGTGTATACTTCATTTTTGATTTGTAGAAAAAACTGATGTGATGGAAGTCATTTTTTGAAATCAGCGGTACTGAAATATTAAGAATTACCTTTCAAAAGTAAAACAGCTCACAAAATATTTTTATTTGTAGACCTGTGTTAGTTTTCTTCTTTGTATTCCTCGCCGAGGTCGGCGATTTTTCAACCGTCGGGGAAATGCCACATATGATGTTGAGGGATACTTAGAAACCTGTTACAATTCAGTCATTTATTTTGATGGACATTTCTTTATTTCTGGATTGAATCATATAAATTATATTTCTTAGCTGATAGTTGTTAATTTCATATTTCTACATACATTTTTATTTTGTGGAGCATAATAAGATGGTCTACCACTTCCTATGAGAAATCGTATGGACTTTACCATGACATCCGTTTCCGCGGGAGTATGTGCAGCTTTGCAGAAACTTAGCTGCACCCTGGACTGTCATGCGTCATTAGAAGTGTTCGAGAACAATTTGAATACTCAACGCTGATTGGTTGCTAAGGCACAAGCCTTAGGCGGTGGCTCGTCTTATTTGGCATAACTTCCATCGTAATGATGGATGGCCCCCGCTGGCGGTGATTGCCTATGCAACGAGCCATAGACCCCAATTGAGGGGGGCCACTTTTGGCGACGCAAGTTGGGCATGTCGCTGTCGCCGCCGCTCCAGGGCTCTACAACACGCACCCTCAACATTATGTGACACGTTTCTAAGATAAGACCCGCAAGGGTAAAGCAATTATGTAGAAGGTCTTTTAACAAGGTCCTATCTTTAACATGTTATAGCTCTGCCGTTATTATCGAGTTACAGCAGTAATTTTATTTCATGTGGTTACAGTTATTATTGAAAAATATCCATGGAACGTTACAGCATTCAGCAACGCGTAGAAATTGTGAACATTTATTATCAGAATGGATCATCTGTTCGCCAAAGCTTCCGTGTATTGCATGAAGTATACGGTGTGCATAATCGTCCCTGCGAGAGAACGATTCGGCGTTTGATCGATAAATTTGAAAGAAGTGGTTCTGTCAGCGATCAAAGAACGCCTGTACGTAATCGACGTAAGCGCTCCAACGAAAACATAGGCGCCGTTCGTGAGAGTGTACGTGAGAACGGAAACCAAATCAATTGCTCGTCGAGCGCAAGAATTGGGGCTTTCGCTGACCACAACTTGGCGAATTCTGCATCCGGACTTGAAGTTTCACGCTTACAAAATGGTGTTAACTCAAGAACTAAAGCCCAATGACCATAGATTGCGTCGTGTATTCGCTGAGCAATTGGAAGCTGACCCGGATTTATGTCGAAAAATCATCTTCAGCGACGATGCCCACTTTTGGATGGATGGTTGTGTTAACAAAAAAATTGCTGCTATTGCAGCAATCACAATCCAATGCAGATTCAAGCACGACCACTTCATCCCCAAAAGGTTACTCTGTGGTGTGGATTTTGGTATGGTGGAATCATTGGTCCATATTTTTTCCAAGATGAAGCTCTATCAATGGAGAAAGATACTGGGCTCTTATAAGGGACTATTTTTTGGCCTCTATTGGATGGTATGGATCTCAGAAACATCTGGTTCCAGCAAAATGGTTCCACATGTCATACTGCTCTCGAAACAATCGATCTTTGGAAGGAGAAGTTCAGAGGTTTCATCACTTCCCGTGGTGGTGATGTTAACTGACCCCCGAGGTCATGTGATTTAACGCCGTTGGATTACTTCTTGAGGGGTTATGTTAAATCTCGAATTTATGTCAACAAGCCAGAAACAGTAAATGATCTTATGAATAACATCACGCGTGTTATTCGTGGAGTTGGACCTAATTTACGTTCTTCTGTCATTGAAAATTGGGGCAACCGTATACGCGCAACCCAACGAAGTCGCGGCGGTCACTTAATGATGTTCTCTTCCACACGCAATGACATTAATTGTGTTCCAAAATAAAAAAAAGAAATAAACCTCTATCATTTATAGAACGGGTTTTATTTAAGTTCAAAGATAGGACACTCTTGTTGAAAGACCGTATAGTTAAAGATATTTGTACACTTGTTGATCTCTAAGAGGCGAGCTTGATTGTGATGTGGCTTTGCTAAATTCAGATTGTTTATAATGGATAATAAATGGGTCAGCAAACTATATTAAGAGTTGGCTCTACCATCTTCTCTCTACTTACGCTCCCAGTCTCAATCCTAGTTGTATGACGGATGTTTCCTTCAACTCTGAAGATAGTTTTTTGTTAAATTCTGTATAATAAACAATTACGTACAAAGTCGCGTATAAAAAGTGACCCATTTCTCTAGATGACCACGTGTTTTTCTCTCGTAAGGTTGCCATTTTCAAGTAACCAACTTTTGACTCCACCCAGACGGTGTCAGTTCTCTGTTGCTGGGCTGTTCAGGAGCATGCAAACTAACCAATGAACGATGTTATAATCCATGTGGAAGGAGGGGTGGCTAGGATACCACCTCTAATAAAAGTTTCTCTACGATTAGTGCAAAAGGAAAGACTAAACCAATTACAAATATTCGTCCTAGAGAAAAAATCTGATGTGTTACACTCACATGACTTTCTCTACTCTTAAACAAACCATTTTTACAAACGCTTATTCTCCATCTACTTCATGTTAATCGAGATAAACATTTGCAGACTCTATCTTATTGCTAATTTTCTTGTAGATGCAAGGGGAATATATATTTACAGGGGCAATATAGAAATACAGTAGCCTTTAAGCACATACATATCTCTTAATAGTTGGTTGCTAGGTGCAGCACCATTCTCTTTGCCACAGATTATAACTCTTTGCATATCCAAGACAAAAAAATGAATAACGAATTCCCATTTTAGAAAATAAGTA
This sequence comes from Deroplatys truncata, assembly GCA_030765065.1. Taxonomy (NCBI): domain Eukaryota; kingdom Metazoa; phylum Arthropoda; class Insecta; order Mantodea; family Mantidae; genus Deroplatys; species Deroplatys truncata. Next base: position 22,164,258 of record CM060978.1, read on the forward strand.
TTGAAAAATTTAAGGAAATAACAAGTAATATCTCGAAAATGGTTCACTCAACAAAAAAAGTGTATATGACATAAATTGTGTATTTTAGCTCGATCTACATTTTTTGTGTAGTAAAATTTTGTCTATCTCTTATGGTGTACCAGTTATGCAAAAGTCGTTCACAATGGAGAATACTTTTGGAGACATTCCCAGGAAATTCAAGATATACATTTTATTTGTCATAAAAATATCTTAAACATATGATATTTTAATCAAAATCGTTAGAGCCATTTTTGAGAAAATTAAAATTTTCGAAAAATGTTCCATGTAAAGAGTACTCTAGGGTGGGGGGATTTTCTTGAAAACCTTCGTGTCGCATCTCTGGAAGATACTGAACCTAAATACCAAGTTTGGTGTTTATCCGACTGTTCGTTTCTGAGTTATGCTGTTCACAGACACACACACAGACACACACACGGACATGTTTCCAAAAATGCTTTTTTTGGATTCAAGGGGTCTCAAAACATGTATTTCCGGTGAAATCTCGGTATCGAATTTTTGGGTGGAATACAATACTTCCCCTACTTACTGTACGTAGTAGAGAAAGTAAAACGTGAAGAATTATTTACATGTGTGGTTAAACTGAAGAGCAATTGCGACATTTGCGTATATGAGAGCTTTCATCAGCGACATGGAGACGAATATTAAGTTGTTGCGGCTACTAAGAAAATATGAGGTAATGTTACCCTTCGGCAGTTCGACCATACTTTGGGGGAAGCAAAGTACCCTGCCAATCCACTAGCTAGAATTATCCTCTAAAAAGAAATGGGGCTAGATTTTGGCAGTACCAATATAAACAGCGCCAGTATATTGGCAAGTGTTTCGCTTTTTCACCATGGAAACTAACTGTGGTGGTCATACTTACAGAAATAGGTTAGGAAAACGAAATAACCAACTCTACTCTCGTTGTAGTGAACTTGTATACTGCAGTTGTACAGAGACAGGCCTATGTAGGCCAGGGCGATCGATAGTGCGCTCTCAATCTGTAACACAATAAATTTACAATAATAGTATATACCTTCACTATGAACATAACGTATAACCTTTCGTGTTCATTTCATCCCAATTTAATGGCTTCCATTATGATAAATGAAACGACCCAACGTCGATGCTTTATGCTAACCTCTCCCAGTATGAACGGATGAGGTGAGGGAACCGCAGGAGGCTATAGGCCGGTATGATTCCAAGCTTGATGATCCTGTCACATGGTCCACTCCTCAGAGAAGGCTGTCCTCTGGCGGAACCGGGGAAAACTCGACCCACCTGAGGCGGCTCAGAAAAGGCTGCCACCTGGCAAAGGACAAGCGAAATGGAAATGAAATTCGTGGTGAAAAGAAACCACCCCAGCATTCTCCTTGTCAACCAGGGAAAACCACGAAGTAGCCATGGTCAGAGCGGCCGGTCCTAGTAATCGAACCCAGGACCTCCCGAATGCGAGTCTCGCACGTTATCGCGGAGCCATCTCGCGCGGTAGTCCAAGGAAGTAATTGGAGAGTTGCATTTCATGTTCATAAATATAATTCGTGGAATGAAGGTAATTAAAAGATGTTCATTTAAGACAATGCATCGATAAAACTTGGTAAAAAATATGAACATTTTCGATTTTTTTCATTTTTATTATACTTATAATTTGCACTTTCATACTACAAAATTGGTTTTTAATATAAACAATTTTAAATTCACAAATGACAATTTATTTTGTCCGGTACACTCGCTTCCATTTATGCCGCCCCGCAGCTTTGGGAGGCATTCTACTGGCCTTCACAGGTGGAGTATGTATAGCAAGGAGGAGGTGCGTGTATATGTTTACCTTTTCGCGCATGTAGTGACGTCCTGTCTTAGGTGCACAGTTCTAGATTATTCACATATGAATATATAGCTTTGAGCAGTAGCTTTAATCGCCATCACTTATAATAACAGTGTTAAATACATAACTTAATAAAATCCTGTTTTGCACAATATCTCAGAGAAAGAGTATTTTTAATGGTAACATGATGTAAAACTGAAATGCTTTATATTTTTTACTACCAAAGACCACATTTATTACACATCATTGGAATCATCTGTCGAATCTAAATATACAGCTAAATAAAATAATGTTTTGCGCCACGAAAATGTGTTTTTAATGACAATATACTGTAAAACCTTTTACTCTCACGGAGAACACATTTACTAGACATCATTTTTAACAATCTCCATTCTTATCCAATACCTAGGCACCCAATCACTGTAAAAACCGTGACCCTAAACACTTATGTTCCCACATTTCATGTCAGTGTGCCCAGAGGGCAACGAGTGCCTAGGCGGCTAAATCAGTTATTGAATAAGAATGGAGAGAAAATGTAAATGTGTACTCTTTGAGAGTCGAAAGTATAATGTATTTCAGTTTCATATTATATTGTCACAAAAATATTTTTTCATGGAGAAATTCTGCAAAACAGGATTTTATTTAGTTATGCATTTAAACATGGTTATTATATGTAAGCTATTTCTCAAATATGTGAGTAATCTAGAATTGTGGATGTAAAACAGAACGCCACTGCATGCGCGAAAAGGTAAACAGATACACGCACCTCCTCCTTGCTATATACACTGCCGTTTGTGAAAATTGCAACACCAAGAAGGAAACGCATGAATTTAATAGCACAGGTTAGGTACATGACAAGTAACAAATGATAAACTTTTCAAATCTATACATGACCTTTGAGCCCTAGTATTCAGTATCTGGTGTGGCCTCCATGCGCTGCAATTAGAGCTGCTATACGCCGTGGTATTGAATCAAAAAGGTTCTGAATAAGTTCCTGAGGGATTTCCCTCCACGCATTCTGTATTCGAGCCCACAAATCCGTGACACTGGTTACTGGAGGACCGTGACGCACCAGATGCCGACCAACCATATCTCAGATATGTTCGATGGGCGACATGTGAGCCGAACGTGCAGGCCAGAGAAGCAGTGATACCCGTCGCTCTTCGAAGAAGGCTTGTACATTCCTCGCAATATGTGGCCGGGCATTGTCCTGTTGAAATGTGGCCTGGAGAGGCCTGAAGCAGGGGGAGTACCCAGGTTTTATAACCACCGTTAGGTACCGGCTGCTGTTCAAAGTGCCCTCAATTCTAGGAGGCGAGATCGGTTGTTGTAACCAATGGCACCCCAAACCATCACATCTGGTGTTTGTCCGCTATGCCGCTCAACAATGCAGCCCTCCAGGTTCCGCTCACCAAGGTACCGCCGGACACGTATGCGGCCATCACTATAGGACATGTTGAAGCAGGGCTCGTCCGAAAAGACTAAATTTTGCCACTCAGCATCCCAGTGACGGTGTTCACGTGCGCATTGCAGTCGGAGGAGCTTGAGGTTTCTGTACAATGGAAGCCGACGTAATGACATGCATGCAACCAGTCCAACCTGCAGCAGACGGCGACGAACCTTGATGCAGACAAGTTAACACCTGTTGCAGTGCTCCAGCATCGAGACAACACTGTGGATGAGGCTGTACGGTCCGTTATGGCCATGCGGACAAGATGACAGTCATCCCGTGCTGTGGCCATGTTCCGCGGTCCAGTACCCGCTCTTCGGTGCGTACGACCTTCATCTATCCACTGCTTCCACACACGCATCACTGTCGTAGCAGCATGCCCTGTACGAGCCGGTATGACAAACCCGCTTCCCAGAGACCGAACACACATGCGGATATGGTTCCCTTTGACGTTGACAAGGCATACTGGCACATACTTTATTGTTTCCACCTTGTTTGATAGCTCTGCACTGACTACACTGGGTGCAACACTGACCTTGTCGGACCGCCACGAGAGGGCTCTGCTCGGCCTACGTGCACTCCATCTTTCTGCAAACCTAATCACTTATTGCTTGCACACTCTTCTACACTTCCACCAAGTTTGGAGTTATTCGGGAAATTCTTTGTTGGTGTTGCAATTTTCACAAACGGCAGTGCATATACTCCACTTGTTAAGGCCAGTGGAATGCATCCCAAAGCTGCGGGGACGGCATAAATGGAAGCGAGTGTACCGTTTACGTAAAGCAACGCGTTGAACTTTAAATTGCATCTTTCTGTTTCATTTTTTCAGAATTTTTCACTTTTGAAAACGCTCCTTGGACAGAGTTTATAACCTATGAGTCTCAGGAATTACGGATTTAAAAATTGTTGTGCTAATTAAAGAATATTAAACAGTTCCTGAAACTATTTTCCGTAACTCAAATCCAAAGAGTTGAAAAATGCAATAACTGTAAGCAAACTGTATTCTCTCAAATTAATTCAAATTAAGAAATGCTTGCACAGCAATATCTTTATATTTCTATACTAAACTCAAATTAAAAATTTGGGACGATATGATGAACCGGAGGGTTCACCTTATCACCATATCAAAAAATGTTTTATTATGAAGTAAAACATTGTGTTAACAGCGCTTTAACATAGCTCGTTAATATTTTGTGTGCGCTATGTGTTTTTTGTGGACTTTTTTCATAGATGCATAACCTTATATCTCTACAAAACAATAGCCATCCTCTTATGTTTATTATCTACTGGTCTCAAACTCCATGATTCGCCATTTCACATTAAAATACACAATTATGTTTTTGTTCTAATACTAGCAAATGTTCTGTTACAAGCGCCTCAAACAAAATATTTAAGTATCAGACCAGCATTTAACAACGGAGCAAACAGATAGCAAACATCTACTGCTTGATTGCATATTACTTTGTTTACTAGTAGTAGTGGTATTTATAAAGTACAGTGGGTCGTAAGACCGTACAGGCTCTCCAGGAAAATACCTGGTTTGTACATGTGACTTGCAGAATGGACCAGAAAACAACTATTTTTATAATCGCCACACTATATACTACATACAACATGAACAATTCTCTGAATCACACACGCAAACACACACACGCACACAAGTGCTCAAGTACCACCTATATTTAAAGAAAGTTTACACAAACATCTTATCTCTTAGTACACGTACTTCCATTAAGTATGTGCCCAAGCTTGACCAGTTTTGGCTGTTTAGAATCAAGTCCCAGCATGCTGTCCTCCGTCTGTTGGAAGCCAAAAATACTTCCGGTAATAATTTTTTCCTAATACCCTCCGTCTGCACCCATGCTGCCAAAATATGCGTCTAGCCTTCCTGTTCCCCGCATAATGGGCAAATCCTCCTGCCAGCATCGTCAACATTCTTGCGAGCTTTCCACCCTCCCAACCTAAGCCATACATTGTTTACTACAAATAGTAAGTAAGGAAAGTATTGTATTCCACACAAAAATCTCTGGTTGAGATTTCACCGGAAATATATGTTTTGAGGCCATCTGAATCGCCCCAAAAGCATTTTTAGAAAAAGGACCGCACGCGAATGTCTGTGTCTGTTAACAGCATGACTTAAAAACGAAAATTCCAATAAATATTAAGCGTGATATTGAGGTTCAGTACCTCTAAAAATGTGACACGAAGATTTTCAAGAAATTTCCCCCACCCCAAACTACCCTTTACATGGAACATTTTCCTGAATTTTTTATTCTCCAAAAAACGGCTCTAAAAATTTTGATTAAAATGCCTATATTTAAATTACTTACATGACAAATAAAATGTTTATCTTAAATTTTCTGGGATTGGCCTGTGAAGTTCTCTTTATTCGGAAGGAATTTTGTATAATCTTGTATAACTGGTAAACGTTAAGTGATAGACGAAAACGTACTACACAAAAATTTAGATCTCTTTAAAACACACGCTTATTTCAAATAACTTCGTTGTGGCATAAGCCATTTCCGAGATATCCGTTATCAATGTCCGAATTGCTCAATACTTAACCATTCTTTCATAGTTCTGTCAAGTTTCAGTTGTTTCTTGCGATGTTATGGAAAGAGTATGAAATTTGAAGGCCAATTCTTGAACATTTGACAGTCACTGTTCCTTTTGTATTTATAATGGAATGTGTAATTTAGCTATTACTGCAAAATAGCTTAAAATGAAGTAGATAGAAAAAAATCTGATGTGTTACACTCACATGACTTTCTCTACTCTTGCACAAACTATTTTTACAAACCCTTATTCTCCATCTACTTATGTTAATCGAGATAAACATTTGCAGAGTCTATCTTATTGCTAATTTTCTTGTAGATGTAAGTGGAATATATATTTACAAGGGCAATATAGAAATACAGTAGCCTTTAAGCACATACATATCTCTTAATAGCTGGTTGCTAGGTGCAGCACCATTCCCTTTGCCACAGATTAATACTCTTTGCATATCCAAGACAAAAAATGAATAACGAATTCCCATTTTAGAAAATTATTGAAAAATTTAAGGGATTAACAAGCAATATCTCGAAAATGGTTCACTCAACAAAAAAATGTATGATATAAATTGTGTATTTTAACGCGATCTACATTTTTTGTGTATTAAAACCTTGTCTATCTCTTATGGTTTACCAGTTATGCAAAAGTCGTTCACAATAAAGAATACTTTTGGAGACATTCCCAGGAAATTCAAGATATACATTTTATTTGTAATAAAAATATCTTAAACATATGATATTTTAATCAAAATCGTTAGAGCCATTTTTGAGAAAATTAAACTTTTCGAAAAATCTTCCATGTAAAGGGTACTCTGGGGTGGGGGGATTTTCTTGAAAACCTTCGTGTCGCATCCTTGGAAGATACTGAACCTAAATACCAAGTTTGGTGTTTATCCGACTGTTCGTTTCTGAGTTATGCTGTTCACAGACAGACAGACAGACACACACACACACAGACACACACACAGACACACAGACACACACACGGACATGTTTCCAAAAATGCTTTTTTTGGATTCAGGGGGTCTCAAAGCATATATTTCCGGTGCAATCTCGGTATCGAATTTTTGGGTGGAATACAATACTTCCCCTACTTACTATACGTAGTAGAGAAAGTAAGAATCTGATGTGTTACACTCACATGACTTTCTCTACTCTTGTACAAACGCTTATTCTCCACATGCTTCATGTTAATCGAGATGTTAATCTTATTGCTAATTTTCTTGTAGGTGCTAGGGGAATATGGTAGGTTTTAAGCTATAGTCAAATGTTTTAAGAACTGGTTGCTATGTGGAGCATTCCATTCTCTTTGCATGTCCAGGACATAAAATTGAATAACGAATTTGAAAAAATAAGTATTGGAAAATTTAAGGGAATAACAAGCAATATCTCGAAAATGGTTCATTCAACAAAAAAATGTATATGACATAAATTGTGTATTTTAACGCGATCTACAGTTTTTGTGTAGTAAAATTTTGTCTATCTCTTGTGGTTTACCAGATATGGAAAAGTCCTTCACAATGAAGAATACTTTTGGAGACATCTCAGAAAATTACATTTCATTTATCATGAAAATATCTTAAACATATGATATTTTAATCAAAATCGTTATAGCCATTTTTGAGAAAATTAAAATTTTCGAAAAATGTTCCATGTAAAGGGTATTCTGGGGTGGGGGGATTTTCTTGAAAACCTTGCTGTCGCATCTGTGGAAGATACTGAACCTAAATACCAAGTTTGGTGTTTATCTGACTGTTCGTTTCTGAGTTATGCTGTTCACAGACAGACACACAGACACACACACGGACATGTTTCCAAAAATGCTTTTTTGGATTCAGGGGGTCTCAAAACATGTATTTCCTGTGAAATCTCGGTATTGAATTTTTGGGTGGAATACAATACTTCCCCTACTGACTATACGTAGTAGAGAAAGTAATAAGCTTTCTTAAAGATGGTTTGTATACCCACTAATAAACTATAGAGGGTAGAGAAAGCCATGTGAATGTAACTCAGATTTTTTTTGTTTAGTATGTTTTCGTCTTCGGTTAACCTTTACCAGTTAAACAAGATTATACAAAATTCCTTGCAAATGAAAAAATCTTCACAGGCTATTCCCTGAAAATTCAAGACATACGTTTTATTTTCATGTAAATGTAATGAATATCTTGTATTTTAGTCAAATTCGCTTCAGCCATTTTTAAGAAAAACGAAAATTTTGAAACTAGTTCCATGTAAAGGTAGTTTGGGGTGGATGATTTTCTTGAAAACCTTCGTGTCGCTTTGATCCTGTACTTAATCTTCAAGTTTGGTATTTTCAGACTTTTCGTTTTTGAGTTAAGCTGTTCACAGATACACTCACGGACCCTTTTCTAAAAACGATTTTTTACTTTCTCTACTACGTACAGTAAGTAGGGGAAGTATTGTATTCCACCCAAAAATTCGATACCGAGATTTCACCGGAAATACATGTTTTGAGACCCCCTGAATCCAAAATAAAAGCGTTTTTGGAAACATGTATGTGTGTCTCTGTGTGTCTGTCTGTGAACAGCATAACTCAGTAACGAAAAGCCGGATAAACACCAAACTTGGTATTTAGGTTCAGTATCCTCCAGAGATGCGACATGAAGGTTTTCAAGAAAATCCCCCCACCCCAGATTACCCTTTACATGGAACATTTTTCGAAAATTTTAATTTTCTCAAAAATTGCTCTAACGATTTTGATTAAAATATCATATGTTTAAGATATTTTCATGACAAATGAAATGTATATCTCGAATTTTCTGGGAATGTCTCCAAAAGTATTCTTCGTTGTGAACGACTTTTGCGTAACTGGTAAACCATAAGTGATAGACAAAATGTTAGTACACAAAAAATGTAGATCGCGTTAAAATACACAACTTATGTCATATACATTTTTTTTGTTGAGTGAACCATTTTTGAGATATTACTTGTTATTGCCTTAAATTTTCCAATACTTATACTTTCTCTCAAATTCGTAATTCATTTTTTTATGTCCTGGACATACGAAGAGAATGAAATACTCCACATAGCAACCAGCTCTTAAAATATTTGACTATCGCTTAAAGCCTACCATATTCCCCTTGCATCTACAAGAAAATTAGCAATAAGATTAACATCTCGATTAACATGAAGCATATGGAGAATAAGCGTTTGTAAAAATAGTTTGTACAAGAGTAGAGAAAGTTATGCGAGTGTAACACATCAGATTTTTTCTGGGTGGAATACAATACTTTTGCCTTTATGAAATGTACAGTCTCATGCCTTTCATGGAGACTTATTGCGGTGACGTTTATTTCACAGGGTCCAAAGTAGCGATTCCTAATGCTATTTGTATTGTCTTCAGAACATGATTTTAAATTGTGCATAACCAAGAACAAGTTGTATAAGCCGCAGTGACGTATCGCAGTGCTAAAATGTTGCAATAGCTACTTACCAAGCAGAATATTGCTATAAGAAATGAGACGATACGCCAAACAGTTTCACTACCTCCCATGGTGGAGTATTGCCGTGCAATAGAAGGATTGCTGTACAGACAAAGATAAGATAAACATAAGTTTCTGCAGAGCATGACGTACCGTGTTATCATCAGATCGCTGTGTTTCTATCTCTCCTGAAAAATATCGTCCGCTTCCTACAGACTCAGGAGTCTTTCAAATGTATTGACAAATGTAATCCCGAAAACCAATCAACCCATTTTGACAATTGTTTCATCATTGAAACGTCCAAGTCTTTCTGACGGACATGCAGCTATAAAACACCATCTAACTTCATTCCATCGATTACTAAAATATTAAGGTAGTCTGAACACATGGATATTACACCTTAAGTGTGTTAAATTACCACTGGAGGCAGTATTTTATATCATAACATACTGTGAATGTCAGAGTGATTGTAGTGTAAATTAATATTATTGTATGTACATCATTTTAAATGTTTGTTAGCCATAAGTATTGTTAGGAAATAAGTTTACACGGCCACACTGAAACTGACAATAGAAGTGGGTAACAATAAACCAGGGGGTGAGTTGCTTATCGCTAAGAAGAGATAAACAAATGACGCCAGGGTAGCGTGCCTTTTTTTAGAAATGGAGGGAATATCTTCCCTAGAGTATATATGTTAGTAGCAGTGATTGGCTGACAAAAGAGACGCTAAAGTGGGTGCGATTTGGTAACCAATAGCAGCTATATTATAATGCTTAGGCAATTCGAGGTGAAGGAGTATATATTCTGAGCCATAAGCAAGTGTAAAGTTTTGAAGAATCTTTCACGAGGTACACGTCACGCAGTTCTGAAGAATCTCTCACGAGGTGCACGTGGCAGAGTTAGTTACAAAAATGTAAAGTACGCGAAGTAATTGGTGCGCGGCAACTAAACCGACTGTAGTTACATTCGGAAATATGACAGTTTCAATCAGGCGTGTATAAAGATTAAATGTGTGAATTATTAATTAAGTGTGACAGCAATAAAATTGTAAAAATAAATTCTTTTATCAGTGTTATCTTTTAGCAACAACTCCTTTCCGTTTACACGCCCTGCTTAGAGATACTTGCTCGACTGAGTTATAATAGCTAGCCGGAGGACAATGTACCCAAATTTAAAATAATAAAACATGAGGCGTCCAGTAAATAAAATAACACGAGCCATGAGAACTGCGACACACTGCTCTTAAAGCTCTCAATGGTTTTTACTGAAATTTTTTATGAATTATCCTATAAATAATGACAATTATTTCAAGAGGTTGTTTGCATTGATAGCTTATGTATTTGAGTCCGTAAAAATTATTTCATTCAACAGAAAAATAATAAAAATTACTGTTAAAACATGTGAATTCATACATCCTTTTCTCTGATACTACTTGCAATGCAGAATCACACTTTTGCATGCTTGTTCTTAGTATAATCAGCTATCTTCTGAACCTCAATTATTATATATCAATTATATTCAATTATATATTCACTAGAAATTGAAAAAAATTATTTGCATAGTCAAAAAGGTAAAAATGTGGAAAATTTGCTTTGGTTTTGCTTTCTTAATATCACTAACATACATTATAAAATTATGATTGTGGCTCAGAACGTTTAAACATGTGTTGTATACGTGTACTGAAAATTTCAGCTCTCTACCTCTCATACTTTCTGAGAAAAAGGCATAAGTGTTTGAGAAAACTGAATTTAAAGTTTGAACATTAAAATTCTGACTGCCTTCAGGGTCATAATCATCTGCACCTTCACTACTAGGTTGCTTCAGCTTTTCTGATTGCCTTCTCTTGGTCCTGACCTCTTTTGTTGGTTGTTGAACTATTCGCTGGATATAGTCGTTCGTTGTTGAAGGATAAAAAATGTTCTAAAAAGGGGCGTTGCATGAGGGCTTTAAAGGAATGCAGACTAGCATTTAAATGGTATTTAAATGTCTTAAAAACTTCATATCTCCCCAAAAGTAAAGGTTTTTTCAACAAGAGTGTCCTATCTTTAACATGTGATAGCTGCCGTTGTTATTGAGTTAGAACAGTAATTTTGTTCATGTGGTTACAGTTGTTATTGACATATATCCATGGAACGTTACAGCATTCAGCAACGCGTAGAAATTTTGAAAATTTATTATCAAAATGGATCATCCGTTCGCCAAACCTTCCGTGTATTGCGTGAAGTTTACGATGCGCATAATCGTCCCTGCGAGAGAACGATTCGGCGTATGATCGATAAATTTGAAAGAAGCGGTTCTGTCAGCGATCAAAGAACGCCTTACGTAATCGATGTAAATGCTCCAACAAAAACATAGGCGCCGTTCGTGAGATTATGCGCGAGAACGGAAACAAATCAATTGCTCGTCGAGCGCAAGAAATGGGGCTTTCGTTGACCACAACTTGGCGAATTCTGCATCTGGACTTGAAGTTTCCCGCTTACAAAATGGTGTTAACTCAAGAGCTAAAGCCCAACGACCATAGGTTGCGCCGTGTATTCGCTGACTGGGTTATGGAGCAATTGGAAACTGACCCGGATTATGATCGAAAAATCATCTTCATCGACGAAGCCCACTTTTGGATGGATGGTTGTGTTAACAAACAAAATTGCCGCTATTGAAGCAATCACAATCCAATGTAGATTCTAGAACGACCACTTCATCCCCAAAAGGTTACTGTGTGGTTTGGATTTTGGTATGGTGAAATCATTGGTCCATATTTTTTCCAAGATGAAGATGGAGAAGCTCTGTCAATGGAGAAAGATACCGGGCTCTTATAAGTGACTATTTTTGGCTTCAATTGGATGGTATGGACATGTCATACTGCCCTCGAAACAATCGATCTTTTGAAGGAGAAGTTCAGAGGCTTCATCATTTCCCGAGGTGGTGATGTTAACTGACCCCCGAGGTCATGTGATTTAACGCCGTTGGATTACTTCTTGTGGGGTTATGTTAAATCTCGAGTTTGTCAGCAAGCCAGAAACAGTAAATAATTTTATGAATAACATCACGCGTGTTGTTCGTGAAGTTGGACCTAATTTACGTTCTTCTGTCATTGAAAATTGGGTCAACCGTATACGCGCAACCCAACGAAGTCGCGACGGTCACTTTAACTGATGTTCTCTTCCACACGTAATGACATTAATTATGTTCCAAAATAAAAAAAGAAATAAACCTCTATCATTTATAGAACGTGTTTTATTTAAGTTCAAAGATAGGACATTCTTGTTGAAATACACTATATATATTTTCTGAAACTGGAAGTAATAGATATTTAATAGTGACTAAAACAAAAGATGTGATTTTTGACCGTTTCAGAGTACCTTGTCCCCTTAAAAATGATTTATAAAGCCCTTGTACTTGAATACGAGCTCATTAAGTCATAAAATAACATGCTTGTAAAGAAGGCCTTGATCTTTAGTTGAGAATGCCATGAAGTAGAAAATTGTTGTTACTCCGCAGCCTTCTAAGTGGAGGAGCTCGTGACGGTTTGCTGTTACTGTGAAGTGATATGTTGTATTATTTTAACACTACGGTATAATTAAACTAAATTACTAGATGATTTCCAAGTTCTTTGAAGTAATAACTTAATGTAACATGGTTTGTGAATGTTTTATTACTTATTACTTTCTCTTACACCCAAAAATTCGATACCGAGATTTGACCGGAAATATGTTTTGAGACCCCCTGAATCAAAAAAAAAAAAAAAAAAGCATTTTTGGAAACATGTCCGGGTGTGCGTCTGTGCGTGTCCGTTTGTCTGTGTGTGTGTCGGTGAACAGCATAACTCAGAAACGAACAGTCGGATAAACACCAAACTTGGTATTTAGGTTCAGTATCTTCCAGAGATGCGACACGAAGGTTTTCAAGAAAATCCCCCACCCCAGACTACCCTTTACATGGAACATTTTTCGAAAATTTTAATTTTCTCAAAAATGGCTCTAACGATTTTGATTAAAATATCATATGTTTAAGATATTTTTATGACAAATAAAATGTATATCTGGAATTTTCTGGGAATGTCTCCAAAAGTATTCTTCATTGTGAAAGACTTTTGCATAACTGGTAAACCATAAAAGATAGACAAAATTTTACTGCACAAAAATGTAGATCGTGTTAAAATACACAATTTATGTCATATACATTTTTTTGTTGAGTGAACCATTTTCGAGATATTGCTTGTTATTCCCTTAAATTTTTCAATACTTTTCTCAAATGGGAATTCCTTATTTATTTTTTGTCTTGGATTTGCAAAGAGAATGGTGCTGCACATAGCAACCAGCTATTAAGAGCAATGTCTATGTTTAAAGGCTACTGTATTTCTATATTGCCCTTGTAAATATATATTCCCCTTACATCTACAAGAAAATTAGCAATAAGATAGAGTCTCGATTAATATGAAGTAGATGGAGAATAAGCGTTTGTAAAAATAGTTTGTACAAGAATAGAGAAAGTCATGTGAGTGTAACACATCAGTTTTTTTATTGCTAATGGTAATCTATTGTACAGTGCTTTTCGTTCACACTGTGGCTACTGCACGGCGCTCATTCGCCGTAGCATAAACTCCCACCGAAACAGTTATAATATCCCAGTAACTGTCTCACGTTCTCACAGTTACAATTACAATGATAATAAGCACATACCTTATCATAAGAGATATTGTCCTCTTTCCATATATTTCTGACATCTTCTCAGGAAATTCTCATTCACACTGGAGAGTTCAATATCCGAAATTGAGTGAATTTCTCGTCTGTTTTCCTTTAGTTCTTACGATGTATGTGGTTTGTTGCATACACCTTATTTTTCATGTAATTATCAGAGTCGGATAAATTCGTGTAATTAGATTTTGCGAAATGATACAGTAATTGACCCACATTCAATATTCTTCTCTGACGAAGCATGGTTCTATGTTTCGTCGCAAAATAACACATATTGGAGTACAGAGAAACCCGGTTTTACACAAAGATTCCCTTGCATGACGCGAAAATTGGTGTGCAATAAATGCATACAGAATAATAGGACCTAAAATATTTTTGAACAAACAATAAATGCAGAGAGGTACAGGAGTACCTCAGACTTTTTTAAACAGCTGACTCACGTTGAGCGTTCAGTCCAGATTTTCCCAACAAGTTATTCCTATCGCGCATACAACTAAATCATCGATCCCCGGCGACCGCGTACTCTGATTCATGGGTTTTTCGTGGTTTCCCCGGGTAGTAAGGCGAATGCTGGTTGTAGGACCAGGCAACGGTGTTCGGCGGTGGCTTGCGCTCTGTAAAAGTTTCTTCCCTGGGGTCGCTGCAGTACCGCTCAGTTAGGTCTCTCTTCAGCGTGGGGGGCCCTGGAAGTTGAGGGCTTGTGGGTAGGGGCCGTGCGAAGGTGGATGTGTTCTATCTGGAAACGTTAGGGACCCCGTCCATGCTTGCTCCCGTCGGGTCTCTCCCCTCATCCTTCCCTCCCAGGGCTCACGTTGGAAGCAAAAAGGGCCGACTGGCCTGCGTGCGGTGCTCTGTCCGGGTTCCGGGGGCGCCTACATGATACGTACCTTTACCTCTATCTTTTTCGATAAAGTAAACATTCGGCAATCATGGTACCAGAAATTATTGATGATACAATTAAACTTAAGACCGACTGCTGGTAAGCAAAACTTAATTTGACATGCCCTTTAGTTCATACTTTTACCGTATACATTGCTGTCACATCTACATATAACGTATTGCTTTATATTTCAGTAACAAAGTCCTCTGGTCAGAAACAATGCTTCTGTTAACATTAAAGTTATATGCAGGTGATAGCAATTGCAGCTGGGGTTTTTCCAGCATCTCGAAACTTGGAGCATGCAGAGCTATCAAAATTGTTTCACACAATTCTAAGCTAACTTTCGTATCGCAATTCTTCCCCATGTTTACTTTTTCCTTGCTCCATAGTAATTTGTCCGCTTGCTTGCACTCTATTACACGCTTATGCCGCTTCACAACTTCTAGGGGAATGCTGACTGCTTGAGAAGTAAGTTCTACGTTTTGACTGAGATTTTGGTCACTTTAACGTTATGTTACTGGATAGCCTAGAAAAACTTACAGGAACAACGTCGCCTTAAACAAACGATGGGAAATCGCTCGATGCCCATGCGCAAGCGTTACAAACTTTATGTTCCGTGGAGTTGTTCAGCTCAGTAAAGCCGAACCCGGTTGCCTTACTGCGAAACTCGCAAGGCTTAAACCACAGCTTAAGCGTCGTTCATAGCTTGCTAAAACTGCGGCCCTTAATGCGAATTCTGCAAGTGAAATACACCAACAACTCGGAAGTCGGAGGAAAACTGTAGGGGAGAATGTTTTATATCCCCCCCACTTCCTAGATGTCCAGAAACTCAAATATTATAATGGGTTTCAAAAACATAATATGAGGAGCTGTAATTAAATCATTAATAAATAAATAAAACTATCATTTTCAATTTTATGGTGTTTTTTTCTAATTCCATTTCTTCATTGTTTTAACATTTGTATTAATGACTTGTGACGTAGTAGTTTTCCGCCAAAAATAAAAATAGTTTGTCACGTTGAAGCTGCTGTTTACGCTGAAATCTCGGACTCGTCTTCATCGCTGCAAAAAAGCAAAGTGAAACATAATTCAGTACGTTAGCCACAATTTCCTATTTAATGAAAATTTAGAGCATAACAAAATGTAGAAAATGTAATATTATAGTCAACAAGTGAACAGACTGAGTAACGTTTCAGTAGAAAAATGTGTATACTGGCGTGCATAAAATGTGGCCCATAATGGAACGGAGGTGTTTATGTTGGTACTGATAAAATTTAGTCTCGCCCCCTACCAGCATGACCACCTCTATTTTTCGAGCATAATTCTAGCCATTGGATTGGCAGGATACTCCACCAAAACATGGCGGAACTGCCGAAGGGTAAAATTACAACTTAAACATTATGTTTTCATGCTACAAGTAAGTATATAAGTATACAAATTACTCTTACTGATTATTCTATCTACTTCATTTTAATTTAAATAAACCTTTACAGAAACAGCTACATTACACATTTCGATATAGATACAAAGAGAACAGCGATAGTCAAATGTTTAACAACTGGACGCTATATGCTGCCTTAAAATTCCATACTGTTTCCATGACATCGCGAGAAACAACTGAATGTTGACAGGAACTTGAAAGAATTACCAAGTAATGAACAATTTGAACCATTAATAACGTATATCTCAAAAATGGCTTATGCCACAAAAAAACTTATTTGAAATAAATTTGTGTTTTAAAGACATCTACATTTTTGTGTAGTACGTCTTTGTCTATCGCTTAACGTTTACCAGTTATGAAGGTTATACAAATCTCCTTCCGAATGAAGAGAACTTTACAAACTACTTCCAGAAAATTCAAGACGTACATTTTATTTGTCATGTAAATATATTCAATGGGTGATACTTTAATGATAATCTTAGAGCCATTTTATAAAATAAAAAAAATCCAAAAATGTATTCCAGGTGAAGGGTAGCTGGGTTGGAAGGATTTTCTCGAAAATTTTTGTATTGCACCCTTGGAAGATACTGTGCTTAAATACCAAGTTTGGTGTTTATACTACATTTCGTTTTTGAGTTATGATGCTCTGAGACACACAGACACACACGTATATGTTTCCAAGAATGTTTTATTTGGATTCAGGAGACCTCAAAGCATGTACTTCCGGTAAAATCTCGGTATCGAATTTTTGGGTGGAATGCAATATTTCCCCTACTTACTATACGTAGTAGAGAAGATAATAAATTTTCGTAAGGACAATTTGTATAACCACTAATAAATGATAGAGGGTAAAGAAAGTTATGTGAATGCAACAAATGGGAATTTTTAAATACCTTTTCAAAGATGTCAGTGGCGCTATGCTTTTAAAGGCATGACAGAAAATAATTGGAACCGTTGGCACTAGAAAGCTGGCATTTAGCTTAGTTTAACAAACCCCCCCTCTTGAAAAGCTTTAAGGGCTTTACCAATGTTACATGCCACAACATAACTAACTAGTAGTCGTTTTTCTGTCATATTTTGTGATTTAGTAGCAGAAATAGCGTGCTTCTCCTTTAGCTCAGTTAGTTTCTTGGCTCGTTCCAATTCTAAAATGAATGTATAAACGCCACGCAAGTAATCTGTAGTTCTGCAGCTGCGGCAGCTTTCAGTTCCGCATATTCAGCATGGCATGTGCAATAGTGTCAATGTATATTACTTCGTAATATGCCATGTATCATTTTCTAACATATCAGACACTTAATGTTTTTGTTATATTCAGAAAAAAAAACAAATCTTCCCATTCCATTTGGAACTTCCTCTTCTTTGATGTTGAAGGAGCTGACAATGTCATTATTCGTGGCACACCCACTGTTCATGCCTCTCTCAAGTCTATCGATAGCTGCGCAAAGGGAGAACAGACGCTGGTGATTACCAGCGATTACAGGGATGTAATCGCGACGCACGATGTAACAGCGAGTCCTATTTTGGACGCCTTTATGATTACTAGACTCATGAAGCTGTCATTACATTTTATATGGGACATTAAGATGTGAACACCGTGACCATATTAAGTGGCACATTCAACACAAGTACCTGGATGCTGATGTTTAACAGGCGGAATGTGATACGCAATAGAAAGTTGTTTTACATTTTCCTTTAATGGTGTTTTCTCAAAATAACACGTTTTGTAATAAATGCCCCGTTTTCTCTGGAACTATAAGTGATAGAAGGATGAATTTTTGAACAAATGATGACAGAAAAACAGCTATGAAACGCACCCACTTTGAACCGTAATACAGGGTGATTTTAAATGATGGACCCATTTTATAAAATTCGTATTTATTAAAGTACAAATCCAACATGAACCATTTTTTTACCAATAAACAGAGGAATTTTCAAAGTTTTGTTTAATACATTATAAATGTTCAATCTGTCCACCGTTTGCTGCACGACAAACATCTACGCGATAGCCAAACTCGTCCCACACACGAGCAAGCGTGTCTTCTGTTACTGAGTGCACGGCACAGTGATACGGTTCCGCAGGTCGTCCAGAGTTGTAGGTAGAGGCGGGACGTAAAAAGCTTCCTTAACATAACCCCGTAATAAATAGTCACATGGGGGTGAGATCAGAAGATCTCGGAAGTCAGAAGTGTAGAGCCAGGTCTTCATTTACCCTGTGACCTATGCAGCGCTGAGGAAGGGATTCATTCAAAAAGCCTCGTACATCGCTGTGCCAATGGGGCGGAGCTCCATCCTGTTGGAAAATGAGGTCCTGTGAATCTTCCATAATTTCCATTGTTCCAACATGTCCAGGTACGTTATTTGAGTTACAGTTTTTTCCGCAAAAATAAATGGTCCATAAACCTTTGTACGGGATAAGGCACAGAACACGTTTACCTTCGGTGAGTCTCTTTCGTGTTGCAATGTTGAATGTGGATTTTACAAACCCCATATGCGAACATTGTGTCTGTTAACTTTTCCACTGAGTCGCTTCATCGCTAAAAATGATACGCTGTAGAAACGCGTCATCCTCCATCATTCCTAGCACATAACCACAAAATTCGAGTCGCTTCTCTTTGTCTTTAGGTTTAAGAGCCTGCACAAGTTGTAATCGGTAGGGCTTGTACAGCAAACGCCGTCTCAGAACTTTCCATACAGTTGGTTGAGGTATTTCTACTAGCTCTATAGGTAGACTTACGTGGACTGCGAACAAAACTGTCTTCAATCCGTCTGACACACGCGGTCGGCCTGCGCTTTTTCCTTTATACACACTTCCAGTCTGTTTAAATTGCGTAAACCAACGGCTAATGCTTTTTCTGGTTGGTGGTTCAATACCGAATTTGCTATGAAATGCCCGCTGCACTACAATTTGCGAACTCAATAACGCAGAAAACCTTATGCTCCACAGTAGCCATGTCACTACGTACTGACAGTGAAACGCAATGCCAACCTATTGCGCGAGCACTCTACCGGCCGCTTCTAAAACCATCACCGCCCGCCGAAAAAACTTTGAAACTTCCTCTTTTCATTGTTATACAGATTGTTCATGTTGGATTTGTGCTTTAATAAATACGAATTTTATAAAATAGGTCCATCGTTTAAAATCATCCTGTATATGTGTATTAGTTTGGTTATAACAATTATTTCGCTTAAAAATTATTTTAAAAATAAAAATAATTTTGAAAAACATATCTTCTTTTTAATATGTGTGGCAGTATTTTATATCACAACAATGTAAATGCCAGAGTGATTATAGTGTAAATAAGCATTATTGTATGACATTGATTTGAGATGTTTGTTAATTATAAGCATTGTTAGGAAATAAGTTTACACGGCCTCACTGAAACTGACAATAAGAGCGGGCAACAATGTAGCGAGGGGGTGAGTTGTTTATCAATTATAAGAGACAAGCAAATGACGTCAGATTAGCGCGCTTTTCTTAGAAATGGAGGGAATTTCTTCCCTAGAACATATGTGTTCGTAATTTTGATTGGATATAAAAATAGACGCTAATGTTGGCGCGTTTTATTAACCAATAGCAGCTCTGTTATAATGTTTAGGCATATTGGGGCGAGGGAGTATAAATTCCGTGCCAGAGACGGGTAACGCGCAGTTTGACAGAATAATTCACAAGGCAAACGTCGTTCAGTCCAACAGAAGCACTCGCGGGCAATACGTCGTTCAGTCCAACAGAATGGTACAAAGGTTATACGTCGCTCAGTTAAACAGAAGTACTCGCGGGTAATACATCGTTCAATCTAACAGAATCATACAAAGGTTATACGTCGCTCAGTTCATCAGAATCATTCGCGGGTTACACGTCGCACAGTTTAACAGAATCTCTCGCGTTGTAAAGTTAGTTATAAATGTGAAATACGCGAATTAATAATGTGCAGTAAATAAGTGATTATAGTGATATTAGAAAATATAACAGTTTCAGTCGGGCGTGTATCAAGATTAAATATGTGAAATTAAGGAAGTGTCACGGCAATAAAAATGTAAAAACAAATTCTTTTATCAGTGTTATCTTTTAGTAACAAATCCTTTCCGTTTACACACCCTGTTCAAGAGATATGCTCGACTGAGTAGTAATAATAGCTAGCCGGAGGACAAAGAACCCAAAACTCAAACTAGTATACAATAACAGGCGCTCAGCAATAAGATAACACGAACGATACCACGACATATGCATTTCTTCATAAATGTAGATCAATTTACTTAAACATATTGTACCTTTATTCTGCAAAAATGTCAAAATGATAATTGCCGAGGTAACGGGTCTTTAAACAATCTAATTTAATTCAATGCCATAACCGGGATTTGAATTTAGTGTCGTGCCGGCATGTTGCCATGGTAACTCAGTGGTTAGAGCAACCGGACGGAGACCGGGAGATCCGTGGTTCAAATCCCGCTTGATTCTACCTTTCCAACCCTGTCCAACACATGGCTTGTGTGGAAGAAGAATTAATTCCAATCTAATTTAACATTGGGTGGTTGCACTGCGCCCCCTGCAAGAATTCTTGTATATTAAGTAACAGGAGGAATCATGTGACAGGTCCTAGAAACAAAACGGCAAGGTGCAGGGCAGCACATGTATTTACCGTACTGAAACTCGTTGTACATTAAATATACGTGATCTTTATATTCAATAGTAGCATAAAACATTGACATAAATCTTGTAAAGTTCGCTCACGTCTCATAACCCTCTTTACACAGGGTTTAGGATTTATCAGTACAGTTGCCTGGATTCTATTATGTGTTTGGCTTACAACAGTATTTAACAAGTACCTCAAAAACGTTTACAACCGGGATATCGTGCCCAATTTTACCTTAGCGATCATAACTATTATATAAGAAGTGCCCAAAATCCACACTCTCGATCATCACGATAACAAATCACCGATTATTTAACGTAATTAAACGAGTACTGCAATGGTAAGACGGTCAGATCCGTTACATTAGCAACAAATGCTATAATGATAAGCTAAAACAGATCACTTACCCGGATTAATGAACACGCTCGGCCCAGACGGGTCGACGCTATCGGAACAGAGGCCTGATCTGCCCCCAGCTATCGCCCAGAAGGCTCGCTCTTACAAGTTCTCCCCACACCCTCGTAGTTCTCCGTGAGCTAGAGATACCATGCTAACCTCTAGTTCCCGAGGTTGGGGGTTCAAAACCTGGAGGGCGATGTTTTTTTAGGCGTAAAATCCTTAGCATAGCTTCTTTCGGAAGGGAAGTAAAGCCGGTGGTCCCATAGCATGGATTAACAGCACGTAAAAGAACCTCAAACCTACTAAAACGACCTCCGAGCAAAATTTCCGCTTCTTTGGCGCCTAATATGGATGCTAAGAACCATAGCAATTATAGAGCGTCAAAAAAAAAAAAAAAAGGCAACCAAAGCGCCATCAGAAACGACTACACGGCACACTAGCTCTCCCATATATCAACATAAATGATTAAACTATATGTGTGGAAAGCTTGAAAATACAATAATATTTTGTACCGAACAATAAATCGGCACACAGTATGGGGTGGTTAATCTCCTCTTACCGAGTCAGATGGCTTCACGGTAACGTGTGAGGCACACATTCGGGAGGTCTCGGGTTCGATTCCCGGTGACTGTCCACTCTGACCTTGGGGTTTTGTATTACAAGTTATACAAGATTATACAAAATTCCCTCCAAATGTAACAGGCTATTCCCAGAAAATTCAAGATATATATTTTATTTGGGTTGTGAATATCTTTAATATACAGTATTTTAATTAAAATCGTTAGAGCCATTTTTTTAGAAAACCAACAAATTACAAAAATGTTCTATGTAAAGGGTAGTTTGAGGAGGGGATATTTTCTTGAAAATCTTTGTGTTGCATCTCTGGAAGATACTGAACCTAAATATCAAGTTTGGTGTTTATCCAACTTTTGGTTTTAGAGTTATGGTGCTCGCTCGCAGACACGCAGAAATTAAATTAAATTGAGTTTTATTTATGGACGCTTTTTAACTACTGTGGTCCTTAGCGTCCCATTCTATATTGGACGTGAAAGACCAATCATTTTGCCAAGAGGCCTCTTTATCAGGCTTGAGGTTCTTTTACGTGCCGTAAATCTACTACGACACAGGACCACCGGCTTTACTTCCCTTCCGAAGGAGGCCATGCTAAGGATTTTTACGCCCGAAAATATCCATCGCGCTCCGCCGGGTTTGAATCCGCGACCTTGGGAACTAGAAGCTAGCACGGTACCACTAGTCCACGGAGCACGACACAGACACACACACACACACATACACACATGGACCTTTTTCTAAAAATGCTTTTTTTTTTATTCACGGGGCCTCAAGCCATGTATTCCCGTTGAAATTAGTATAGGGTTTTTGGGTGATGTGCAATACATTTTCTGTCTAGTATGTACATGGCAGAGAAAGTAACAATTTAAAGTGGGAAAAACGTAACTAATCATTAAAATAAGCAGAATATTTCAAGTATTAATATGACAGCAAGAGCAAAACTGCAACATTTTGACGAAAATCATGAGATAACCACACCTTAAATGGATAGGAAGAGTCAATAAAAAGTAACTAGTGAAGAAAGTCTGTTGATTCTCACTTACTCTTCAGTAGTAGATGGCATACTCACATATCTCCGAGTTTAGTGCCTGGGCGCGCTGTACCTTACAGCACCTGGTTGTCTGTACTCTATGCTTTTCTGAAAACATCATACAAAATGTCACCAAGAGGGAAAATAAGACATAGGAATCCAAAAAGTGGTATTCTAATTAATTCAACATGACAAAATTCTGTTTTAAAGCCCTTGTAATTAAGATCAAACTCAGACGAACGTTATTTGACTTCAGCGGTCATACAAGCTCATGCTTGCAAATTTCCTGAAATCCCTCATCCAGCAAAGAGTAATAATTGTGTAATGACATGAAATTTGGAATGCGTAAAACGTTCAGTGGAGTAAATACACAAAAAATAAATGGTGAGAGTGCCGTTACATAAAAATCCTTGAGGCCTATTTGAACTGCTTCTTTCTGTCTTTGTGTCGTATACTGAAATTCTTCTTGGTACCACAATAAACACGTATTAGAGCAAATAGCACTACTTCTTAGGCTATACAAAGATTTCTATTGCATATTTTACGCTTCACAACGTCAACTATAAACACAAAAGTCTGATGTGTTACATTCATATGACATTCTCTACCCTTATAGCTTATTACTGGGTATAAAACGATTCCTACTAAGGCTTATTTTTCTATCTACGTCATTTTAATCCAAATTTAAATTGAGTTGTTATTTATGGACGCACTTTAACTGCTGTGATCCTTAGCGTCCTATTCTATATTGGGCGTGAAAGATCGGTAATTTTACTCAGAGGCCCCTTTACCAGGCTTGAGATTCTTATACGTGCCGTAAATCTATGACACGGCACCACCAGCTTTACGTCCCTTCCGAAGGAAGCCATGCCAAGGATGTTTTCGCCCGAAATAATCTATCACCCTCCGCGGATTTGAACCCGCGACCTTGGGAATTAGAGGCTAACATATTAACCACTAACCACGGAGGACGACAGACTTTAATTCAAATAAGCCTTTGCAGAAACAGCTAAATTACACATTTCGTTATATGTGCAAAGGGAACAGCGATAGTCAAATATTTAACAACTGGACAGTATATGCTGGCCTTACAATTCTATACTGTTTCCATGCAATCCCGAGAAACAACTGAACGTTCACAGAACTTAAAGAGAATGACCAAGAAATGAACAATTCGAACCTTTAATAACGAATATCTCAGAAATGGTTATGTTACTAAATACTTATTAGAAATAAATTGTGTGTTTTAAAGATATCTACATTTTTTGTGTAGTATGTTTCCGTCTATCGCCTAACGTTTACTAATTATACAGGGTGTTTAAAAAACAATCATCCAATTTCACATTTCTACACCTCTTATATAAGTGCAGATAGAACCTCACGCCCAATTTCAAAATACACATTAAAACTACAAGTTTTTTTTATTAGTACTAGTTAAAAGTTGCAGGTTCATGCGGTTTCCAGTAGTGGTAGAGTCGAGATGGCGACAACGCGGCAACAAAAAGCATTTTGCATATTCCATTTCAGCAAATATAATTCAATTATAATTGTGCAGCATGAGTTTCTCAAGAACACATCACTAAACAGAGCATTCGACGTTGGCACCAGCAGTTTCAAGGTATTGTGTGTTTGTGCAAGAGAAAACCCCGTGAGCCCAAACAAGAATACAATCTATTCAGCAATGCTGCTAGATCCGCGAAAAGGGTCTATGGATCTTGCATTGCAACTTGGCCTCAAAGTTCACCTGGTCTCACAGTGATTTTTTGTAATGTACTTCCCTTCCAACAACAGTGGGCAAACTGCAGTGCTGCATGGAGACAGCAGAGGCTACAGTAAAACCAGACATGGTCACACAAGCATTGGATGAGCTTGACTGTTGTTTGTTGTGTGTCCGATATTGAATATTTGTGAAGTGCTTTCAATGATGTAAATGAAAACGTTGTAGTCCTAAACCTACAATAAAATGTATCTCAAAGTTTTACGTGTATGCATGTAAAAGATGGTCATGTGAAATCGGATGATACTTTTTGAAACTCCCTGTATAATATTATGAAAACTTTCTTCCAAATGAAGTGGACTTCACAAGCTATTTCCTGAAAATTCAAGATATTAGGTTTATTTGTAGTGTAAATATCCTTAATATATGGTATTTTAATCAAAATTGTTAACTATTTTAAACAATCAAAAATATCGAAAAATCTTTCATATAAAGTGTAGTCTGGGATAAGGGATTTCTTGAGAATCCTCGTGTCGCATCTTTGAAAGATACTGAACCTAATACCAAGTTTGTTATTTATCCGACTTTTCCTTTTTGAGTTATGCTGTTTGTACACATGGACCTTTTCCTAAAAAGGCTTGTTTTGGATTCAGGGCCTCAAAACATGTATTTCCGATGAAATCTCGATATCGAATTTTTGGTTGGAATGCAATACTTCCCCTATTTACTATACTTAGTAGAGAAAGTAATAAGTTCAAAGACCCCAAGGACAAAAGTCTTGAAGGCCTATATGCCTGTTAAACACCATGGGCAAATTACTCGTGGCATTAATTTGCAAACTACTTAAAGAATTCAGAATAATGATTGGTTTAAACAATAATTAAACAAAAAGGGAGATCTCCAGAGTACTCAGTAAATTAACTTCTGCAGTCAATATATTTATCAAACTCCAAATACGTAATTGGTATTGTAATTGATACTTCGGGGGCATTTGATAATTGATGGTGCCCTGTACTCTTTGATGGACTATGTTTAAAAGGTTTCCCTAAAATCCTATATGAAATGTTGAAGGAGTGTTGTAAGGATAGAAAGTTATATATAAAAGGTGCTAGAAGTAATACTTATCGAAACGTTAGAAGGATGTCCCCAGGGATCGATCCTTGGACCGATTTTTTGAGATTTAGTTCTGGAAACCCTTCTGGATGACCTAATTGGTACTTAAACATTCATGGAAACAGTTACATATGCAGATGACATATTATTCTTAGTTGACGGTGGCAATAGGAACGAAATGAAGAACGAGTCAAAAATTTAACATCCACATTAAAAAACCGGTGTGACAATACAAAATTACAAATAGCCCATGGGAAGTCAGCATATGTGGATCTCGAAGCGAATATTAAACTTGATCCAGTATTAAAATATAGCAATAAAAAAACTAGAAGGCAAAAACAAGCAAATATCTGGGAATACATCTTAATAATAAATTAAGATTTAATACAGAGTATGTAAGAAAAAAATCTGATGTGTTACACTCACATGACTTTCTCTACTCTTGTACAAACTATTTTTACAAACGCTTATTCTCCATATGCTTCATGTTAATCGAGATGTTAATCTTATTACTAATTTTCTTGTAGATGCAAGGGGAATTGGTAGGCTTTAAGCGATAGTGAAATATATTAAGAGCTGGTTGCTATGTGGAGTATTCGATTCTCTTTACATTACCAGGACAAAAAATCTGATGTGTTACACTCACATGACTGTCTCTACTCTTGTACAAACTATTTTTACAAACGCTTATTCTCCATCTATATCATCTTAATCGAGATAAACATTTGCAGAGTATCTTATTGCTAATTTTCTTGTAGATGTAAGGGGAATATATATTTACAAGGGCAATATAGAAATACAGTAGCCTTTAAGCACATACATATCTCTTAATAGCTGGTTGCTAGGTGCAGCACCATTCCCTTTCCCACAGATTAATACTCTTTGCATATCCAAGACAAAAAAATGAATAACGAATTCCCATTTGAGAAAATAAGTATTGAAAAATTTAAGGGAATAACAAGTAATATCTCGAAAATGGTTCACTCAACAGAAAAAGTATATGACATAAATTGTGTATTTTAACGCGATCTACATTTTTTATGTAGTAAAATTTTGTCTATCTCTTATGGTTTACCAGTTATGCAAAAGTCGTCCACAATGAAGAATACTTTTGGAGTCATTCCCAGACAATTCGAGATATACATTTTATTTGTCATGAAAGTATCTTAAATATATGATATTTTAATCAAAATCGTTAAAGCCATTTTTGAGAAAACTAAAATTTTCGAAAAATGTTCCATGTAAAGGGTAATCTGGGGTGGGGGAATTTTCTTGAAAACCTTCGTGTCGTATCTCTGGAAGATACTGAACCTAAATACCAAGTTTGGTATTTATCCGACTGTTCGTTTCTGAGTTATGCTGTTCACAGACTGACACACACACAGACAGACCACACACATGGACACACAGACACACAGACGAACATGTTTTCAAAGATAATTTTTTTGGATTTAGGAGGCCTAAAACATGTATTTCCGGTGAAATCTCGCTATCGAATTTTTCAGTGGAATGCAATACTCCCCTACTTACTATACGTAGTAGAGAAAGTAAAAATTAGAAAATGTAAGGATGAAATTGGCCAGAATATTGCAATTAGATTTTAAAATAACATTTAATGCGATAATACTAAGCAGTATGATTCAGTTATGCATTCAGTAAAGTTTTGGTGATTATAGGAGAACAATTAAAAAAAGTTGTTTAACTATGTTGAAATAAATAATCCATGACTAGATAGTTAAGAATTATGGTTTAAGAAACTGATTATAAATTTTAGTATCTGTATACATAGTGTAACTGTAGTAGATAGTAGCCGGATTATGGTAGTCTTTGACGGTTACTGACAAACTAGTTTTAAGAAGGTAGCTGGTTAAAAGTTATGCTTATGACTGTTCTGCAGTAATTTAGTTAGTCTGATAATTTTGATTGTTAAAATAACTATTACTTTAAATTCTTTAGTTAAATTTACAGTAACCTTACTGTAAACTTTTACTTTCTCTACTACGTATAGTGTAGGGGAAGTGTTGTATTCCACCCAAAAATTCGATACCGAGATTTCAGCGGAAATACATGTTTTGAGGCCCCTGAAACCAAAAAAAGCATTTTGGAAACATGTCCGCGTGTGTGTCTGTCTATGTGTCTGTGAACCCAGATTATCCTTTACATGGAAAAGTTTTCGAAAATTTTAACGAATTTGATTAAAATATCATATGTTTAAGATATTTTCATGACAAATGAAATGTATATCTCGAACTTTCTGGTAATGTCTCCAAAAGTATTCTTCATTGTGAACGACTATTGCATAACTGGTAAACCATAAGAGATAGACAAAATTTTACTACACAAAAGATGTAGATCGCGTTAAAATACACAATTTATGTCATACATTTTTTGTTGTTGAGTGAACCATTTTCGAGATATTACTTGTTATTCCCTTAAATTTTCCAATATTTATACTTTTTCTCAAATGGGAATTCGTTATTATTTTTTTTATCCTGGTAATGCAAAGAGAATGGAATACTCCACATAGCAACCAGCGCTTAAAACATTTGACTATCACTTAAAGCCTACCATATTCCCCTTGCACCTACAAGAAAATTTGCAATAAGATTAACATCTCGATTAACATGAAGCATATGGAGAATAAGCGTTTGTAAAATAGTTTGTACAAGAGTAGAGAAAGCCATATGAGTGTGACACATCTGATTTTTATTTTTTGTTTTTAGATGTTTAGTTAATATCTTATCAGTAAAACTATTTTAAATGTTCTTTATGGTGAAGGAAATTAATAAAGTATAACATTTGTACATGCGCATGAAGTATGGGTATGGAGAATTGCAGATTTTTTTTTGTCTCAGAAGACTCTGAACTAAGTATAGTTAAGGCACTCGTCACAAGAAACCACTGATGAGTCACAATGTAGAGAACCTTCGTCTGAACGCGTGGTGGAGTCGGATATTCATAGTCCCTTAAATATAACTGCATACAAATTATAACCATATACCGTTGTCATGGAAGATATGGAAATGATGTCCACACATCTCTCACACCTTTTAACAATATGTATATTAATACTTATTAATCCTTCATGGCCATGTAAATAAAATCATGGGGATCAATAAGGCGATGGTTAACATTGTCAACACCCAATTTAAAAAATTAACTCTACTCACACGTATTGTCGCGCTATTAGTCGCTCGAGGTTTGCGAAATTGTTGGTTCATATGCAAGCTTTCTCAGAAATTACTTTGGAATTCCTTCTAACTTTTCTCTGACGCCATCGAGTTTTTCCTCTGTAACAACACGGTTTCATATCAAGAGTAGATCCTGTTTCCCTAAATCTTTTCACAAGATTATGAACAGTTTCTCTGTGAGACGCGCGAACAGCACAGGATCTGTCTCACTTCTGTACAAGAGTTTGTTGTCGCATAGGAATCATACATGATTCTGTGTGCTAAACTATATAGAAGTTTTGGAATTAATACAACACTAACACACTATTACACTGAAACAGATGGCCAACGTCTGTACAACACAGACTCTTCGTCAACTGATTAGCCGGCACACGGGGAGGGAACATAACTGGTTAGAAACAGCGCAGTGCAGGGCAAGCAGTGCCCCGTAATACCGTCATACGTCCAAACGAAGGCTCTGTACACAGACACATGACGTATCCTGTTTTGAGGAGTGACTGGTTAAATTCCACCCTACCCAAATCCCGCAGAAGAGAAGTATAAGGTCCGCCACCCATAGTCCAACAAACCGAGAAGACACCAAGGTCAGTACCAGTGATGGCATCATTGTGAATTCATCTGGCACGTCAGGAAGCATCTCGGGTGTGTAGTTTGCTCCTAGGAAACTGAGAAAGTTCCCCAAACCCTGAAACAGCAGATCATTCTGGTGATAGCTTCTGGCTGAAACATTATAAATAGACGGAAGGGAAGAAAAAAGGGAATAAAGATCCATACCTTTGTTTCGGTGATGTGTGGAGCAAATGTGACGGTGGCAACGACATCCAGCACGAGGGTCGCTGCCGTTATGAGTATCCATGGCAAATAACCACAGAGTACGTCTGGGCAGCAAATACTGGCTCCTACATTATAAACAGGAAGGCTTTTCTTAATATTTTGCACATAAATATTTAGGGCTGCAAATTTTAAAACTGCAATTAGGGGTATTTTTTGTAACGGTTTAATGTTATTTATTTAACATTATTGTAGCCCCACGTTTGGGAGCCAATTTGTAACGGATGGTGCTTACGTAATATGTTTTTACGTAAATTATTAGAACTTGAAGATCTTATATTGTGCTGCTTTTGTTTTGTTTGGTTACATAATTTTAACTGCCCCACGTATGGGAGCCAATTTGCGATGTTATTCATGTTGTATTACTTATAATGTTATTACTTGTGATGTTTGTGTATGTGTGTTTACTTCATGTGAAGCCATCTTGTGACGTCATTCATTTGTTCGGTTTGTAGCTCCATCTGGTGTTAGCAATTTGCATCAGTGTTAGTGTTCGAAAGAATGCGACTGTTATTTGATTTAAATTTTGTTTACTGTCCTCTGGCTAGCTATTATCTCTCGGTCGAACATGTCTCTTGATCAGGGTTGTGTAAACGGAAAGGAATCTTTTATCCAAAAAGAACACTGATGAAGAAATTTGTTTTATAATTTTTATTGTCGAACACGTTCACTATCACTTTTACACATTGATCTAGATACTCGCCAAATTGAAACTGTTATAATAACTTCTTACTTATCACTTTTAATTCGCGTACTTCAACTTTTCGTATTATTAACTTTACAATACTTTAGATTTTTCGTAACATGTGAATCTATAGCCGACGTGTCTCATACAAACATTTTCGACGAACGGACGAACTGAAGACGACGTGTATTGTACAAAGAATTTTGATGAACTGAGCGACTGAAGGCGACGTGTAATGTATTGAAATTTTCCATGAACTGAGCAACTGACTGACTTTACCCTATTTATACTCCTGCATCCAGATACGCCTAAAGATTATAACTGATTTACTATTGGCTAATAAAACGCGCCAACATTAGCGTCTATTTTAATATCCAATGAAAATTATGAATACATATGCTTTAGGGAGAAAATATTCCAGAAGGTTCTCAACGGAAAAAAAACGCGCCAACATTACGTAACTTCCTCGTTTCCAATAACGATAAACAGCTCACCCCCCTCTCTGCATTATTGCGTGCTATTATTGACAGTTTCAGTAAGGCCGTATAAACTTATTTCCCAATAATAATTACAATTAATAAACATCTGAAATCAATGTCACATAAAAATGCATATTCATATTACAATCATTATTTACATTTAAGTAATTTGTGATACAAATTACTGCATCATTTTAAATAGGTTTCTACCATATTAAGCCAACATTACTCATATTTTCTGAAATAGTAGTGATCACTAATCCGTGTCATTTCGGACAATGAAACAATGCAGCACAGTATAACATGTGAGGGCGATATGTGTTGAGTGTGTGCGAAATGTGGATTCTCCAGGATGTTACAATAAAATATGGCCAAACCTTCAGGACACGTTCCTCACACTAGAAGAAGAGAATATGCTATGTGGACCTGGGTCCGAAAACACTTTATTTCCATGTTGGAACAGATTTTCTAAGTTATTCGTAGTGCATTAATCATTAAAAACACGCAGGAACAGAATATACCAGTCATCTTGGTTACGTCTGGTTAAGTTGTAATTCACCGCCAGCGTTTTGTGTTCCATTTGAAGGAAGCTAATGTTGACATGCGCCTCGCTTCATTGCCTTGCTACTTGAGCAGCGACTATGAACTTGGTGGGCACGTAACTGTTTACTAGTGTTCGTCACGGACTTGGTTTCAGGTACAGTGCAATGCAGATGTAAGAACGCAAATGCAGAATTGACGGGTACTCAGCTGATGTATGGGTTAGCATACGGTTATGGTCGTGCTGCTCAATGTTTGTCTCCGAAGAATTTTACACAAAACGCAGGTGCCCCGACAGGAAGACGTTAAAGCAATTGATCATCGCCTTAGGGAGCATGGGACTTTTAAGTCTGCTACGCAATTGGGGAAGTCGTATAAGGACGAGGAGAACTCAACTGGAGGAGATAATTCTTTAAACAGTTGACGACAAACTTAGTGTCAGCAGCAAGCAATGATGTCCACATGACTGTCTGGAGTATTATATAAGAACCTAAACTCTGTCTAGTGCGAGAACGAAATAGATGTAAACAAATCCACATGATACTTGATCGTAGTGCCTCGTCTTTATGCTTCCGTTCTCTAAATAGTTCCTTAGAAAATACCACAACTGGGTTCTGAAATTATTTCGTGTTTGCTAAAGCACAAAATATTGGGCATCAACCATAAACTATAAAATCATACAGTTTATTGATTTTCTAACAAAAAGAATTCATACGGCGCAAGTAACTGGGTAAGTCCAGCGTCGTTTCGTGATCAGAGTTTAAACTTTCATAGTCAGCACGTAAGGACCGGCGTGAATCCTGACGTAACTGTTGAATCCCATTATCACCAAAGATTTTCTGTGGGTGCGTGGGCCGGCGTTGTTGGTGAGTTTGTTAGGACCTCATGTTCTTCCCCCACGCTCAGCGAACAAACTTCCCATGCTTTCTGACAGAATACTCTACCTGTTATACTAGAAGATGGCCTTTACCTGTGGAACGAAACGTGTAGTTCATGCACGATGGAGCTCTTCCTCGTTTCAGTGTTAATATCGCCGTGGATAGGTAGAAGTGGACTAATTCCTTATACTCCATCCTCTTCGGATCTAACCCACTAGACCTTTACTTGTGCAAGCATTTCAAATCGTGCGCATCGAACCCTTGTACCGATTGAGAGTGTCTTCGTGGCCAGTAGAAATAAAATGTATGTTCTGGCCCACAGAGAGATGCCGACAAGCGATAAAGTTTTTTGTTCTACGCCGACAAGCCCCGCCCCCTCCCTTTGAGGGCTTACATGCCGCCAGGTCTCGTGTCGTTAGGCCCCGCCCCCTCTCGCTTTGTGTGCTTACCTAATGCCGACAGTGTCTGTGCTAACAGGTCCTACCCCCTCCCCCATGCGTTCTACTGTGGTGTCATGACTTGAGGGAATTGTTTTCTCGAGTCCTGCCGCCCCTCGGCAAATTAATTAGGTAATGTTCGTCAAACATTTTTTTTAAGACTACTAAGGTCTGCACATTGCATCCTCGAGCAATTAAGTTTTTTGAATAATGAATTGTTGACTGGAGCGTGAGTATAAGTAGTCTGCTCACGGGAACAGTCTGTCATGTAATGAGAACACGCAGCCTTCTTCTATCTGGGGAAAGCGCTTGTCCATTAGCTGAACATGTTAGACGCTTTCACCACATTAATAGGCTTTTAAGTTTACATTCCGGATCTGTTTACATACATTAGCGAACGACCTACTTCTGCCTGGAGGTAACGGTGACCTCCATTAGCTGACCCGTTAGACGCTTTCACCACATTAGCGAACAAGAGCCAGGCATGTAATGAAAAAACCCGTAACCTACTTCTGTCTGATGGTAACGGTGACCTCTATTAGCTGACAACTTTAGACGCTTTCACCCCATTAGCGAACAATGTCAGTAATTGTTTTCCTAAGTGCTCTACAATCTCTCACTACTTCAGCTTTAGTGGGGGGAATTATATAAAAGCAGCAGTTTCTCCAATGATTTTCACAGTATCGTAAGAACTCTGCGATCTAAGCACTCTGCAAGCTTTATTCTTTCAACGTGGAAATTACATCGAACAGCATGTCTGGTAAGTTGTATCACCAATTCATCTTCATTAAAACGTTAACTTATTACTTAGTACATTTAACTTATATTTGCGTTCTTGTTTTTAATGACGGCCCTTTATTTGTAAATAGCTGAGTATTCTAAAAGTTAATAGCTAGACAGTTGAATTTTTTCTGAAATGTGAACAGTTTAGTTAAGTATTCATTTTAGACAAGCTTATTCTACATTTAATAGCTAACTTCGCGAATTCTCAAAAAATGTGAACAATTTAGTTAAGTATTCATCTTGTTGAGAAATTATTATTCCAGATATTTAAATACAGGGTTTCACAGAGTGAATTATATTCCTTTCTAGACAAAATACAATTACTTGATTACCCTACGATTCGAATAAAGAATGTTCTGTATAAATATTCTTCCGAGGGTAAGCGGCGGTATTCGATCCGGGGACTTCATGTTTGCATGCATTAATCGAACATTCATCAGTTAATGTTTCATTCCTCTTGTGCAATTAATTTAGTAAAAACTTCCAGTCTGTTTCCATCACGTTAAAAAGAGATATTTTCCATGAGTGTGTCGAATAATACAAATGCTTTATTTTGTCACAGAAATTTCTCAGGTGTTTAAAAATACATCGACATTTCCCTGTATAAGCAATGCGCAATAAAGTAAATTAACTTCATAATATAACTTTTCTTTAAAAAAATAAGTAAATAAATAAATAAATAAAAATCTAACGCGTAAATTAATTACGTTTTCAGCATTCAGTTCTGCTAACGTAGCTGAGGCATACATCCAGCTCCAGCAGGATCGTTCCTCAAATACAGCTATGATTCAGGCACCCGAACAACCGAATGGTAAGCATTCTTCAGAGTTTAAAAAAATTAATGTAACAATTCATATTAACTTCTTGTTCATATTCTTTATTATTATTATTATTATTATTATTATTATTATTATTTCCAGGAAGCGGTGTTTATTTCGGAGTCTGTCATCCATCAACCGCTGCAATGGCACCAGCAGGCTTCCAAACCTTCCTGGTGCCAAATCATCATGGATGGGACTCTGGCCCATACATACAGCAACACTCGAATGGTAAGAATTTACAGACCAGTGTTTGAGCAATTGTAACTAAAAATTATTTAATAGTAGGTATACAAGGGCGATTCTAGCATACAAAGACCTACCTACGACATCATAGAGTTCTGGATTGTATAAGGAGAAAAGGATATATTTAAGGGGAGTTTCTCACCGCATATGGAGTCACATAACTCTTTCAGTCTCCCAGAATACCGTGTATTTTCACGCCTGTGTTCAAAACATCTATTTTTCACGTATAGCGTATAGATTCTTTAGAACTCTGTACTTAAACATGCTATACTATTAATATTATTATTATTAATATTATTTATTTTTTCCAGGAAATGGACTTTATTTCGGGGGCGGCATCGCTCAACATGCAACCGCTGCACCGGCACCTCCATACCGCGCAACCATTGCACCTGCACCACAACGCTTCGCAACCGCTGCACCACCACCCCCAGGCTTCCAGACCTTCCTGGTACCAAATCAGCAGGGGTGGGGCTCTGCCCCTTACATGCAGCAAGCACCGAACGGTAAGAGTTTTTCAATATTTTATGAACTTCTTGCTTTACACATTCTATATTATTATTAATATTATCATTATTATTATTTTTTCAGGAAGTGGACTTTATTTTGGGATGAGTCAGCCATTGTCCGCTGCACAGGCACCGTCTGGCTTCCAAGCCTTCATGGAGTCAAATCAGCAGGTTTGGGTCCCTGTCCCATACATGCAGCAACCACCGACAGGTAAGAACATGTTTCAAAATTTTATGAAGTTCTTTTACACATTTTATATTATTATTAATATTGTTGTTATTATTTCCAGGAAGTGGTCTTTATTTCGGAGACGGGTTTGTTCCTCACGCACACTCTGCACCACAAGCTTTGCCTGCATCAAATCAGCAGGGGTGGGGCCCTGCCCCGTACATGCAGCAACCACTGAATGGTAAGAACCCTTCAACATTTTATGAACTTCTTTTACACATTCTATACTGTTATCATTATTATTATTATTAATATTATTATTTCCAGGAAGTGGACTTTATTTCGGGCGCGGTATCGCTCAACATGCGAGCGCTGTACCATCAGCCTTCCCTATACAAAATCAGCAGGGATGGGGGTCTGACATATGTGTGCAGCAACAGTCGAATGGTAAGAATCCTTCAACATTTTACGAAGTTCTTTTACACATTGTATATTATTATTATTATTATTATTATTATTCCAGGAAATGATCTGGGTGACGCTGGAAGCCAGCCCATGGACCTGGCAACACAGGGATCAGCATCGCCAGAGATTGGTGAAGACTCGACCACTGCACGGTCCGCCTCCTCATCGCTCGACACTCTGGAGGAAGTTATACAAGGTGAACCATCGACCTCCTCAGTCGCAGGCAATGAAACCTCTGCACCATCGACCTCCTCAGACGCAAGCGATGAAGCCGCTGCACCGTCAACCTCCTTATCATCATCCAATGATGTAGAACCAGTTAATAGAAAGAGAGGACCGACATCGGATGGGAGGGAAATGCCTACAATAAAAAAAGTCAAGGTTAGTGCTAGCAATTGCCAGGGTCTGGAGTGCAATACCATCCAATCGGCATTCAAGGGACGTATTTTTAATAGTAGAATAGAAAATACATTAGAAATACTCGAGCCCAGAGTCTTTTTAGATGAGTGCAAGGAGCTTATTATTAAAGCAGCGGAAAACGTTTTACAGAAAAGCAGGAGTGGATTAAAGATGCATTGTTCCATGGAACTTGAATATTTAATCCAGAAACCTGATGAAGAGAAGCGTCTTTCCACTGGCTTTAATTCTAAGCCTGTACTGATTCTTCCATCAAGCGACCTCAATCAGATCTTCTCTTCAATTGCGGGGGATATTTTGGAAAACATTTCTACATTTGAGGGGGGAGCATCGTCAAAGTCCTTGTCAAAGATACTCAGACTGGTGATGGGCTTTACACACTACGATCCTTTACATGCAGGTTCATACATTGAACTACCACAGAAAATTGTGAAAAAACATGCAGTCATAAACATAAAGAATGAAGACAACTTCTGCTTCGCATGGTGCATGCTTGCCTCTAAATACCCTGTTAAACGTCATGGATATAGAACCACAGTATATCCCTTTGAACTGCTTTTCAAAGCATTCAATTATGAAGGTATCGATTTTCCGGTACCCTTACATCAAATTGATTGCTTTGAAAAGCAGAATAATGGAGTATCCATTTCACTGTTTGGTATAGAGGAGAATGACAACATTATTCCCCTATACCAAACACCTGAAAAGAAGCAGCACCATGTAAACATGCTATATATTGAAGAGGATGATAAGTCGCACTATTGTCTCATTAAAGACCTGTCCAGACTAGTAAGGAGCCAGACAACGAAGAACTGTCGAAGGATGTGGGCATGTGAGGCATGCCTCAAGAGATGTACCAATGAAAAGGCTCTGGAAGCACATAGGTTAAGATGCGGGAAATGCCAACTGCTTAAAATGCCCCAACAGGATGAATACCTTGAATTTAAAGCATTCTCCAAAAGCGTTCCTGTACCTTTTGTTATATACGCAGACATTGAATCTGTTCTGGCGAAGGTTCACTCGTGCGAGCCCTCAAGCAGCTCGAGTTGGACCCGAGTCATTCAAGAGCATGAAGCAATGTCTATTGCCTTGAAGGTGGTATGTAGGCATGACGAGGCCATGTCAAAATTCTTCCTCTTTAGAGGTCCGAATGCCGTCGATGACTTTATCAAGCAATTAAAATCAATTGCTGATGACGTCATCGATGTGTATTCCAATCCTAAACCCATGGATTTAACCCTTGAAGAGCAACAGAATTTTGACAATGCTTCTGAGTGTCATATATGCCTTGCTGCTTTCACGGTGAGCGATTTGCGCGTGAGGGATCACGATCATGTGTCAGGGGAATATCTGGGTGCTGCTCATAATAGATGCAATTTGAATAGAAAGGTCCCTGATTTCATACCGATCTTTTTTCATTGCCTATCTAATTATGACAGCCACTTCTTGATAAGACGCCTGGCATATGATAATAAGCCCATATTGTGCATCGCTCAAAGTGGTGAAAGGTATATAGCGTTTAGCAAACGGTACAGGAACATCAGCTTCAGGTTTCTGGACAGCTTTAAGTTTCTTGACGACAAGCTGGCCAGTCTGGCTGACATGCTGGAGGAAAGTGACTTTAAAATAACAAGGGCAGAATATCCTGTTGAGGAGCATTTTAAGCTGGCGAAGAGCAAGGGAATATTCCCGTATGATTATGTTTCAAGCCTAGACATACTCAAAGAAACTTCTCTACCACCGAAGGATGCCTTCTACAGCACTCTCACTGACAGTCACATCACAGACGAGGAACACAGGCATGCTGAAAAAGTCTGGGATACCTTTAATATCCAGAATCTCGGAGAATACAGCGATCTATACCTGAAAACAGATATACTGCTCTTGGCGGATATTTTCGAAAAGTTTCGAGATCTCATCCTGGGGATGTATAAACTTGACCCAGCATGGTTTTATACATTACCAGGACTCGCCTTTGACGCTATGTTGAAGATAACTAAGGCGAAACTTTCCTTAATATCTGACAAGAGCATGCTGGAATTTTTCGAGTCGGGAATTAGAGGCGGACTGTGCACAGTGGTGAAGGGCTATACCAAAGCTAACCACAGGTACATGTCCAACTTTGATCAGCATGCTCCTGTTAAACACCTGTCCTAGTGGGACATAAATAACTTATATGGAGCTTCTATGGGGTCTGCCCTCCCGTACAAGAATCTGAAATGGCTCACCAGAGAAGAAATTGATAGTATAAACTTCGCTGAAATCAAAGAAGACTCAGAGACTGGTTATGTGCTAGAGGTTGATATCGAATACCCCGACCATATCCACGACGCCCACAACGAGCTTCCTTTCTGCCCACAGAGTGCGATACCACCGAATGGCCAATACAAGAAACTGCTTGCAACATTAGAACAGAAAAGCAAATATGTCTTGCACTACAGGGTGATGCAGCAGTGTATTGAACAAGGTCTAACTGTGAGACATATTCACAGAGTGGTATCCTACGACCAGTCTAACTGGTTGAAGACATATATCGACGTGAACACAGAGAAAAGAATTCAAGAAAAGTCAAACTTCGGACAAAACCTGTGGAAAAAGATGAATAACGCCGTATATGGGAAATTTATAGAAAATGTGAGGAAATACAGTGATTTCAAAATAGTTGGATCCTGGGATCAGGCAAAGAAGTTGATAGCACGCAGCACTTACCTACGCACCATAATTTTTGAAGAAAATCTTGTAGGAATCGAGCTGGGTAGAGAGGAAGTGCATATGAACAAGCCAATCTACATAGGACACGCAATTTTGGACATTTCAAAATTTATCATGTACGACTTCTTTTACAATATCATGAAACCAAATTTAAAAGACTTGCTGCTGAATTACATGGATACAGACTCCTTCATTTTTGAAACGAGTTCTGATATCTATGATTTCATCAGGGAGAACCCCCAATATTTCGACACTTCAAACTTCGAAAAGGATAATGGCTATGGCATTAAGCAAGCCAATAGGAAAAAGATTGGGTTGTTCAAGGATGAGTTGGGCGGCTTGGTTATGGAGGAGTATGTCGGTATAAGAGCAAAGTTATACGCATACAGATACGGGGGGCAGACAATTAAGAAAGCTAAGGGCATCACCAGGACAGGCATGGAAAAAATCGATTTCGGTCATTATTTTGAATGTTTAAAAGACCATAGCCTAAAAATTTATTCGGTACAAAAAACATTTCGGAGTAAACACCACAAAATTACAACAATTGAAACAAACAAATTGGCTTTGAAGGGGGGTGACGATAAGAGGAAGTTGATGGAAGGAAGCTATAAGACTGTAGCGTGGGGCCATTATTCCCTTAGACCCTGTGATTGCTAGTGCCTAAACTTTTAAATAATGTATATATTGTGTAAAATAGATATCAAATGTGTGAGGGTTTTTTGTGTAACACTTTTCCCTCAAAAAAGAAAGAAAAATGTGAATGCTTTTTTAAAATAAAAATACTCATGATTTTACAATTATAAAACTTTAGTCTTTATTAATTCTTCACATATTACACCAAGTCCTTTATATCAATCCATTGAGTATCTGGAAAACCATACCACTTTACAAGAACTTTGTTTCCACGTTTACGTATAACCTTTTCTACTAAATATGTATTAGGATTGTTAGTCTTTTTTAGTTCATGTCCATAAAAGCCACCTTTTATGATTTCACCATTCCTATCCTTTAGTATGTATGTTGTAGGCTTGGTACGTTTCACACGAAATACTTTGAAGATTTCAACGCTCCAGTTAGATTCATAACCCTTTTCAAAATGTCCTTTATGTTTAGATATCCTGACATAATCACCAACACTAAACTTCCTTGAAGCCTTCTTCTCTCTTCGTTCTTGATTATAATTATACACAGTCAGAAGAAGATCGTTGTTTTTCACTTCATTAGGTTTCATGCGGATAGTTGAATGAAAAGTATCATTGTACTTTACAAGGATTCTAGGTAAAAGATCTAGCCACTTGTATGAGCCTTGGACTAAAAACTCTCGGTACATCATATTCTTCAAGGTTCGAATTAAACGTTCAACAGCCGCAGCCTTCACATTGGTATAGGTGCTGTAGTGGTTAATATTATACTTAAACATTAGCCGTTTAAAGAATTTGTTATAAAATTCTTTCCCGTTGTCACTTTGAATATTCCGGGGAGGGACATCCATTTCTTGTAATATATCCTCCATTGCCTTTGCAACATTAACTCCGCTCTTATCCTTTAAGGGTTTTGCATATGCCATTTTAGAGTAAAAGTTGATTGCGATCAGAATGTATTTGAAATTTTTGTTCACTCTTGCATATGGTATCATTTCAATCAAATCAATTTGTAATAAATCGTTCATACCTTTGCTGATAATTTTGCGTCGTAAATAGTTCCTCCTCGCCGACCCGTGAAGCTCTCTGGCGATATTCTGTTTGGCTGTCATGCTATAACTTTAGATGCTTTCAACTCCCTGATAATTTCCTCAATCTCTTGAGTGTGACTATTATTACCAGCGTCCCTCGAAGCAATAAGTAACCTCAGCCTATTCACTAATGTGTTAGGGTTTCTCCAGAAAACGTAGTCAACATCCTTATCAGACTTATGCTCCTTCCATGTCAGTCCTAGACCTGAATGTGTATTGAGCAAGGGGCGTATTATATTCTTGTATTTATACGATTTACCAGATTTCAAACGACCGTGTCTGGTGTAACCAGATCTATGAAGAAAAGTACTTTTCATAATCTTAGCGTACGTCTCCAAGTCTTCACTGGTGTATGCAGAAATCTGAGGCGTTCGCTTAAAGATGAGCTCCGTCAAACCGTCTGTAGACTCATACGTTTCATCACCTATCAATATTTGATTATTTATAAAATGAATATCTTTATTTCCAAGCATATAACTTCCATCCTGATATCTCACCCCGTACAATGTATCAATGCGGTCCTTGTCTTTTGAGCGAACGTGTTGAAGGAAAGTAGAAATACTTGTAGAATCATCATCTTCATTCTTGACTGTCTCCACAGCCAACCCTCGTTGACTGTCCAAAATATCCTTGAGGGGAGCGGTTACAGGCTTCAAAGCTTCGGACATGACATGCTGAGTCTCAAACCTGAGACCTTTTAGAGCTCTCAGTTTTTCTTTTACAGCCCTGGTATGCTCGGCTACAGACTCTTTAAGTCTTATGCTTTCACTATCCATCTTACAAATGACGTGAAAATAGACGGTTACATTCAATTTATAGTCTGCGTCCACCTTGAGTTCTCATCGTATCGATAGCCTTAGCTAACATCTCTATCGAAGTTCTCAGTTGCTCGGTTTCTTTCTTATGTTCCTGCGTATGTGTCTTGAACGCTTCAGCAAAGATTGCCGTATTAGCGTACAGGCTTCTGGTTGATTCTTCTAGACTCGTCATTTGCTGCACATTTGTTTTGTAAGCGTCCATCATCATATTTACATTTTCCTCCACTTTCTTAAGTTTATGATTGCATGAATCAGTTTTGAGAGTATTCAAAACCTCTGTCTTTAACTGTCCGACTGTAGCCTCTAAATCTGAAACTCGCTTCATCGCTAACTTTTCTAAATTGCTAATTTTCTGATTGCAAAGATTCTGAAGATTTGTTTTTTCTCTATCAAGCTCTGCGGTAACTTGTTTAATGGAGTCCATTACAGAATCCACTCTGTCTTTTGTAGAGGTTGTTAGAGTATCCACTTTACTCGTAGTTTTATTCAGATTTGCTGTGATGTCTAGCAGCTTCTTACCTATTTGCATCTCGATTTCCTTTGGTAAGTACCTGTTTAACTGCTGTCGCGTCTCGTTCGATTTCCTAATGATCATAGCTCTAGCATATCTTTTATTTACAGCATCTGTATCTCCGAGAGGATCTGCTATATCAGTGATTCTCTTATTGTCGAATATAATGTTACCATTACCATCTCTCGTCTGCGTGCGTGAATTGACATATCCAGTGATGAACTTTTTATTCACAACATCGTTATCGTGAACAGGATCTAGCAATACCTTCAATCTAACTTTATCAATCACAATGTTATTTTCCTTATCTCTCTTGAGGATATATCTTGAAATCATTTCATCGATCAGGGTCTTAGCCATAACCTCAACATTGTTAGCAGCTTGCTGCGAGAAATCTTGCATCCTAATTTCGAGTGTATCCACATAATTTTTATTGGAGGCATCATGATTATCTTCAGGATCGTGAACGTTACA
The DNA here is from genome assembly GCA_030765065.1 of Deroplatys truncata. Lineage (NCBI taxonomy): Eukaryota > Metazoa > Arthropoda > Insecta > Mantodea > Mantidae > Deroplatys > Deroplatys truncata. The sequence continues at coordinate 22,206,728 of CM060978.1, forward strand.
CAATCTCTTATTCTTGAATTGATAATTTCCTTTGACATCTCTATTTATGATAAAACGATCAAACACTCTTCTAACTGGACCAGTTCTCTGAGAACCGAACCTATCGATGCTCATGGTTAACTACGAATGATCATTTTCTTTTTTGTCGAGCTTAATATATACATCAAAACCATTCCTATATCGTCCCTCATTCATATGAAATTCAGGAACTATCACAACAAAGGGTCTTCCTTCTGTAGAGCTCTCCCAAACGTTCTTACATAGATCTTTAAATTCATTGTAAGTCATGTCGGTATTTACATAATCTTCGTAAATGTGCTTTAAGTTTAAATTGTCTTGTCTAAAGAGTATTATCATGTTTGTATTATCGCGAATTAAATGTTTTGGAACTTTAGCATAGGACTGCGCTAGATATACAGAATCGACATTTCGATGTCTACCCATACTGTAAAAGGATGCTATCTTTTCCTGCTTTTCAGTGATGACGTCATCAAATATAAAGATTGAATTTTCTTCGACTTCAGAAGGATGCAAAACATCATCCCCGTTGTCGAAGGTGTTCACTTCTATACCTTTGATGTTTCCAAGCACTTTAATTAGATATTGGTACTTTGGTTGATAGAGAGACTTTGAATAAATATATAAATTTTCAAAACGTAGTCCATTCTCATGGAGTAGCATATTGAGTAATACGTTTGTTTTCCCTGCACTGGAGCTCCCTAAAATAAGAGCTCTGACATTAGATGGAAATAACTTGCCATGACGATCACTTCTAAAGTCACTTTCAAAGTCTAATACCTGAATAGGTAGAGAGCAGTGCTGCTTAACAAGCTCCATGTTAACAAATAACTTATAACATGTATGTGCATTGTTTATATATATTACCGTTTGTAAAAGTAGTTAATGATTGACTGCAATGATATAAAAGGGCTAATGCATTCAATTACTCGTTTAGTCTATCATGAGAGCTAAGAGAGGGAGGTCGTTGCAGTATAAGCGCGGCTCTGGAATTATTAATTCTATAATTAATTCGCTCCCCTTTGAAGCTCACTTACCTGGATATAGATATTGCGGGCCTGGTACTAAATTGGAAAAACGTCTAAAAAGAGGAGACCCCGGAATTAACCAATTAGACACAGCTTGCAAACAGCACGACCTCGCGTACGCTGAGAATAAGAACACCGCTTCAAGACAAATAGCGGATAAGATTCTTGCAGAGAAGGCTTGGAAACGTGTGCAGTCATCAGATTCAACTTTTGGTGAAAGGTTAGCTGCAAGGCTAGTAACTGCAATCATGAAGGGAAAGGTTGCAGTGGGAGCCGGAAAGAGGAAGAAGAAGAGAGGAGGGTTTTTACCGTTGATTCCCATCATTGCTGCTTTAGGCGCTGCAGCAGGTGGCGCTGCTCAGATAGCCTCTGCAGTCAATAAAAAAAGGCTGCTGATAGACACTTGGCAGAAGTTGCGAGGCATAACAAGGCGATGGAGACCCAAGGAAAGGGGCTCCGGAAGGGTAGGTGTAAGAAGAGGAATAAAGGATTCTTACCTGCAATGCCGCTGATGTCGTCTTTAGCCGCTGCATCTAAAATAGCAAGGTCTTTGAAAAAAGGGGATCTAAAGGCGAGGGTTTAAAGAAGAAGGCAAAAAAACGGAGGAAGAGGATTGTACATATACCGGAGGAAGCCCTAAGTAACGTAGCCCTCGAATATTATGCTAAACGTTTAAAAATTCCTTATTTTAGAGGGGTTTATATGATTGACAAACTTCCTTTAAAACCACACTGCAAAGAGAGACTTATTACCAATCTCGATACATCAGATAATGAAGGAACACACTGGGTTGCTATAAGGAAAGAAGGTGATGTCGCATACTACTTTGATAGTTTCGGTAATTTGAAGCCGCCTCCTGAGATTGAGAAATATCTACAAGACGTTAAAATCTACTATAATACACAGAGATACCAGAATTTCGATTCAGTCATCTGCGGACACTTGTGCTTGCAATTTCTTTTATCCTAGAAGCTGCTTCATCGTCAAGATGAGTTATACAGTTACAGTGAGTGGGTCAGACACTGTTATTTCAACGTATCTAAACCCTCCTCTACAGCTAGATCCTCCAGGTCATTATGAGATTGCTCTCTTGAATTTTGAAACATTCTATTCAATACCAAATGTCGATGGAAGTAATAATAGATTTCATTATATTCATAATGGTAAACCTGAAACCATTGTCATCCCTCATGGAACCTACGAGATTGCCGATATCAATACATTTCTAAAGGATAAACTAGAATTGAATGATGAAGTCTTCTTCATAAGGCCTAACAATAATACAATGAAGGCTGAAATTAAATGTCCTTATACAATAGACTTTTCTAAGGAAAGATCTATTGGTTCGCTTCTAGGATTCACAGACACTAAAATAATTCCTGCTGGAGAAGCGATCGAATCTGACGATCTTGTGAATATATTTAAAGTGAGTATCATACGTGTGGAGTGCAGTATTGCAACAGGCTCTTTCATTGACGGTAAAAGCGGACATTCGCTCTACGAGTTTTTCCCTTCTGTTCCGCCAGGCTATCATATCTCTCAAGAACCTTCGAACCCCATATATTTACCTGTCATAGATACAAACTATATAGACCAGATCACTATTCGAGTGGTAGATCAACACGGTAAGGCTATCAACTTCAGGAACGAAGTTATCACTATAAGACTCCACATAAGACGTAATGGCAATACATTTTAAAAGTCACCTCAAATACTATAATAGACGACGTACACAGCGATCGAAGCATACTACCTCTCCAACTTCCGAGGAGTTAACACGTGCTAACCGCAAGTTCCTCGAAGAGTTAGGTTACAGGACGCTATAATGGACATCTTAAACGTGACAGAAGTTCCAGCCTTTGACGACAAGATCACCAAGGAGGAGGAGCATATTTTTCTTCCATACAACACCTCCGCTCTGGATGTAAACGATGAAATTAGAATACCATGCCAAGCTGAAGATTTGTATACGCTACCTAACAAGAGTTATCTCTACATCGAAGGTGCTCTCACCAAGGTAGATGGATCCCCTACTACTACATCGAAGCTCACTAATAATGCTATAACCTTCATGTTTGATGAGATACGTCTAGATATGAATGCTACAACTATAGACAGAACAAGGAATCCTGGAATTACTACAACTATACGAAATTATGTGACTCTCAACCCTATGGAATCGAATCGTCTGCTGAATGCTGGATGGGCCTATCCTGGTGAAGAAGTTGATATAGTACACGCGACGAATGGAGCTTTCAATGCTGTAGTCCCTCTCTCGATGCTCCTAGGATTTGCTGATGACCACAAGGAACTTATACTCAACAGCAAGTTTGAATTGATTCTCATAAGATCCAAAGATTCTAGAAACTGTGTCCTGAGTTCGAATGGAGAGAAAGCTAATGTAAAGTTAACTAGAATCGAATGGAGGATGCCTGTAATTCGCCTTTCCGATGCTGAAAGAGTTCACATTCTAAAAATTGTCAAGTCTGATAAACCTCTACACCTTGCCTTTCGATCTATGGATCTTCATACCCAGCCTGCTGTACCTCAGACAAGATCTTTCACGTGGAATGTAGCAACAACATCTAAGCTCGAGAAACCTCGCTTCATCATAGTGTGTGCTCAGACTGCAAGATTGGGTGATTATAGCAAGAACAGTTCCGAGTTTGATCACTGCAACATTACTAATATGAGACTATTCCTCAACAGTGAATGCTACCCCTACCATGATTTGAACTTGGACTTTAAAAATTCAAAGTTTGCTTCACTATATGAAATGTACTGTAAATTTCAAAGTTCCTATTATGAAAGAGAGAATTATCCTCTCTTGAAGAGAAAGGATTTTCTTCACCATGCACCATTATTCGTAATAGACTGTTCTCACCAACCCGAGGAGGTTATAAATGGAGTTGTGAACATCAGAATCGAGATTCAAGCATCTGTAAATATACCAGCCCAGACGTCACTGTACTGTCTGATTCTACACGACAAAGTATTTACCTACAAACCTCTTTCTCACGTGATGCAAGCACTTATATAATTATGCATATGTTTGGGTGAATGGTTTTTGTAAAGGAATGTACAAGGATAAGTTTTATGAATAATAATAATAAATTGAATTCATATAATAAAACACTCTTTTATTGACTTTAGCATACATTTCAAGCATTTTCCTTCTTCCCCTCCTACTCCCTGAAAAACTAATTGCTCCTGACTTGCAGAAATCATTTAAAATATTCAAATGTCTTTCAATATAGGGCGATAGCTGTTTTAGGTTCCTTACACCATCAATGCCTAAAGATATTACATTATTATTTAAACACGTATTTATGAAATGAATTGAACTGTCAAAAATACAATTATATTGTATGCATAAATTACATTGTCACAATATTCATCACACGCACTTTTTTCCTTGGCGTAGGTAATCTTCAATCATTGAAATGTTTTTGGATATTATATCCCAGTCTGATTTTGTAATATAAACAATTGATTTATCACTTTCCAATTTATGTAGAGGGAGGGTATGTCATAGTATAGTCCAATGTTCACGGAATGGGAGGGGGAGATGCTGACGTCATCAAACGCCTGTGATCGATTCTCCATGCTCCTCCGGGGTATCTTCAATGAATAAGAAGACCCTTGGACCCTCGTTGAGGATCCTCCTCTTACAACTCTTCTTCTGCTTTCTCTTCGCAGTCTCGTTCTGCCTCTTCCTCCGCTCCCTCCTCGCACTCCTGCAACATATATTCAAAACAATGTTAGAAATAGGTTTAGTTAATGCTTTCATGTACTCTGAAAGAGAAAAATACATATATTAGAAGAATCCTCTCCCTTGCCTCACAAAAAAGTAGTATCAAAGTGTGTCATACTCACTTCAAGGGTTTGCACGATTCTGCGTGTATCTCGGGCGAGCAATCTGGAATCGTCTGATTTATCCCATCCTGTACCATCGTTGCTTTATCATCATCAGGGTTAGTAGTACTGTCTGGTAGTGGAGCAGCATCCTCGTCCATAGGCTGCGTATTGGTCTCTGCGACTGGATATTCCTCTATATTGACAATACGACTCTCAGGATCCAGCTCCTCTATTGGCACGGGTACCTTAGGCTCAGTCATTCGCAGTCTGTAATAATTTAATTTTAGGTTAGACATAGAGTAGCATTAGAAGCAGTAAATGAAAATGTAATTTAACATTCCTTCTACTTACTCGAGTTTTCTCCTCCTGCGTTGGTAGACATCGCAGTTGTCGTTACATAGGAAGAAGGATGTCATGCGTTCATGCTGGGCCGGGTTAGTACAAAGTATAGAATGCATGTATCCCGTGCACGACTCTGTATCACATTCAGTTAGATGTTTCGAGACGAAGACATCGTCAACTTCCTCGACATCGCTAAGATCCTCCACATCATCACCCATGCGATTTTCACTGAAAGAATAAAATAATTTCAAGTTAGTTTTCATTTAACATACGTACAATATATTACCGAGTTATAGAAATATATATATATATATATATTACTTACATGTTCGCTCCTCGATAAACAGGACAGCTCTCTGTACACACTTCCAGTGTAGTCATCTGATCATGATGCGATGGTTGAGTACACAACACTGAATGCATTAAACCATTGCATGTTTCGGTATGGAAGTATACGTAGTGAAAATAATCTTCTCCGCACTCGCTCCAGTAATCATTCATCTCAGATGCACGATTATCACCAGCCATTTCGATTATCACTGAACGAACAATAAATTGATCGCTCTGGCTGCCGACGTTCCTTATATACTGTTGACTGTGACGTCACGCGGCTGTGGAGGGGGATGAATGCATGTTGAGACCTGTTATTCGCCTCCAGGCAGAGCCCGGCTGTCTATTTTTTGAATACAAACACCTTTTTTAATAACATTTATAATATTTAACTATAATGTTATCCGTATTTATTTTATTTTTAATAACATATGTAGTATTCACCAATCAATGAGACGCTTCTGAAATATGAATACTTTATTCGCAATATTTTATTGAAAGAAATAAGAACTATGAAACTTAATCATTAATTATCAGGGAAAAAATTGTCTAGACTTGGGTTTTTCCACGGTTTGTGATGGAAATTCTACGAGCTGAAAGGTATTTACATTGAGTGTCTGGGGGTTTTTCAGAGCACTTAGGAAAACAATTACTGACATTGTTCGCTAATGGGGTGAAAGCGTCTAAAGTTGTCAGCTAATAGAGGTCACCGTTACCATCAGACAGAAGTAGGTTACGGGTTTTTTCATTACATGCCTGGCTCTTGTTCGCTAATGTGGTGAAAGCGTCTAACGGGTCAGCTAATGGAGGTCACCGTTACCTCCAGGCAGAAGTAGGTCGTTCGCTAATGTATGTAAACAGATCCGGAATGTAAACTTAAAAGCCTATTAATGTGGTGAAAGCGTCTAACATGTTCAGCTAATGGACAAGCGCTTTCCCCAGATAGAAGAAGGCTGCGTGTTCTCATTACATGACAGACTGTTCCCGTGAGCAGACTACTTATACTCACGCTCCAGTCAACAATTCATTATTCAAAAAACTTAATTGCTCGAGGATGCAATGTGCAGACCTTAGTAGTCTTAAAAAAATGTTTGACGAACATTACCTAATTAATTTGCCGAGGGGCGGCAGGACTCGAGAAAACAATTCCCTCAAGTCATGACGCCACAGTAGAACGCATGGGGGAGGGGGTAGGACCTGTTAGCACAGACACTGTCGGCATTAGGTAAGCACACAAAGCGAGAGGGGGCGGGGCCTAACGACACGAGACCTGGCGGCATGTAAGCCCTCAAAGGGAGGGGGCGGGGCTTGTCGGCGTAGAACAAAGAACTTTATCGCTTGTCGGCATCTCTCTGTGGGCCAGAACATACATTTTATTTCTACTGTGGCCGTATTTTGGAAGACTCCAAGAAACACGCAATCATCCAGGAATTCACCAGCACATCCGGGATTAAATGAACATTGAACATTTCATGCAACAAAGAGCATTTCATGCATGTATATGCTAGTGCGTTTCGTTGCTGTGTGTTTCCCATGATTAATATACTACAAAGAGTTGTAGAAAATGAGTTCTAATATTGAAGTAAAGCGTTTCCGGAACCAAGTTCATATAACATATTTTCTTCTTCTACACATGAGGAATGCGTCGTGAAAGTTTGTCTGCACCTTATTGTTACATGCTGTATAGTTCACTGCGCAGTATGCCTGTGTCGCCCCAAATGCAGGTGTTGGGACCATTAATCTAGAACAGGGATGGAGAACCTATGATAATTTGTGTTTAAGGGTGATCAACTTCAAGGTCATTAGCGCCCTTAGAAAAACCTATCGTGGCAAAGGTCAGAGATAAACATGAATATAAAATCATATAAAACCAGAGATAAGGTTCAGTATAAAAACCATAAAACTAAATCGAGAATACGAAACACCTGACACCAATATGACTAGATCCACATATAAAAATTTACCTTAGACACAAATTAAAAAAACCTATGGGCCGCTTGATTATTGTCCGCTAAGACCTTTGCAACACTGGTCGGCAGTTGCAGAGAATTCCGAATATGTGCTATAAGAATACATTCTAACAACACATTACGAACCGACAGATTTTCGCTACACAGGGCACAAAGAGGATCAGGTTCTCACTTAAAAAGGTAACCGTGCTAAAATTGTAGAGGAGAATACGCAACCGATGCAAAATCGTCCCACGACGAGATACATGAAAGGAAGTTACCCAGTTTATTGGAATCTGCTTCACTACTCTAAGCTTATTTCCGCGGAGAGTTAACTACTCCTAGCGTCAGCACGATAGCAACGCTCTCTGCACAGCAAGCCTTAAATCTTCTGACGTTACACAATATATTGTAACCGTGGATTCTGTGGCTGCCACCTTAGCTGCCAAATGCGCAAATTCATTCCCCGGCAAACCAACGTGTACATTAACGCTAGAAGCGTGTAAAACGTGAAGGGCATCCTGGATTCGCTGAACAATGGCATGGTAGTTGTACAGCTCACGAAGGCTCTGAAGTGCACTAAGGAAATCACCTAAAATCTCCTAATTTTCGACAGCGCACATACAAAATGGCTCGGTATATGGCATATAGCTCTGCACTATAAATTGATGTGCTTACATGAAAACCGAATGTATGGGGTTCGGTTCCGTGAACATAAGTACATCCAACCCCATTCGTGCACTTAGATCCATCGGTGTAGATCAAAATTCGGTGACTATAACCACACAGAAACTGTAAGAATACATCCCAATTTCCACGTGAGATATCGAACGTAACCAGGGGGGTACACCCTCTGCCGCTTAGGAAATATCCTTGGCATTTCAATGTCATCCTTTCTAAGAACTCCCCATAAACGAACGCCTGCAGGCCTTGGATTAATGGAGCTGTTCCTATAACGTTCGTCCAGCGCGGTGTTGAAGCGAACGTTGGATGTATAGGGCACACCTAAACCCACTCCATAATTTCCTAACAGAACATCACGCCAATATCGTGGAGGAAGTTTTGCCCATTCTGCGTAAATAATCATAACTGGGTTAGTGGAAAAAGCTCCAATAACCACTAGAGTGCTCCGATTATGGACTGTGTTCAATCTGAGCACACATTATCGTGCTGAAGAATAAACTATACACCCATGGTCTAATTGGATGGGATCAGTGCGCGATATGGTCGCAGGAAAATTGTCCGATCCGCTCCCCAAAATTTGCCATTTAATACCTGCAAAATATTTAGAGAACGGTTACATCGCGCTTTCAGCTGGTCTATCTGTGATGATCAGTCAAGTTTCCTATCAAAGGTCAGCTCCAGGAATCTGGTTGAATCTGCGAACGGAAGTAAGTCTGGACCAAATCGGAGCGCAAGTGTTAATCGTCACCTACGGCGCCAGAATTTAACGCAGATTGACTTCTGAGTTGAGAAACGAAAGGCGTTTTTAGAACTCCATTTGAAGATTGTATAAGCGTTGCTGCACACGGCGTTCCAAAACGCGTACGCTAAGAAGTGCAATAGTTGTCTATGATACCCCTAGAGGAACAAAATTGATATACAATTGCTATAGCAACCAGTGCAAGACTTAGTACCGATCCTTGAAGCACTCCGTTCTCCTGAACAAAAAGGTTCGAAAAAACTGAGCAGACACTTACACGGAAAACGCGGTCCTTCATAAACTCCTGATTGAACAGTGGTAAGCATCCAAGTATGTTCCAGCTGTGTAGGTAACGTAGTGTCCCTTCTCTCCAACACGTAACATAAGCCTTTTCAAGTAAAAAATAATTCTTGATGAATCCGTTCATGATCCGCGTCGATAATGACAAAAGCGGCCCATTGTTGAACCGCATCGTCGAAAACCGCACTGGGTGTGTTCAGTGAGTTGTAAGTTTCCAGACACTGTACCAATCGTGCATTAATCATGCTCCTCCATCACCTTGCAAGTTGTGCGGTAAATAGGACGATAGTTGAACGGAATATTACGGTTCTTTCCAACTTTCAAAATGGATATGACAATGGCCTCCAGCCACTTATCTGGAAAAGCAGCATCAACCCAAACACGATTATAGACCCAAGCAGGAAAGCCTTACCTTCAGGCGAAAGCTGTTGCAACATTTGTACGTGGATACAACCTGGCCTGGTGCTGATAGTCTCGAGGATGAAAGAGCATATTCTTACACCGCCACGGTGAAAGTGCGAGTTTAATCTTCCAGGTTTCCAGAGCGAAACGAGAAACCTTGAGATTCCCTGAGACTTAACTGGAAGGAACTCGGGCGAACAGTTATCTGAGCTGGACGCTTGAGCAAAAGCACGGCCAAATTTGTTAGCAACGTCGAATGCATCAACAACAGCTCCTGCAGCTGTTTTAAAACCGGCGATTGGCATGTGGGTCGAGTTTCCGTCACACGCGTTAACTTATTCCATATGACAGAAAAAAATTGAGTTTTATTTATGGACGCTCTTTAATTACTATGGTTCTTAGCATACCATTCTATTGGGCGTGAAAGATTGAAAATGTTCCTCACAAGCCTCTTTATCAGACTTGAGGTTCTTTTATGTGTCGTAAATATACGAGACGGGATTAACTTCTTTACTTCTCTTCCGAAGGAAGCCATTCTAAACATTTTACCCCCGCAAAACATTCATCGCCCTCCGTCGGATTTGAACCCGCTACCTCGGGAACCAAAGCCTAGCACCACATGAAGAGGAAGGTGTATGTCGATTAAATGAAGCTACAAACTGACCCCATGATGCCTTTTTGCTGTCCTTGATAGCATGTCTAGACTTTGCATGCACTTTCTTGTATTCCATCACGTTATCCAGTGTAGGGCGACGCCGCTAGAAAACCTTAAAAGCACGCCTGCGAGCACGAATGGCACGAAAGGTCGACGGGGGAATAGGTTGATCAGCAGCAGAAAGAGTCGTCTCTGTAAGATGTTCGACTAAATCATTCACAGAGTCGTGCTTATTGTAATTAAACACAGCGAACTGGAAGTAAATGTTCCAATTGGCTTTATCTAGGCAAACGTGTGGAACACATATCTGACGATAAGATACTAATAAGACATGGAAGGTGGTCACTAGAGTGTAAATCAGAGATGACATTTCATTCTAAGGAAATAGCTAACTGCAGTGAACATACTTTGCGATGATTTCGCCGAGCTCACACACAGAGCCTTAGGAGGCCACCGAAATCGTGCAAAAGAATCTAAGATTTGTCTGAGGTTAGGAACCCCGGCAAAACGAAAAGGGAAGCCCTAACGAGTGCCGTAGGGAAATAAAGACCTTAAACTGTAAAAGAAACAATGTAGGAAATAAAACCTAGAGGAGGGAAATATCTACCCAAAAATAAATTAATTAAGAAACAACACTATAACTGTAACTGGCTTTATTTGAACCCGAAATATGCCACATTAATATGATGGGGTATTAATGTTGTATTTATTTAACATTAATTGTAGCTCCGCGTTTGGAAGCCAATTTGCAAGAGCAAATATGTGTTTTTACTTCACGCGTTGCCATCCTGTGACGTCACTCCTTGTTTGGTTCGTAGCTCCCTCTGGCGTAGCAATTTGTATCAATTAGTGTTCGAAAGAATTTAAGGTTATGTATATTGTCATCCGGCTAGCTATCATCTTATCTTGGTAGAACTTGTATCTCTTGCAGGGTGTGAATCGGAAAGGAATCTTTTATCCAGAAATTATACTGACGAAGAAATTGGTTTTATAACTTTTATTGCTGAACACATTCACAAACACTTTTACAAATTAATCTGGATACTCGCCAAACTGAAACTGTTTGTAATAACTTCTTATCACTTTTAACTCACGTACTTCGACTTTGTGTATATTTAACTGTATAATATTTTATAATAACTCTCGTAATTCTGCTGCGCGTAACTTATGACGAAATGAAGGACTGACTGACGATGAACTGAGAGACCGACGTTTAGTGTATTGAGAATTCCGTTGAACTGGGGGACACTCTACCTCGGACCTGGCTTATATACACTCACTCCTCGACATGCCTAAAGATTATAAATGAACTGCTATTGGCTAATAAAACGCGCCAACATTAGCGTCTATTTTAATATCCAATGAAAACCACTAATACATATTTCTTTTAGGGAACATTCTAGAAGCTTTTACCGAAAAGGCGCGAAACATTACGTAACTTCCTGGTTCCCGGTAACGATAAACAACTCATCCCCTTTGCTGCATTATTGCGTTATTATTGACAGTTTCAGTAAAGCCGTATATTATTATTTACCAATAATAATTACAATTAATAAACCTCTGAAATCAATGTCACATAAAAATACATATTAATATTACTATCATTAATTACATCTGAGTAATTTGTGATACAAATTACCGTATCAATGTTCGACTAAATCATTCACAGAGTCGTGCTTATTGTAATTAAACACAGCGAACTGGAAGTAAATGTTCCAATTGGCTTTATCTAGGCAAACGTGTGGAACACATATCTGACGATAAGATACTAATAAGACATGGAAGGTGGTCACTAGAGTGTAAATCAGAGATGACATTTCATTCTAAGGAAATAGCTAACTGCAGTGAACATACTTTGCGATGATTTCGCCGAGCTCACACACAGAGCCTTAGGAGGCCACCGAAATCGTGCAAAAGAATCTAAGATTTGTCTGAGGTTAGGAACCCCGGCAAAACGAAAAGGGAAGCCCTAACGAGTGCCGTAGGGAAATAAAGACCTTAAACTGTAAAAGAAACAATGTAGGAAATAAAACCTAGAGGAAGGAAATATCTACCCAAAAATAAATTAATTAAGAAACAACACTATAACTGTAACTGGCTTTATTTGAACCCGAAATATGCCACATTGTAAATGCCCCATTTAAATGAATAACAAGCTGCTCAATAAATCGAAACAAAAAGTTTACACATTTACTAAAACTTAATTTTAAAATTTACTGTAATATTACAAACCAAACATCAATCAAAAATCATACTGAAAAATGTTAACTGAACCCTTGAACAATAAACGATATAATATTCTGGCCAAAGAAAAGAAGTAACCAGCCAAGAGAATATTAATAAACTATTGCTGAAAGAAAAACAAAATAATACACGTATAATGAAAGGGCAAATAGCAAGGCCAAAATCAAAGCAAAGGTTCTCACGTAATATAAATCAGTGACCACACTGCATTAGTTTCAAATATTTTCTACAAATAGTTTGCTTAAAGGAAACCTTTTTCGTGAAATTACAATTTATAACAATAATGCCTAAAAACAAAGGGACACGTTCAAGTAAAATGGGACGGCTGCATAGCACATGGCCCATTCAATCCTTAGGAGAATGAAGTTAAAATTTACAAATTAACTACAAACTCTAAACGGCTAAATGTGTGAGCTAGTCACGTAGCATATTTGCTACTAATGTAATGACAACGGAACTGGTCAATAACCGGTTGCCAATTTAACTGTACACGAAAGTCGTGTAAATTTACAAGCACAAAGAAACACTTTAAAACAACAAAATAAGAGGGCCAGTCACTTGGAATAATTGCTGCAAATATCATGATTTTAACTATGGCTTCAACGTCCCCATTACGTTCAAACTACAATGCATGAGCTGAAAACAAACCTTACCTTTGTGTAGCAAAGTCGAAAACTCCGTCGGGAAACGCACGGAAATAAGACGCAATTAGCCAAAGAATTTAGAATTATTTTAAACCAGCACATTCGCTAATGAACGTTAAACCATGTTACAGACTTTCAAAAGGTACTGACAGGCAAACAAAATTTGAAAAATCGTTTCCACTCCGGCACGTGCTGTCCCAACTGCCACCCGAGAGCAGCCGTCACTCAACTCTCCTTCACGAAGCCCAACGACTCTCTCCCCAAGACTCCTACCGGCCGCGAGGCTGGCAGGCACCAGCCCACCCAGGGCAAGGCGACAACCGGATAAAAAAAAACATTTTGTGCCGGAGTTACCAACATGGACTACAAAGCATACTATTCTCCGTGACTGGCCGTACAATAAGAATACATCCAGATAAATCAGCACAACTTCCATACCAAGGTGTGAAAAAGTGTTGAAGGAGTCTGAAAAAATGTAGGCTCTCTGGTGTTTAGAACAGCTAGGTTGTACATGTCCAAGAAATCGGCGTTTAATTTGCTTTCGCACAAGCCGGAGTGAGCCCCAAAGAGTGTGATGGGCATTGACGTCCCCCACCAAAAGAAAGGGTGTAGGTAACCGGGAAACTAGATCTTGTAAATCACTGGGCGAGAGGTCGTCAGTTGGGGACAGATAAATATTACAAATGGTAAATCGGATCGATGACGGTTTAATGCTTACAGCGACTGACTGGATTTCAGACTGTAAGGATACAGATTCCACGAATATATCTCTGATGAACATCATAGTGCCCCCGTGCGCGAGAATACCCTCTTCCGGTATGAGATCACACCGTGCTGGGGTATACCATCTAGTTTGATAGCTATCTTGCGGACGGAGCTTAGTCTCTTGTAAACATACAACCAAAGGATTATTTTTGTTGAGTAAAAGTTCAAGCTCTGGTCGATGTGTTCTAAGCGGTGGTCGAATCGATTTATCCTTTTCTTTGGTGTGGAGTTAACACCTTTAACTGAAGATTTATCGTGCCTGTTTTTAACTATCGTTCTGGCAGTGTGTACAGTATCCTCCTGCTCCATCTCCTCCAAGAAGGAGGAACCCATTTCCAATTGAAAATTTGTATTCGAGAACCTCGAACCGATTGGAAGTGAAGATCAGCGAAGATGAGCTCGCCAATCTGAGTCCTTCCCAGAAATTTCTCAGGAGAGGATCCTAGGAGACGCTCGTGTGATTTTCTTCCCATTAGATGTTCTGGGTAAAGATTTTACTTTTCTTTTAGTAAGTCGATTCTGTTGAGCTCTATTGGTAATCCATTATTCGTTACAGGCTTGTCAGTCTTATGGTTTGATGGTGATTTCACTGAAACAGACTTGAAATATAATGGAGATGTAGGTGTTGACTTCGAGGACTTTGGAAGTGATCTGCCTACGAGAATATTTTCTGAAGTTATGGCACCGTTAATGTCGCTGATTTGAGTTGCCATTTCCGGACTCTGTACCAGTTTAGCTGAAACTGAACTATAGGTTCTGGACTTCGGAACAATTGGCGGATACACAGGAGTTTCCGGGCTTCTGAGAAGGATACCTTCCTAACCCGGAGCTCTTGGATCGCCCTTTCCTCTGTAAAACGGGGGCATTCTCGGGAACTAGATGGCTGTTCACCACCGCAGTTAACGCATGTTGGAGCTAATGTACATGCTGCCTCGTGTGAGAATCCTCCACATTTAACCAGATAGCTTCACCATTACATAAATCACTTGTTTATCCAAAGCATGACATAACATCACAGCAGGTTGGGGTAAATGGCCTAATTTCAATCACTTCACCCCGCCTTATTACTTTGAGGGAAAGCTACCCGATCAAAGGAAGGAACAGGGTACGAGTAGGCATGAATTCACCCCTTTCTTTCCGCTGAGCTTTATATACGGAGCTTTCGCCATGTTCTTCAAGATTTTCTTGAATCTCCTGGTTGGACATACGTCAAATGCACGGGTGTGCACCACACCATGCGAGGGGTTCAAAGTCTTGTGCATCTCGACACGTATTGGGTAACTGGCTAACAGATTCGCTGTCGGTATAATAGTAGCCTGGGTTGCTGAATGTTCTTCAACCAGGAGAGTACCATTGCGACTTCTAATGCACGACTTTACAGGAGCAGGGATCTTATCGAGACCCTTCTTAGCTGTAATAGGGTTCACCGGTGTAAATTTTCTACCTTCCTCTGTTCTGTAGATAACGAAATAGCGAGTGCCACAAGACTCGAATACTTCTTTTCCATTCTGTTTTGGTTGTTTTTTTTAGTTTGGATTTTTCCATGGCGAAAAAATCCTCCACCATTACAAATGTTTCCGATGGCATGCTCAGATCCTGGGCGCCACCCCGGCTTAGGCGAGTGTCCTAGCTTGGACCTTGCTCACCTTAGGGTCTTACCTCACAGTTTATAGACACAGGGACCCAATCCCGTTCAGGATTGCAATAACTCATGTAATGGTCCCTCCCAGGACTGACCTTTATCAGGGTATACGAACACAGTCCTACCTGATACTCAGGGGCAGGGAGTTACGCATTACCCAGTCACCCTTTGCGACTACCGTCCCGCGCAGCAGTATCTGTCAGAACTGCGTTCAGGGAGGTAACTTGTAGTGGGTCAAACACGCTTTTGGATAACATTCTTTGGGCGTTTGCAATAAGCTCTCTCATCTCTTAGAGGAATCAAATCGAGAGTGTGGCTCGAGACCTCGGGAGCGCCAATCCCATATCTACTGTAGGGGTCTATGACAGGTGTGTCAGTAGGTGGCAGACGGTGCCATAGATGTACGAGCCACTTGAGGACATTATGGCCTTGTACTACGTATGTAATGTGTACATTTAAGTTTACATAATTGGAAGATAATTTGAAAATAAATATTTTCTGCTCTCTCTGAGAAATGAGTTTGAATTCTATGAATTAACGGAAATAACGAGACAAAGAGATGAACTACAATTTGTGAAAGTCTTAAATAATTTAGCCATTGGAAAAACAGCCACAAGCGACATTACCTTAATAAATTCTAGAATTGTCGAAACAAACGAAGTCCAAGGGAAGGCGATAATATTATTTATAAGTAACGCTACGTGCAAGTGCACGATGAAAAGAGAATAACAAGCTGCAATGCAGACGAGTTTATATACGTAGCAAGAGACTTCATTATAAGCAAAGTTTCGTTAACTTAGTACCTTACATGCTTGTTTGTGATACTTTTGTAATTCAAAATCAATATGTCTATTACTCTTGCTGCTGCTTTGAAAAAATTATAATGAGGGAATATAATAATAATAATAATAATAATAATAATAATAATAATAACACCATAATGCCCTAACCTATTAAATTGTGATAATCAAAGTAAAATGCTTTTTTTATCTCTCCTGAAAATGTTACTTTTGAACTGCTTTTTTTCACATGTCCTTAATTTTTCTTTGCATCCCATTGTGATATGTTTTTGATGCTTCTGGTGCCATGCGAACTGCATTATCCATTTATGATTAATAGGCCACCTGGTTTGCGTGTCCATTAACCGTGTTCGTGGTGTTTCTTCCACCAGTTCCGCAGTTCCGCAGCCCTCGCT
This sequence comes from Deroplatys truncata, assembly GCA_030765065.1. Classification (NCBI taxonomy): domain Eukaryota; kingdom Metazoa; phylum Arthropoda; class Insecta; order Mantodea; family Mantidae; genus Deroplatys; species Deroplatys truncata. Next base: position 22,223,523 of record CM060978.1, read on the forward strand.
GCGCTATAACCTTGCTCATTAAGGGCAATAATTTTCTGTTTGCTGTTCTATCCTTTGCTTCTTTCGAATGGTATATGAAATAAAGGGGACATTGTTTACAAGCCAAATTCATGCAACCATTCCACATAACGTTTGTGTTATCTCCTCCCACAACTTCTTTTGCTCATGAGCCGGAAATCGACCATTGTTCATTGGTTAGGGATTGAGTGTCAGACGTTTTACATCAAACCAATAAAAGGAGGACAGATCTGGCGAGTACCTTCCAGTCACTCAGGTAAAACGCTATCGTTCCCCACCCCTTTCTCCGCTCACTTTGTTCAAGCTATTAACAGATTAATACAACCGAATAGGTGTGAAGCACACCTAATAAAGGGATTCTACCAACATTAAATAAAAAGAAAAGCTCTAGGAAACCAAAACCATTGGCACTTTTTTTTTGGTACCGGACTATGCGTAGGAGAAAGTAGAAACACAAAGCTATGGTGTTCCGATTTTGGGATTTGGAAATGTGGTTACCTTAGGTATACATATATTGTTATAATGTGCTCAAGGCCCGACATTTGTTTATAATTTTACTAGAACATGAAAGTTATATGCACGTAAATGCAAAATAAATAAAATATAACAGAAAATTACATACATACCTATCAAGACCACAGACGTGAAGGCCCATAACAAACTTAAAACAGCATAGGCCATGTTTAGCTTATGTGTTATGGGAACCCATTCGAACTTGTCTGGCCATGTCACTATTTCATTCATGGAACTGCTGTTAGTTATATTGTTAATCCCTAGTTCCACATTTGGAGAAACGGCGCAATCTGTGTCTGGAAAATATAAGCAAATGGAGGCGTGACCATATTACGGGGAATTGCTTGTCCTGCACTGCGCTGCACAGTGTACAATTTTCAAATTTGGACTGATTTAGTTGAGCGCAGTGGATACATATTTCCTGTTTCTTAATGCTTTACGTAACGGTGAGTGGTACCTTTTAGCGATCTGCCAACCGTAAGATACTTTTAGAAGCAAACAAACATTGTGTTATTGCTCACGCTTCCTGTTACGGTTTCGTTGTTCTTAAAGAGCCCCGTTGTGTGGATGAAATCACATGGTAACTTGTGTTTACTTCTGGTCTGTATTATGGTGTCACTTCAGAGAGGTTGGTTCTCGATAATTAAAACTTAACTTTAAGATTTAGAATATTCAGTACAGGCTCTAAAACAGCTGTTTGTCGGACTGTTAACACGCCGAAAAGTCATACATAAGCGGCGTATTAAACAAAGGCGAAATGGCCAATGACCAGTCATATCACTTTATCAGGGTTTCAAACAAAATCCTTGATCATAAAACAAGAACATTGTTCGTTATGTCGATCGTAAACTTTGCCAGCATTTTTAACAAAACAATTCTATCATTTAAGTTAACATGTTTATCAGAAATCCTTAACAAAAATTAAAGATTTATTTCACAACACGGGAGTGAAAATGACAGTTCTTAGCAAATTTTGAAAATGAAAATCCACGCATACCTGTGTATTCCTTCTCATACTGCTGCTGAGATTTTGTTGGCAGCAGTTCCGATTGCAGATTACTGTGACAGGCCACGCAAAGAGCAAGGCACAGCGGGTGTGAAAACAAATGTTTGCATATTACTAGCGATAGCATTTCACATACATGCGGCATTATCATGGGATATCTTCCAAAAGTTAATTCACACTTTTTAGGGTATTTCATAGCCTTCTCTCCTATCTATCTCTTCAAGCAAAAACATTCCTCGCTGATTGACTTTCAATTGAAGTTCTACAAAGAAAACTAGAGGCTTTAATTTTTTTACAGGGAGACCAACTGAGGCAGTATTTTTAACACTTAAATGATATGTCTAATAATATAAAATAAAAAAATAACAGCCTGCCTTAAAACAATATGTGTATAATATAATATATAAAGTTATGTAACAGTCATTGTATTATATTTATATTATTATGTACATGTATAATAATGTTATGTGAATGTATTGCGTGGTTTTAACAATGTAGGAGCTTTGAGAATAGAAGCAAGCTGCTTTCCGTAGCAAACAGAATTACAAATTAGAAGCCGAAAGTTGCTAACAATGAGGTAACCTTGAGAGAATAATAAATTAGAAAGTTTAATAAACGCTACTAATAATTCTTGGAACAATAATGTGATATTTAAAACAGTTAAGAAATAGCTAATCAAAACTTAGAAAAGGCTTAAGTTATATAAAAGTATTCTATTGGAGTAGGCTTAGCCAATCAGAGACTTGAAACACAGAAAAAGTACAAATTGAGGCGGGAGACGCTATAAGGAAGCGTAACCAAGCAGTCAATTAGATACGGTACAGGTTCAGTGTGAGACATAAAAATTCATTGTGGTGAGAATAATATAAAGTTTACGTGTTAAAAAGTGCAAATAAACAATAATCTCACAGCTCTATAGTAGAATACATCAGTGAAGTGTTATTACATCGTGTGAAGGATTAATGAACAAAGTACAATACAATTATAATTGGTGTAAGTCTTGTTCTTTAGCCGTACCAGCCCTGATAAGAGATACGTGTTCTTAAAAATCTGATGTGTTACACTCACATGACTTTCTCTACTCTTGTACAAATTATTTTTACAAACGCTTATTATCCATCTACTTCATGTTAATCGAGATAAACATTTGCAGACTCTATCTTATTGCTAATTTGCTTGTAGATGTAAGGGGAATATATATTTACAAGGGCAATATAGAAAAACAGTAGCCTTTAAGCACATACATATCTCTAAATAGCTGGTTGCTAGGTGCAGCACCATTCTATTTGCCACAGATTAATACTCTTTTCATATCCAAGACAAAAAAATGAATAACGAATTCCCATTTGAGAAAATAAGTATTGAAAAATTTAAGGGAATAACAAGCAATATCTCGAAAATGGTTCACTCAACAACAAAAAAGTATATGACATAAATTGTGTATTTTAACGCGATCTACATTTTTTGTATAGTAAAATTTTGTCATCTCTTATGGTTTACCAGTTATGCAAAAGTGGTTCCCAATGGAGAATACTTTTGGAGACATTCCCAGAAAATTCAAGATATACATTTCATTTGTCATGAAAATATCTTAAACATATGATATTTTAATCAAAATTGGTAGAGCCATTTAGGAGAAAATTAAAATTTTCGAAAAATGTTCCATATAAAGGGTAATCTGGGGTGGGGGGATTTTCTTGAAAACCTTCGTGTCGCATCTCTGGAAGATACTGAACCTAAATACCAAGTTTGGTGTTTATCCGACTGTTCGTTTCTGAGTTATGCTGTTCACACACAGACACACACACACGGACATGTTTCCAAAATTTTTTTTTGGAATCAGGGGGTCTCAAAACATGTATTTCCGGTGAAATATCGGTATCGAATTTTTGGGTGGAATACAATACTTCCCCTACTTAGTATACGTAGTAGAGAAAGTAAAAATTACTACTGGCACAGCCGAGGCATACACATATAATATTTAAATAAACATAAAAAAAATAAAAAAGTTGATTCTTAAACGTGGGGCGAAGGCCGAGGCAAAAGTAAACGTGGGACGAAGGCCACCGGAAACTTTGTACCGTACGTGGGGCGAACAATCTCCCGTAAAATTGGCATCCATTACGTGCGTTGTCTGAAACAACTTCAAGTTTGGCGTCCCATACGCGGGGCTGCAACTACTTCAAGTTTGGCTCTCCAACAGTGGGGCATAACACCTTCACAATCACACATCATCATCATCACCATCTTAATACTGTGCTCTTTAATACAATTCTTACAGAACTGGAATAAGAAAGTAGTTTTTGAGTTATCACGATATAAACAATATCCTATTAAATTTTTCAACATTATGAAATTGCTGTGTGAACAACAGTGATGCGACACTCGTTTCCCGCGTATCAGCCCACTTCCACTTTAAGACACATCATTAGATAACTCAGTAGCTAAAGGCAAAAGACAAGAAGAGTGGAGCGATTTATCCCTCGTGAATACTCCGCAGTTCGTAGACCGAGGGATTTTACGAAGTTCTTATGCTATAACTGTCATATGCAATTTCGCACAGGTGATATTTTAAATCTCGAATTATTTAACTATTTCCATTCCCTGTACTCTTTATGAAATTACTGTACAATGGCCTAGAAGATTCTTTATGATGAATTCTCCCCTTCATCTCTTAGAACTATAATTTCATAAAATTTCCATACAACACTTTACATAATAATGGCTAAAATTCACTAGTAATCACGGAAATGGGAATAAAATATCAGATTATTTTGCATTTCTAACCTTAGCCTGCCTCCATTCCCTCTCCCGCATTAACCTTCATAATTCTGGAAGTGTATAGCGTGTAAAAAGTTTAGGGGTTGAGTCAGTTTTACATGATAAAAGATCAGGAAAAAATATCATACAAAACAATAACATTCAAAATACTTATTTGATTAACAAGTATTTCCAAGAACCGATCACCTGAAAATACAATATGAAATAATTCAATGTTATATGGATATTTCATTCAATTTTCCCAGTACGTAATCACTAATTCACGTATCATTTCAGTATAATCAGTATGTAAAAATGTTCAAGTATATTTCCAGTAGACACCCTGTACGGAATTATCTGAACTTAATTACTGAATGACCTTTAGTTGAATTAACACTGGCAGCTTTAAGGCACCATGGAAACTAATTGTGGTGATCATACTTACAGAAATAGGCTAGGAATATAAAATAACCAACAGCAGTCTCGTTATAGTGAACTGGCGAGCAGCAGCTGTGAATACACAGCCCTGTAAAAGCCAAGCTCATCCATACCACGCTCTGAACCTGAAACATAATAAAACTGTACCGATATTACAAGCAAAGAAAATCTTCCCTATGGACCGAGCTTCTTAGATACTTATAAAGCTTATAAGATACTTAAAAATCTGTTATTACATTCACATGACTTTCAGTGCACTCTATCCATTATTATTAATGTGTATACAACATTTGTAATAAAATTTCAATTGAATAGTTTTAAAAAAATCTCGTGTTACACTTACATGACTTTCTCTACTCTTGTACAAACTATTTATACAAACGCTTATTCTCCATCTACTTCATGTTAATCGAGATAAACATTTGCAGACTCTATCTTATTGCTAATTTTCTTGTAAATGTAAGGAGAATATATATTTACAAGGGCAATTTGGCAATACAGTAGCCTTTAAGCACATACATATCTCTTAATAGCTGGTTTGCTAGGTGCAGCACCATTCCCTTTCCCACAAATTAATACTCTTTGCATATCCAAGACAAAAAAATGAATAACGAATTCCCATTTGAGAAAATAAGTATTGAAAAATTTAAGGGAATAACAAGTAATATCTCGAAAATGGTTCACTCAACAAAAAAATGTATATGACATAAATTCTGTATTTTAACGCGATCTACATTTTTTGTGTAGTAAGATTTTGTCTATCTCTTCATGGTTTACCAGTTATGCAAGAGTCGTTCACAATGAAGAATACTTTTGGAGACATTCCCAGGAAATTCAAGATATACATTTTATTTGTCATATAAATATCTTAAACATATGATATTTTAATCAAAATCGTTTGAGCCATTTTGAGAAAATGAAAATTTTCGAAAAATCTTCCATGTAAAGGGTAATCTGGGGTGGGGGGATTTTCTTGAAAACCTTCGTGTCGCATCGTTGGAAGATACTGAACCCAAATACCAAGTTTGGTGTTTATCCGACTGTTCGTTTCTGAGTTATGCTGTTCACAGACAGACATACACCGACACACAGAGAGACACACAGACAGACACACAGACATGTTTCCAAAAATGCTTTTTTTGGTTTCAGGGGGTCCCAAAACATGTATTTCCGGTGAAATCTCGGTATCTACTATGCGTAGTAGAGAAAGTAAAAAATTATTTTTCCAACTATTTTATTTTAATTTACATGTACCTTTACAGAAATAGCTACATTACACATTTCGTTATAGATACAAAGTGAACAGCGATAGTCAAATGTTTAACAACTGGACGCTATATGCTGACCTTAAAATTCCATACTGTTTCCATGACATCGCGAGAAACGACTGAATGTTGACAGACCTTAAAAGAATGACAGTATTCAACAACTCGAACAGTTAATAACGGATATCTCGGAAATGGCTTATGCAAATAAATAATAATAATAAATAAAATAAAAAATTACACGTTTTAAAGAAATGTGCATTTTAGTATAGTAGGTTTTGCTTAGCATTTACCAGCTATACAAGATTACATAATGCTATAATACTGTAGGTGGCTTCCCCGACATTGCACCGTTAGCTTTTTAAATTGCAGTGACGAATTAATTAATTTCGTTTACCTCCCACGTTCTTTATGAAATTCCTATACAGTGATATAGAGCGGTTTTATAAACATTTTAATTTCGTACAACATATACTTTCTTTGTTAACGACGCTTCAATTGCCAGGATCCTATCGGCATCGCTGGTTTGCCGGAATTTCCCCCCGCAGTTATTTTACATGCTAGTAAATGTACTGACAGGGGCTATCGATTTTAAGCACACTTAAAAACCATCGGTGAAGGCGGGATTTGAACCCAAGACTTTGGGATCAGAAGGTTAGCGCCTAGCCAACTGAGCCACACAGACAGACTTAATTTCTTATAGTCCCGACTATTCCCGGATGAAAACATTCCCCGATATTCACGCAAAAGGATGTGAAACATCGGCGGAACGTGCGACTTCCACAACCTCCCGCCGACGGTGTTCAAGTTCTGCAAATACTGCATGGCCTATAAGTACCCTTTGGCGGTGGAACATTCCAAGGTCGGAATGGCCTGAGTATGTTTTTAGATATTTATAGTAGGTTAAATTTTAAATCTTTATATCTTCTTTTTGGTCCCATTGTTATTTAACATCATAAAGCTACATAATTTTCAATAATACAAAAACCCTTAACATATACAACGAAATAAAATTCCCAGGCCACCTTGCTAATCCCTTTGCAAACAAACACATAGTCTGTGACCATCGATCAAAATAATTTTATAAAATGTCGGTTCCCTAATTTCTAATAGTAATTTTATCTCTTTATACAATTATTTAGCATGTCCTGCTAACGAACTTGATAACAACATAATTAAAAGGAAATAAAACAAAACTTTCTTATATTACGGTTATTAGAAGGTTTGGGTAATCTGCATTACGTTGGTCTTTAAAAGCTAAATTGAGTTTTATTTATTGACGCTCTGTAACTACTATGGTCCTCAGCGTCACATTCTATATTGGGCATGAAAGACCGGTAATTTTGCTCAGAGGCCTCTTTATCAGGCTTGAGGTTCTTTTACGTAAATCTACGACACGGGACCACCGGCTTTACTTCCCTTCCAAAGGAAAAAATCCATCGCCCTCCGCCGGGTTTCAACACGCGACCTTGGGAACTAGAGGCTAGCACGGTACTTCTAATCCATGGACGACGACTTTCAAAAGCGATGAAAGTGATGCCCTACATCTCCTACAGATGTCACCCTATGTCATCATCTAGCTCCAACACAATGCTGGCAACATGTAAATAACAAATACCGCCAAAGCTCACAGCTTGCTTTCCTAATTACTTTTTATTTTAGGTTTATTAGTATTTTATGTTTCCGATTTACGGGAGGTTAAGTTACTTTGGGTTTCGTTTCTTTTTACTTTCTCTACTACGTATAGTAAGTAGGGGAAGTATAGCATTCCACCCAAAAATTCGATACGGATATTTCATCGGAAATACATGTTTTGAGACCCCCTGAATCCAAAAAAAGCATTTTTGGAAACATGTCCGTGTGTGTCTGTGTGTGAACAGCATAACTCAGAAACGAACAGTGGGATAAACACCAATCTTGGTATTTAGGTTCAGTATCTTCCAGAGATGCGACACGAAGGTTTTCAAGAAAAATCCCCCCACCCCGGATTACCTTTACATGGAACATTTTTCGAACATTTTAATTTTCTCAAAAATGGCTCTAACGATTTTGATTAAAATATCATATGTTTAAGATATTTTCATGACAAATGAAATGTATATCTCGAATTTTCTGGGAATGTCTCCAAAAGTATTCTTCATTGTGAACGACTTTTGCATAACTGGTAAACCATAAGAGATAGACAAAGTTTTATTACACAAAAAATGTAGATCGCGTTAAAATACACAATTTATGTCATATACATTTTTTTTGTTGGGTGAACCATTTTCGAGATATTGCTTGTTATTCCCTTAAATTTTTCAATACTTATACTTTTTCTCAAATTCGTTATTTATTTTTTTATGTCCTGGACATGCAAAGAGAATGGAATGCGCCACATAGCAACCAGCTCTTAAAACATTGGACTATCGCTTAAAGTCTACCATATTCCCCTTGCATCTACAAGAAAATTAGCAATAAGATTAACATCTCGATTAACATGAAGCATATGGAGAATAAGTGTTTGTAAAAATAGTTTGTACAAGAGTAGAAGAATTCATGTGAGTGTAACACATCAGATTTTTTACACATATAAACCTAGTTTCTGATTCACGGGAGGTTACGTTAGGTTGGGTTAGGTCAGGTTAGGTCAGGTTTCGTTTCGTTTTTTTTTTTTTTTTTTTTTTGTAAGCTTAGGTCCCTTATTCAGTTAGGTTAGGTTTAGTTCTTTTATATAATCTGAGGTTATTGATCCATGCGAGGTTGGTTAAGGTTACTTCTTTTATATGAGCTTGGAGCAGTGATTCACGGGAGGTTACGTTAGGGTTGGTTTCTTTGTATACAAACTTATGTTAATTATCTACCAGTGGTTACTGCAAAGCAACTTGTTTATTAATATTTAGTATCGTGTATATAGTATTTTTCATATCCTCTGTAAACGATTTTATTTCCTTTAATGCAGTGTTAATAACAATGCTTTGCATTTATATCAGCGGCAAAAGAAAATGAAGAAGCAAGAACACATCGCTTATTCCGCGGATTTCACTTCTCATTTAGGTTGGCAGTTCTCATTGTGCATATGCAATAGCAACAAAATGGCCACGTTTTTTGTCTTCACACCGTAATTTTGCTAAAAAGTAAAACACCTAAAACGGGCGGCAGGTGGGCACCAACTATATAACAGACAACTACTCCTAAAACCCACTCCTAAAGTAATTTATTCACTTTCTTTTATTTTTATTAACGTTTTCAATGAAGACCAAAGTCATGCAGAAAAGCCTTCGGCTTTGGCATCCAGCAACTTCAGTACATACATCTGCACAATTAGAATAAAGTTTATTCAGAGATTTTGACACTGTTTCATTACATACACGTGTGCAGTATTTGATAAATGCCAATTAAAGAAATAAATACAATACAGGATGCACTGTTGCTTTTTAAACCTTTGTCTTCTGTTTGCTGGAGTGTTACGTCATGGCCATGTGTATATGCCTTGCAATAAAATGTAATCGGCTTTTGTTTTTATACTCTGCGGAGTACAGCAAGTATTTATATTCTGTGGAGTAACAACAACTATTTTTCTACTCTATGGCATTATCAACTAAAAGTGAAGGCAAGAATATTTTTATAACTCCGACGTGTTCGTATTCAAGTACAAGGTCTTTGTAAATCCTTTTTAATCCTTTAGTAATTTATGAAATGAAATTAGAAGGTGACTTATAGCCGCAATTCCGTCAGAACGAATTATTGGACTTTTCAATGGTGAAAGAGTTATCAAAATCAGTTGAGTGATTTTTGAGATTCCCTACATACACAAACACACACACACACACACACACACACACACACACACAGAGCTGCTCTCTCTTTTTAATATTAGTAAAGGTTCCTTCCCACTGTTGAGGACCTCACAGCCTTTTCCCAGAAAAGTCAATATGCACATTTTATTTGACATGTAAATGCATTTAACATATGGTATTTTAATTAAAATCCTTATAGCTATTTCTGAGAAAATCAACATTTTCGAAAAATGTTCCATTTCAAGGGTAGTTTTTGCGGGGGATTTCCCTGAAAACTTTAGTTATGTTCTTCACAGATACACACACACCAACACACACACACACACACGGAGCTCTTTCTAAAAGTATTTTCTGGATTTAGGGGTCCTCAAAACATTGAACGGTACTGAAATCTTGATATCGAGTTTTTGGGTGAAATACAATACTTCCACCACTAAGTAAGTAGTAGTAGAGAAAGTAAAAAATGTATGCCCATAATACATTTAATAGCGAATATTTGGTTAAAATCATATAAATGATACGTTTTTACTGTCGAACATTAACACGGGGTATTGCTGTGCATCTTCTTGTATTAGACATCAAGTCTAATGAAAACAATATGGCAACAGCTCTTGAAAGTGACCTTATGCTTTGTCGCCTCTCTTTGAAGCGAGAGCAGATTTGTGATTTATTATTAACATCTGTTGATAGAGAAAATACTTCTTTTCATTTTGTTTCTCACGTGACAGTAACGTGACAATCATTGGTCAAAATGTTTCCCTGCGACACTTGCTGATACAGGGGAACCCCTTCAGAGAGAAATGCTGGTCTTAGCAGAAGCAAACATTACAACATGAGCACATTCCAACATATAGGATGTCCAAATGGTATCCACCATCTACAGTTTCCCGAATATAACAGAAAAATTTAAAATATATTTTAAAAACTTAAGTTGGTTTAAAACAGGCAAAAATTGGCATGTATAATTCAAATAGACAGTTTGAGGAATATTTTGTATCATAACATGCTGTGAATGCCAAAGTGTAAATTAATGTTATTGTTAATTATTTAAAAATAATTGAACAATAAGCGCCCAACAAATAAGATAACACAAGCGATCAGAACTGCGACAAGTTAGACCTTCAAAAGGGCAAAATAAAAAGCTCCGCTCTCAACCAAATACCTCTAAACACGATAATGTATAATATAATCGAATGCACGAAAACGTGCAGATGCTTTTGGTTTCCTTTATTTGATGTTGACAGAAACTGGGTGAGCCAATCTCTTATCTGTTTTATTTCAACTCCGACACAAATCATTAGCCTATGGACAAAGCTCAGACCTAGGTGAGCGGCAAAATGGAAGGTGTACCAAACATTTCACATGAGCGGCTGAAAGGCGTCCTTCACATCAGCAGCCCTTGGATGAGTCCGACTCGTGTTGTTTTTAAGTAAAACTTCTAGCACTCAAACACCAACTTATGAACACAAGTCGGTTTCAGGCTCAGGAGCGAAAGAAAAGGGGACGGAGTAAGAGGCATGTAAGGGGCGTGGCAGAGGCTGTTATCAACATAAACCACTGCGCATTATATTGGCACGTTTACATGCACTCGAGTGTACATAACCTTCAATTTATTACCAACCAGAGAAAAAAAAATATTTTTCCTCACATCCGGGCTCTCTTATAACGTCGGGGGAGGATATGGGGGTTTGCGTATTCATGCCACCCCATTTTAATCCAATTTTGTTGAATACGAATATCAGGTGAATGTTCTAGTCCTTTATTTCGAATACGGCAGTTTATAATGACTATCAGCCAATGGGGAATTGCAGATCGTGTTCATTTGGTATAATTATTGGAATGAAAATAATTAAAAGATTAGTTGATTTAAATTTTCTCTTCAAATCCTTACAAAACAATAGCAATTTCCTTCTCTTTATCATCTATTGGCCTCAAACTCTATGATTCGCCATTTCACATTAATATACACAGTTGTGATTGGTGTTGCAAGAACTGTAATTGTTCTATTATAAACAAATCACCTCAAACAAAAATGTAAGAATCATGACAGACCAGCATTTAACAATGGGACATACAACAGACTTGCTCAGATAAACCACCCGTTACTTTTTCTACCATTTACCTATGGAATGGAATGTAATGTGTATCGGAGAGGACTCGATACCGATCCAGGGAATGTGGATATTGTAGCTAGCCCCGCGAGGGAGGGATGAGGTGAGAGCAGGCACTGGGTAGCCGGAACCAGGAGCGGCGGCACAGCAATGACTGGGTCCCTACATATTCCAGATGGAGACTCCCCGGCAGTCGGGCAGCAGATCAGGGACCTTATACCCTGGCACCCATCCGAAAGCAGAGGGACGGAGAAAATTCACAGAGAGCACCCTTTACCCCTGCTACGCCGCACCGCACCGCAACACCATCGCCGACACTTCCAACCTTGAAACAGACCTAACGGGGTGAAGAATGAATGAAATGATTATTGGAACGAAATGGGGGACAGGAAATCACTGGAGCATTTGCCTAACGGCGTGAAAAGAAAACGAAATAACCCATGAATCGGGGTGGGTAGTCGCCAGGAGTCGAACCCGAGAGCTCCCAAATGCGAGTCGCACGCGTTACCTCGGCGTCACCTCGCTCAGTACCACTTACAAGTAAAGGAAGTGTTGTATTCTAACCAATAAGTCCAATATCTAGATTTCGTCCGAAATACACGTTTTGAGGTACCCAGAATTCAAAAAGGTTATTTTTATATCCGTGTGTGTGTGTTCACAGTATAACCAAAAAAAATCTGATGTGATACATTAACATGAGGTTCTCTACCCTGTATCTTTATTAGTGGGTATATAAACTATTCTTACTAAAGCTTTTATTTACTGTCTGCTACGTGTCAATCCAAATAAATCTTTACAGAAACAGCTACATTACACATTTCGTTATAGATACAAAGAGAACAGCGATAGTCAAATGTTTAACAACTGGACGTTATATGCTGCCTTAAAATTCCATACTGTTTCCATGACATCGCGAGAAACTGAAAATCGATGAAGCTTTAAGGGAATGACAGGTATTGAGCAATTCGAACCTTTAATAACAGATATATCAGAAATGGCTTCTGCCACAAAAAAAAACCTATTTGAAATAAATTGGTGTTTTAAAGAGATCTATATTTCTTGTGTAGTTTTCTTCTGCCGCTTAACGTTTACATGGCTGGACCGCTCGTCTCCCACCAAGGCGACCCATGTTCGATCCCAAGAACCAGCATGTTGGATTTAGACATAACGGTGTCTGGTGGAGTTTCTCCGGTTTTCTTCGCCGTTCATCATGCCACCTTTCCTCTCATTCATCTCATCTATCATCTCCTGATTCCCCACCCTGGTTGTCATTTTCTGATCCATAGACTTCAGCTCCCCGACAGCCATCTGACCACAATCGCTGGCTGGTAAGTCCTACGAAGGGGAGGGTAAGCAGAGATTGCGTTTCTTTTTGGGGTGGGACTTATCGTTTACCAGTTATACAAGATTATACAAAATTCATTCCGAATAAAGAGAAGTTCCTAAGGTTTTCCCAGAGAACTCAAGATATACATTTTATTTGTCATATAAATATCTAATATATGGTATTCTAATTTTCGAAAAATATTTCACGCAAAGGGTAATTGTGTTGGGGTTTTTCTTGATAATCTTTGTGTCGGTTCCCTGGAAGATATTGAACTTAAATACCAAGTTTGGTACTTATCTGACTTTTTGTTTTTGAGTTATGTTGCTCACGGACAGACACGCACACGGACATGTTTCCAAAACTACTTTATTTGGATTCAGGGGGCCTCTAAACATGTATTTCCGGGAAATCTCGCTATTGAATTTTTGGGTGGAATGCAGTACTTCTCCTGTATACTATACGTGGTAGAGAAAGTAAAAACACATGCCAGTTATACTGTTTCATAAACACATCACACACCTAAGTGTAATTTAGAAAAGCGAGGTTCGCTTTCTGGAAAAGTACAGTAAACGTTTGTCTTATGCAGTTCTGAACTGCTTAACAAGTTCTAACTATGTTTGTATTTTGTTGATAACACGATTTTAAAGTGTACATAACCCCAAATCTAACTTGTGTACCCTGAATGCCCAAGTGATTTATCACAGTGCTAAATTGTTAAAATAGTTACTTACCAAGGTCAGTGTTCCTATAACATATGTGACGCTACGTGCAACGCAATTGTTACATTCCATGGTGAAACATTGCCGTGCAATAGAAGAATTTCTGTATCCTCAGGCAAAGAGAAAACATTATAACTTTCTGCAGACCATGGCCTCCTGTATTATCATCAGATCCCTGTGTTTCTGTCTCTCTGAAAAATATCATCCGCTTCCTTTACACTGATTAGGAGGAGGCTTTGCTTAACCAAATTCAAACTGTATCGACAAATGCTCCTCCAGCGTGTCTACTGCCTTGAAGGTTTAAAATTTCTGTATATTTTCAGTACAAGCTTTGACAAAATTCTAGTGGTGCTTCTAGTCATATTGTAGTAAAAATGCAGCAATATTCAAAGTGTGTTGTACCTAACTTAACATCTCTACTGGTTTTATTTGTTTCCACAGCCGTGATATGAAGGTGTGTTTATTACTACCTGCCACAGCCGATGTTGCACGAATGGCTTTTCAAATCTCGAATAACGATTCAATTAAATTTACTATCTTTACTTTTTATTAAAATTATTATACAATATTCTAGAATATTTTTATGCTTGCTAATTTCTCCCCATTACCTCTTAGAACTGTAATTTCATAAAACACACATATTAGTCATATTAATGTACCAAAACTTCAGGGATACTCACAGAAATGGGAATGAAATATCAACGCATTTTGTATTTCTTATCTTACCATCCCCCACGCCCTCCCCTGCCAATATCTTCAAAATTAGAGAAATGTGTTGCCTGTAAAAAATGTTAGGGATAAAAGTTTAAGTCATTTTTACTTTCTCTACTACGTATAGTAAGTAGGGGAAGTATTGTATTCCACCCAAAAAGTCGATACCGAGATTTAACCAAAAATACATGCTTTGAGACCCCCTGAATCCAAAAAAAAGCAATTTTGGAAATATGTCCGTGTGTGTGTGTCTGTGAGTCTGCCTGTGAACAGCATAACTCAGAAACAAACAGTCCGATAAACACCAAACTTGGTATTTAGCTTCAGTATCTTCCAGAGATGCGACACGAAGGTTTTCAAGAAAATTCCCCCACCTCAAATTACCCGTTACATGGAACATTTTTTGAAAATTTTAATTTTCTCAAAAATGACTAACGATTTTGATTAAAATATCATATGTTTAAGATATTTTCATGACAAATAAAATGTATATCTCGAATTTTCTGGGAATGTTTCTAAAAGTATTCTTCATTGTGAACGACTTTTGCATAACTGGTAAACCTTAAGAGATAGAAAAAAAATCTAATGTGTTACACTCACATAACTTTCTCTACTCTTGTACAACCTAATTTTACAAACGCCTATTCTCCATATTCTTCATGTTAATCGAGATATCAGATGTCAATCTTATTGGTAATTTTCTTGTAGATGCAAGGAAAATATGGTAGCTTTTAAGCGATAGTCAAATATTTTAACGCTGATTGCTATGTGACGCATTCCATTCTCTTTGCATGTCCAGGACATAAAAAAAATGAATAACGCATTTGAGAAAAAGTATAAGTATTGGAAAATTTAAGGAAATAACAAGCAATATCTCGAAAACGGTTCACTCAACAAAAGAAATGTATATGACATAAGTTGTGTATTTTAACGCCATCTACATTTTTTGTGTAGTAAAATTTTGTCTATCTCTTATGGTTTACCAGTTATGCAAAAGTCGTTCACAATGAAGAATACTTTTGGAGACATTCCCAGAAAATTCGAGATATACATTTCATTTCTCATGACATTACCCTAAACATATGATATTTTCATCAAAATCGTTAGAGCCATTTTTGAGAAAATTAAAATTTTCGAAAAATCTTCCATGTAAAGGGTAGTCTAGGGTGGGGGGATTTTCTTGAAAACCTTCGTGTCGCATCTCTGGAAGATACTGAACATAAATACCAAGTTTGGTGCTTATCCGATTGTTCGTTTTTGAGTTATGCTGTTCACAGACACACACACAGACACACACAGACACACACACGGACATGTTTCCAAAAATGCTTTTTTTGGATTCAGGAGGTCTCAAAACGTGTATTTCCGGTGAAATCTCGGTATCGAATTTTTGGGTGGAATGCAATACTTCCCCTACTTACTATACGTAGTAGAGAAAGTAAAAATTATTACACAAAAAATCTGATGTGTTACACTCACATAACTTTCTCTACTCTTGTACAATCTAATTTTACAAACGCCTATTCTCCATATGCTTCATGTTAATCGAGATATCGAGATGTCAATCTTATTGGTAATTTTCTTGTAGATGCAAGGGGAATATGGTAGCTTTTAAGCGATAGTCAAATATTTTAACGCTGGTTGTTATGTGGCGAATTCCATTCTCTTTGCATGTTCAGGACATAAAAAAATGAATAACGAATTTGAGAAAAAGTATAAGTATTGGAAAATTTAAGGAAATAACAAGCAATATCTCGAAAACGGTTCACTCAACAAAAGAAACGTATATGACATAAGTTGTGTATTTTAACGCGATCTACATTTTTTGTGTAGTAAAATTTTGTCTATCTCTTATGGTTTACCAGTTATGCAAAAGTCGTTCACAATGAAGAATATTTTTGGAGACATTCCCAGAAAATTCGAGATATACATTTTATTTGTCATGACAATATCTTAAACATATGATATTTTAATCAAAATCGTTAGAGCCGTTTTTGAGAAAATTAAAATTTTCGAAAAATGTTCCATGTAAAGGGTAGTCTGGGGTGGGGGGATTTTCTTGAAAACCTTCGTATCGCATCTCTGGAAGATACGGAACCTAAATACCAAGTTTGGTGTTTATCCGACTGTTCGTTTTTGAGTTATGCTGTTCACAGACACACAGACACACAGACACACAGACACACAGACACACAGACAGACACACAGACACACAGACAGACACACACACGGACATGTTTCCAAAAATGCTTTTTTTGGATTCAGTGATTCTCAAAACATGTATTTCCGGTGAAATCTCGGTATGGAATTTTTGGGTGGAATGCAATACTTCCCCTACTTACTATACGTAGTAGAGAAAGTAAAAATGTAGATTGCGTTAAAATACACAATTTATGTCATATACATTTTTTTTGTTGGGTGAACCATTTTCGAGATATTGCTTGTTATTCCCTTAAATTTTCGAATACTTATACTTTTTTCAAATTCGTTATTCATTGTTTTGTCCTGGACATGCAAAGAGAATGGAATGCGCCACATAGCAACTAGCTCTTAAAATATTTGACTATCGCTTAAAGCCTAGCAATTCCCTTGCATCTACAAGAAAATTAGCAATAAGATTAACATGAAGTATATGGAGAATAAGCGTTTGTAAAAATAGTTTGTACAAGAGTAGAGAAAGTCATGTGAGTGTACACATCAAATTTTTTATATTTTACACACACACTTTTTTCTTAAATGCTTCTTTTTGGATTCAGGGAGCCTCAGAAAATATATTTCCAGTGAAATCTCGTTATGAAATTTTTTGATGGAGTACAATACTTCCCCTACTTACTACAGGTGAACAGTAGAGAGGGTTGAAGTGTAGTGCGATGTAACACACCCTTTGTTCATATTTCTGAGCGTCAAACATATGTTTTGCATTATAAGTACCTGTGCTTTCCAACATGTTTTATCAGTGAATTGTTGTGTAACCTATATACAGGTATGTCACCTGATTTAATATGTACACTGCCGTGCATAAAACGTGGCCATTCCCTAAACCACTTCAGTGCTTCTCTCTCCGTAAGGTAACCAACTTTTGACTTCACCGAGGGACTGGCCTGAAAAACAATTGAGGGAGATATACACTAAGCAATGAATGATGTTTATAACTTGAGTGAAATGAAGGAGTGGTTCGGATACCATCCCTAGTAAAGTTCCGCTAAGACTGGTACACGGAGAGGCTAAACCAATTACAATACAGTTCAACCTATAGAGGAAGGGATGAAGAAGTGTTTGCATGTGAGGTTAAACTCAACGACAGCTACAACATTTGCATACTTCGGCCCTTAATGCCAGCAGAGCAGCGAATTCTGCAAGTGAAATGCACAAACACTCGGGAGTCGGAGGAAAACTGTAAGGGAGAATGTTTTATATCCTACCCACTTCCTAGAGGTCCAAAAACTCAATATTATAATGGATTTCAAAAAAATTATGATCAATTGTAATTGAGTTTTATTTACGGACGCTCTTTAACTACTGTGGTTCTTAGCGTCCCATTCTATATTGGGCATAAAAGGCCGGTAATTTTGGTCAGAGGTCTCTTTATCAGGCTTGAGGTTCGTTTACGTGCCATAAATCTACGACACGGGACCACCGGCTTTACTTCCCTTCCGAAGGAAGCCATGCTAAGGATTTTTAAGCCCCAAAAACTCCATTGCCCTCCGCCGGATTTGAACACGCGACCTTGGAACTAGAGGCTAGCACGGTACCACTAGTCCACGGAGGACGACCCAATTGTAATTAATTCATTAATAAATAAATAAGTAAATAAAACTATCATTTTCAATTTTAGGTTTTTTCCTATAATTCCATTTCTTCATTGTTTTAACATTTGTATTAATGTTTTATGACGTAGTAGTTTTCCATCAATAATTACAATAATAATAAAACTAATTTGTCACGTTGAAGCTGCTGTTTACGCTGAAATCTCGGACTCGTTGTCTTCATCGCTGCAAAAAAACAAAGTGAAACATAATTCAGTACGTTAGCCACAATTTACTATTTAATGAGAATTTAGAACATACAAAAAATGTAGAAAATGTTATATTATAGTCAAAAATGTGAACAGAGTGAGTAAATTTTGAATAGAAAAATGTGTATACTGGCGTGCATAAAATGTGGCTCATAATGGAAATGAGCTGTTTATGTTGGCACTGACAAAATCTAGTCCCGCCCCTACCAGCGTGACCACCTTTTTTCGAACATAATTCTAGCCACATGTTTGGCACGGACTTTACCTCCCCCAAAGTATGGCGAAGGGTAAAATTACAATTTAAACTTTATATTTTCATACCATATTACGTTTTCTTATTGCAGTTTACTAGCGACAACAGCTTAACCCGCCCCTCCATGTCGCTGATAAAACCTCTCATATATGCAAAGTTGTAGCTGTCGTTGAGTTTAACCTCACATGCAAACACTTCTTCATCCCTTCCTCTATAGGTTGAACTGTATTGTAATTGGTTTAGCCTCTCCGTGTACCAGTCTTAGCGGAACTTTTCTAGGGATGGTATCCGAACCACTCCTTCATTTCACACAAGTTATAAACATCATTCATTGCTTAGTGTATATCTCCCTCAATTGTTTTTCAGGCCAGTCCCTGGGTGAAGTCAAAAGTTGGTTACCTTACGGAGAGAAGCACTGAAGTGGTTTAGAGAATGGCCACGTTTTATGCACGGCTGTGTACATATTAAATCAGGTGACATACCTGTATATAGGTTACACAACAATTCACTGATAAAACATGTTGGAAAGCACAGGTACTTATAATGCAAAACATATGTTTGACGCTCAGAAATATGAACAAAGGGTGTGTTACATCGCACTACACTTCAACCCTTTCTACTGTTCACCTGTAGTAAGTAGGGGAAGTATTGTACTCCATCAAAAAATTTCATAACGAGATTTCACTGGAAATATATTTTCTGAGGCTCCCTGAATCCAAAAAAAGAAGCATTTAAGAAAAAAAGTGTGTGTGTGTGTAAAATATAAAAAATTTGATGTGTACACTCACATGACTTTCTCTACTCTTGTACAAACTATTTTTACAAACCCTTATTCTCCATATACTTCATGTTAATCTTATTGCTAATTTTCTTGTAGATGCAAGGGAATTGCTAGGCTTTAAGCGATAGTCAAATATTTTAAGAGCTAGTTGCTATGTGGCGCATTTCATTCTCTTTGCATGTCCAGGACAAAACAATGAATAACGAATTTGAAAAAAGTATAAGTATTCGAAAATTTAAGGGAATAACAAGCAATATCTCGAAAATGGTTCACCCAACAAAAAAAATATATATGACATAAATTATGTATTTTAACGCAATCTACATTTTTTGTGTAATAATTTTTTTTCTATCTCTTAAGGTTTACCAATTATGCAAAAGTCGTTCACAATGAAGAATACTTTTAGAGACATTCCCAGAAAATTCGAGATATACATTTTATTTGTCACGAAAATATCTTAAACATATGATATTTTAATCAAAATCGTTGGTCATTTTTGAGAAAATTAAAATTTTCGTAAAATGTTCCATGTAAAGGGTAATCTGGGGTGGGGGAATTTTCTTGAAAACCTTCGTCTCGCATCTCTGTAAGATACTGAACCTAAATACCAGTTTGGTGTTTATCCGACTGTTCGTTTCTGAGTTATGCTGTTCACAGACACACAGACACACACGGACATGTTTCCAAAAATGCCTTTTTGGATTCAGGGGGTCTCAAAACATGTATTTCCGGTGAAATCTCGGTATTGAAGTTTTGGGTGGAATACAATACTTCCCCTACTTACTATACGTAGTAGAGAAAGTAAAAATAATATTTTTGACTAATGCGCAACAATGTTGAAATCCAATTTCTGAAGCTTTACTAAAATTTCAAGTTAATAAGTTACAAACTCTGGTCCAAGGAGAATTTTGGACAGTAAAAAATGCTGAAAAAGTCTAACGTGATACAATAATTTTCGATCGTTTATTAGTGGATATACATATACCTATTTTTTGGAATTTATTTTTTATAAAATAAGAAATTTCGAAAACTCCTCCATTTAAAGGATAGTTAGGGGTGAGGAAACTTTCTTAAAAATCTTATGTCGCATTCTTGGAGGATACTGAACTCAAATACCAAGTTTGGTGTTTATCCGAAATTTCCTTTTTGAGTTATACTGTTCAGACACACACCCGGACTTGTTTCCTGGAATACTTAATTTGGATTCAGGCGCCTCAAAACATGTATTTCCGGTGAAATCTCGGTGTCGAATTTTTCGGTGGAATAAAGTACTTGCCCTACTTACTATACGTAGTAGAGAAAGTAAAAAAAAAACTTTCGTAAGAATAATTTGTATACCCACTAATAAACAATAGAGGGTAGAGAAAGTTAGGTGAATGTAAAAATATTTTAATGTATTTTCAAATATGTTAGTGCGCTATGCTTTTAAAAACATGACAGCATTGTATACAACAATTCAAAAAATCATTGGAGCCGTTGGCACAAGAAAACAATTAGGTTAATTTAAGATTCTTGCATTCGTGAAGCTGTCATTACATCTAATATGGGACATTAAGGTGACCATATTAAGTGCCACATCCAACACCAGTAGGCGGATGCTGATATTTAACAGGTGGAATGTAATACGCAACAAAACGTCGCTTTTCATTTTCCCCTTTAAGTGGTGTTTTCTCAAAATAACATTTTTGTAATAAATGCCCTGTACTCTCTTCAAATATAAGTGATAGAAGCATGACATTTTGACCAAATGATGACAGCATAACAGTTATGAAACGCACCCACTGTGAACCGTAATATATGTGTATTAGTTTAGTTATAACAATTATTTCCCTTAAAAATAATTTCAAATATAAAAATTATTTTAATAACGTATGTTCTTTTTATATGCATTTTACTTTCTCTAATACGTATAGTAAGTAGGGGAAGTATTGTATTCCACCCAAAAATTCGAAACCGAAATTTCACCGGAAATTGAGACTCCCTGAATCCATAAAAAGCATTTTTGGAACATGTCCGTGTGTGTGTGTCTGTGAACAGCATAACTCAGAAACAAACAGTCGGATAAACACCAAACTTGGTAATTAGGTTCAGTATCTTCCAGAGATGCCACACGAAGGTTTACAAGAAAATCCCCCCACCCCAGATTATTCTTTATACGGAACATTTTTCAAAAATTTTAATTTTCTCAAAATGGCTCTAACGATTTCGATTAAAATATCATATGTTTAAGATATTTTCATGACAAATAAAATGTATATCTCGAATTTTCTGGGAATGTCTCCAAAAGTATTCTTCATTGTGAACGACTTTTGCATAACTGGTAAACCATAAGCGATAGACAAAATTTTACTACACAAAAATGTAGTACGCGTTAAAATACACAATTTATGTCATATACATTTTTTTTGTTGAGTGAACCATTTTCGAGATATTGCTTGTTATTCCCTTAAATTTTTCAATACTTTTCATTTACATACTTTCATTTTCTCAAATGGGAATTCGTTATTCATTTTTTTGTCTTGGATATGCAAAGAGTATTAATTTGTGGCAAAGAGAATGGTGTTGCACCTCGCAACCAGCTATTCAGAGATATGTATGTGCTTAAAGGCCACTGTATTTCTATATTGCCCTTGTAAATATATATTCCCCTTACATCTACAAGAAAATTAGCAATAAGATAGACTCTGCAAATGTTTATCTCGATTAACATGAAGTAGATGGAGAATAAGCGTTTGTAAAAATAGTTTGTACAAGAGTAGAGAAAGTCATGTAAGTGTAACACATCAGAATTTTTTTTGGATATGCAAAGAGTATTAATCTGTGACAAAGGGAATGGTGCTGCACCTAGCAAACAGCCTATTAAGAGATATGTATATTCTTAAAGGCTACTGTATTTCTATATTGCCCTTGCAAATGCAAAACAAGGGGAACATAGTACGCCTTAAGCGATAGTCAAATATTTTTAGAACTGGTCGCTATGTGTAAAATGTAATTCTCTTTGCACGACAAAAGATCGTTTCTGCAAATGTTTATCTCATTAATATTAAATAGATGGAGAATAAGAGTTTGTAGAAATAGTTTGTACAAGAATGGAGAAAGTCATGCGAGAGTAACACATCAGATTTTTCTATAAATGTAGGTCAATTTACTTCAACATATTGTACCTTTATCCTGTAAAAATTTAAAAATGATATCCGCAATAATTGCTAAGTTAACCGGTCCTAGATTAATTAACATTGGGCGGTTGCACTGCGTCCCTCCTTTAAGAATTCTTGTATATTAAGTAAAAGGAGGAATCATGCGACAGGTCCGTAGAAACAAAACGGCAAGGTGCAAGTCAGCACATGTATTTACTGAAATTCGTTACACATTAATAATATATATTATCTTTATATTGAATAAAGTCACGTAATAACATGACACATTGACACAAATCTTGCGAAGTTCTCTCATAAATCTCCGCTAAATTAACACTTTACTAAGGATTTATCAGTAGAGTTGCCTGTGTATTATGTGATTTGGCTTGCAGCAGCATGTAACAGCCACCTCAAAAACATTTATACCGAGGTATCGTGCCCATTTTACCCTTGGCGATCATAACTATTATATAGGAAGTGCCCAGAATTCTCACTATCACGATAATACATGAGCGATTATGTAACATAAGTAACGAACACTGCAACGGTAAGACGGTCAGACCCAGCCAGTGTCTGTTACATGTTACACAACAAATTTCAGAATGATAGATAAGACAGATTACTTACCCGGGTTAATGAACCCGCTCGGCCCAGATGGCCCGACGCTATTGAAAGAGAGGCCTGACCTATCCCCAACTATCGCCCAGAAGCCTCGCTCTTACAGATTCTCCCCACACACTCTGTTAACCCAAGCGTCGTCCTCCGTGATCTAGAGGTACCATGCTAGCCTCTAGTTGCCGAGGGTGACTTTTTTTTGAGGCATAAAAATCCTCAGTAAGGCTTCCTTCGGAAGGGCAATAAAGCCTGTGGTCTCATGTCGTAGATTTACGGCACGTAAAAGAACCTCAAGTCCGATAAAGAGGCCTCTGAGCAAAATTTCCGGTCTTTGGCACCCAATATAGAATGGGATGCTAAGACCCACAGTAGTTAAAGAGCGTCCATAAGAAAAGTCAACCCAGGCGCCATAAAAAACGACTACACTGCGCACTAGCGCTCCCACACATCAACATAAACGATTAAACTATATGCGCTGAAAGCTTGAAAATACAATAACGTCTTGTACCGAACAATAACTCGGCACACGGTAATGGGCGGTTAATCTGCTTTTACCGAGTCAGATGGCTCAACGGTGACGTATGAGGCTCACATTCGAGAGGTTTCGGGTTCGATTCCCGGTGACGGTCCACTCTGACCTTGGGGTTTTGTGGTTTCCCCGTGTCGGTAGGCGAACGCTGGGATGGTTCGTCTTATACCAAGACTTTCCGGTCCCTCTTGTATTACCAGTTATACAAGATTGTACAAAATAGCATCTAAATGAAGAGCACTTTTGAGGCAGTAGTTTTAACACTTAAATGTTTTCAGTCAAATTATATAATATAAAATATAATAACAGCCCACCTTAAAGCAATATGTGTATAATATAATATATAAAATGCATGTAACAGTCACTGTATTAATGTTTATATTATTATGTACATGTTTAATGATGTTATGTGAATGTATTACGTAATTTAATAATGTAGGAGCTGTGAGAATAATAGGTTAAACGTTGCTAACAATGAGGTAACCTTGAGTCATTAATGAGTAAGAAAGTTTAATAATGCTACAAGTCATTATTGGAGCAAACATTATGTAAATTTTGAGACAGTTTATACATACTCAATCAACAACCAGAAAGAAAGCTTAAGTTAAATGAAAGTATTCTATTGGAGTAGTATTAGTCAATCAGAAACTGTAATAGGGCAAAATTGTACAAATTCAGAAGTCAATTCCTAGTAGACAATGTTACTAACCGGACGCGAAACACGTCAAGATGTTTAATACGTATCCAGTGTGAGAAAAAAAAATAGTTTACGTGTTAAAAAAATGCTAGTAATTAATAAATAATCTCACAGCTCTCTCTCTATATCAGTGAAGCGTTATCTTAATCGTTTAGAGAATTAATAAATGGAGTGAAGTAGAAATTATAATCTGTGTAAGCCTACATTCCTAGCCGCACCGCTCCCTGCAAAGAAATCCATGTCTCTAACAATAATACTGACGCAGGCGAGGCAAACATAAATATATAATATTTAAAGAAACAATCAAATTACAAAGTTAATATTTCTTTTTAAACTTGGGGCGAAGGCTACCGGAAAGTTTTTATCACGTGCGGTTGCAACTACTTCAAGTGTTCGGCTCCCAACTGTCGAAATATAATACAACTCCTGAAATAACCATCTTCACTTTAGAGGCTATTCCCGGAAAATTCAAGATATGCATTTGATTTGGGTTGTGAATATCTTTAATATGCAGTATTTTAATTAAAATCGTTAGAGCCATTTTTAGAAAACCAAAAGTTTCGAAAAATGTTCCATGTAAAGGTAATTTCAGGTGGGGAAATTTTCTTGAAAATCTTCGTGTCGCATTTTTGAAAGATACTGAACCTAAGTACCACGCTTGGTGTTTTTCCGACTTTTGGTTTTTGAGTTATGGTTTTCGCAGACACACACATGGACCTTTTTATAAAAATATTTTTTTTATTCACGGTGCCTCAAAACATGTATTCCCGTTGACATCTTAGTATAGATTTTTTTGGAGATATGCTATACCTTCTCTGTGTACTATGCACATGGCAGAGAAAGTAATACTTTAAAGTGGCCGAAAAAAGTAATTAATACATTAAAATAAGCAGAATAATTCGAATATTAATATGACAGCAAAATCACAAATGCAACGTTTTGACCAAAATCATGAGATATCTCCCCTTAAGTGGTTAGGAAGAGTCAATAAAGGGAACTCACTTACTATTGAGTGCGGATGGGCGCGCTGTAACTTTCAGCAGGTGGTTGCATGTACTCTACGGTTTTCTGAAAACATCATACAACATGTCACCAAGAAAGAAAATAAAACATACGAATCCAAAAAGTTGTATTCACAATGATTCAACATGACAAAATTCTGTTTTAGAGCCCTTGTATTTAGATCGAAGTAAGACAAATGTTGTTTGGCTTCAGTGGTCATACAAATAATGCTTGCAAACGTCCTGAAATCCCTCATCCAGCAAAGAGTAATGATTATGCTGTGACATGAAACTTAGAATGAGTAAAATGTACAAAAATTACATGTAAAATTAATAGGAATGGCATACATAAGAATTTGTAGCGGGAAATGGTCGTTGGGTGCCACTTGTAGCGGTAAATGGTCCTTCCTGGGTTGTTGTGGTCTTCTGCAGTGTCCTTCCTCGGCTATTGGTGCTCGTCGGTTGTTGCGTATTCCATTCCTAACTATATCTAATTATTAATTCTCAGGTTATAGTGGGTGAGGCAAGTTTAAGAAATACACTGCAATTTTTCTTTAATAAATTAAGTTTATTCACAATTGAAATAATTATGGGCGGCTAGCTTTTCCCGTTATTATAATCCCACCACTTTAAGTTAGTCAGGAGCCTAGGTATCTGCACACGCACTCCCACCCTTGTGCACCCACGTGCATCTGTAGCATCTCGCATCGACGTGAATTCTTGAAGATCAGTTAGAGAGAGAGAGAGAGAGAGAGAGAGAGAGAGAGTGGGCTCTGAGGCCTTGTCTGTCCTTATATACGGGAGCCTAGTGACGCTCACCTCTGCGTTTAAAAATGTAACGACGTTTTCTATTGGTCCTCAGACCGCGTTACCTTAACATGTATGAGAATGTGTGGCTTCAGATCCGTGCGCTTAAGCGCCATCTTGGAGCGTTGTGAAGCTAGTTCCATATCTCCGTCTCTTTATTTTCTCTATCTGTCTCTTTCTATTTCTCCGTACCGTTACCGTACATAGTCTACTTTCAGCTCGATACAGTTTTTCCAGCGCTGTTCAATCGCTTCGATACCCTGCTTATTGTGAGAACCGTCGAGTTCTGCAAAATAGCCATCTACTGCAGACTCCACCTTTTCATTGTTGGCAAATCTTTTACCACCAAACCATTTCTTCAACTTTGGAAACAGAAAATAATCAGAGGGGCTAAGTCTGTCGAATATGGTGCATGAGGAAGCAATTGAAACTTTAACTCATTGATTTTGGCCATGGCGATAATGGATGTGTGAACTGGTGCATTGTCTTCATGAAACAGAACTTTCTTTTCGCTAAATGCGGCCGTTTTTGCTTGATTTCTTCATTCAAACAATGCAATAAGTTTGTGTAATACGCGCCATTGGAAGCTTTTCCTTTTTGAAGATAACTGATGAAAATTATCCTACGCTGAACCCAAAAAACTGACGTCATGACCTTGCCTGCAGATGGAACTGTCATCACCTTCTTTGGAGCGCGATTCTCCCCTTTCAGTCCACTGTTTTGACTGTCCCTTCATCTCAGGTGTGAAGTGATGGACCCATGTTTCATCTATGGTTATGAATCAACACAAAAACTCGGCTTTATGCAGCGAAACATCGCCAAACACTCGACTGAAACATCCTCATGACGCTGCTTTTCTTCCAATGTGAGTAAACGCGGCATCCATCTTGCGCACAGCTTCTCATATCTAAATTTTCAGTTAGTATGCGATGTACAGCACTTTTTGAAATGTCTACGATGTCTGCTAACTTGCACAGTTTCAGTCGACGGTCAGCCAATGCCATTTTGTAGATTTTCTTCTCAATTTTTGGCGTGATCACCTCATTTGGTCGACCGCTGTGATGTTCGTCTTGGCAGCTCGTACAGCCTTGCTTAAACTCTGCCACTCAATATTTTACTGTTGTAAACGAAGGAGCAGACTCCCCCAGAGTAGAATCTAGCTCAGCTTTAATATTAGTTGGACTAAGACCTTTCAAATGAAAGTATTGTATCACATAACGATGACCAGTTTTATCCATATTTACAAATTCGCTGAGAGTTCACCGCCAAACAATTACTAAACAATGTAGCATGGTCAAACTTCAACTTAAGCTGTATAAGATTGGTACTTTCTACCATAGTCATTTCTTTGAAACAACAGCGGTTGTCTATGCGTCAGGTCGGGTACTTCTGGTACTGCCCTAGTAGCACTGTATACAATTCAGTCTGTACTCTTTAAGTTATAATATAATTAAGGATTTTTCATGTCCATAGTGAAAATGTGTAACATTTTGAATCTGCTCACAAAGCCGTAAAAGCTCCCCCTTTGCGTTTTGCACCAATCTGTAAAATTTCGCGAGTATTCAATATACGCAAGAAGTTCAGTTTTAGGCTGCCAGTTATTTCTGAATTCGTCCAGCTACTGCATGACCAACATTGACCACACTGCTTATAATATACTGTCATTTGTTAACTCTTGTAATGGCCACTTGGCCGCTATAGTATATTATAAACTATTTAATGGTAGTTTACAGAAATTTAAAATGGCCGACATTGCACTAAACTACAGTACTGCCAACCTACAATGGAAGTAAAGAGAATGAGTGAAATAAAAGCGAAGTTTTTATATACATAATTGGCCATGAATAATTACAAAGAAAACCTCTAACTTTTCTCAGCATTGTCTCCTGCACACTTATAACTTTTCTTCACCGTTTTGGAGGCTTATAGACCTCCTCTTCAAAGAAAGTTTTAGTTGAGTCGTCAACCAGTTGCAAACGCAATCTTTTACTTCTTGTTTGCTCTCAAATCATTCCGATATCAGTGTTTGGTTTAAAGAGCGAAAACAAAAAGGAATAACGGGGGGACAAATCTGGACTGTAGGGTGGGTGTTATAGTGTTTCCCAGCATATTTTCTAAAAACTCTGAATGAGGTCTGGCGTTGTCATGGAGAAGGATGACCTCTTTGATGATGGTATGAGTACTCCTATGGTTGATGTCATGAACGGTTAACCGCCGGTCACCTTCCACATGTCAGAACTACATGGATGTTGTCATCTGTGAGACTTGTACTTGGGCGTCGATCCTTGCTCACCTTTAAACATGTTGGTGCAATCAAATACTTGGATCCGAGAAAGTGTAGCGTCCCCAAACTGCGCCGCAAAACCTATTCAACATTTCAGATAATTTTACATCTTCATTCGTTAAAAACTATATTATAATGCGTTGCGCGACAGGCGATTCCCCTCTGGACCACTAATGGCTGAGCTGAGGAGGGAGAGGAGAGTAACAGCTCACCAAGCAGGTTCTCCCACTTATAATACTGTCATGGCGCGCGAAGCAACCTGCGGCTTCCGATAATCGCCTTATAGCCCGGCACCTGGGTGAGACCCTCGACACCCGTCGGAACAATGACCAGTGTGGAGCAATAGCCTATTATGTGCCGCTTCCTTGTTCCAGAACATTCGTTATGCATGTTCTAGTAGCTGCGTTATATAACCTTCCGCTTGGTGTGCGAGGCCTGTATAAGGGCTTCTCTTGCCCGGACGGTTCAGTTGTGTTAGTTAAGAAATTACGAACTGAAAAGTGGACAATGCCAGTACAGCTCAGTTATTACTCATCAGTTCAGTTATGAATTTTGATTCGCAGATCAGTTGTTCCGAGTGTGTGCCAAAAGTGAGTGAGTCATTTGCGTCAGTTTGCTAAGTGCCTAAGTGATAGAGAACGTGTATTCCGCAGTAATAGGTATTGTCATTTTGTACAATGCATTGGCCTTCAACGCCCCACTCTACAGCCCACTCGGGGTTGTCTGAGAAGACGAGGGGCTAAAGTCTGGATTATATTTAACTCATCCTCGTACTAATTTCAAGCCAGTGAGCAAACTAGGAAAACATCTCGTGATTTGCTTTGTTCTCTATTTTTTCTCTTATCCATCGTATTTATACATTGACTTCAAAGGAAATATAATAACCATTGCCTTAACCTCGAATATCATAGGGTTAAAGTAACATGCTTTTACGTCGTTGCGATACAAAACATGATATCTTACTCCATTTAGCAAATCTTGATCTGCAATGAATCTTTTAGATAAAATCACTTCCGAACGCTAAATGTGGTAATATATTTAATGCGCTACCGTGTTGCGAACACAATACTTATTATATATGCTCTAAACAAAAGCATGCACACACGAGGAATACATTGGCGTCTAAACCAGAGAATGTTGTTTTAAAATCTGCCGGTTTCCTCACCTACATCTCCCTGCAAAATCTTGGACAACATAACGGAGATGCAATAACACCAACTACGGTCGTATCTTTGACATGGGTATATTTTAGGAGCAGTTGAGGGTACCGATGTACCGTAACAGATGGAATATCACTAAATATAGCTTAACAGCGCTATAATGGGAGGGGGAGGGAACGTCACACTTGGTTTCTGGCGTTCCAAAACATCCCAAAGGTGTTCTATAGGATTCAACTCAGGACTCTGTGCAGGCCAGTCCATTACAGGGATGTTATTGTCGTGTAACCACTCCGCCACAGCCCGTGCAGTATGAACAGGTGCTCGATCGTGTTGAAAGATGCAATCGCTATCCCCGAATTGCTCTTCAACAGTGGGAAGCAAGAAGGTGCTTAAAATATCAATGTAGGTGTGCGCTGTGATCGTGCCACGCAAAACAAGAGGTGCAAGTCCCCTCCAGGAAAAACACGACCACACCATAACACCACCACCTCCGAATTTCACTGCTGGCACTATACACGCTGGCAGATGACGTTCACCGGGCATTCGCCATACCCACACCCTGCCATCGGATCACCACATTGTGTACCGTGATTCGTCACTCCACACGTTTTGCCACTGTTCAATCGTGTAACCTTGACGCTCCTTTCACCAAGCGAGGCTTCGTTTGGCATTTTCCTGCGTGATGTGTGGCATATGAGCAGCCACTCGACCATGGAATCCAAGGTTTCTCACCTCACGCCTAACTGTCATAGTACTTGCAGTGGATCCTGATGCAGTTTGGAATTCATGTGTGATGATCTGGATAGATGTCTGCCTATTACTCTTTACGGCCCTCTTCAAATGTCGGCGGTCTCTGTCAGTCAACAGACGAGGTCGGCCTGTACGCTTTTGTGCTGTACATGTCCCTTCACGTTTCCACTTCACTATCACATCAGAAACAGTGGACCTAGGGATGTTTAGGAGTGTGGAAATCTCGCGTACAGACTTCTGACACAAGTGACACCCAATCACCTGACCACGTTCGAAGTCCGTGAGTTCCACGGAGCGTCCCATTCTGCTGAGTACCAGGCAGTAAGTGGCAGCACAATGCACCTAAGATGAAAATGGTATGTTTGAGGGGGTGTCCGGATATGTTTGATCACATAGTGTATATTATATCTCAAATAGGTAGAGTTGTGTGGTAAGTAAAGTTTATATAAAGAGAATAAGTGGAAGAATCCCTTTGGTGAATAACAGTATAATTCAAGTTTACGAGTATTAGTGACTATTAATTTTTAAAAGCTTAAGGGGATTCGTATAGTAAATGAGTGATATTAAATGCCGAAATGATTTAATGTTATATTGCAGTGAGATAAGTTTGTGTGATTTGAACTGATTCAGTAACGTTTTGGTGATTATATCAGAATAATTTTAAAAAGATGTGTTGAACGATGGTGAACTAAATAATCCATGACTACATAAGTAAGAATTGTGGTTTAAGAAACTGATTATATTTTTATATTTGTATACATTGTGTAATTTTATTAGATAGCTGTCGGATTCTGGCAGTCTTTGACCGTTACTGACAAACTAGTTTTAGGAAGGTAGCTGGTTACTGGTTGTCCTTATTACTATCTGCAGTAAAGTTTGTTTGATATTTTTGTTTGTTTAATTAGCTATTACTTTAAATTCTTTAGTTAAATTTATAGTAACCTTACTTTTATTGTATTTTTATCTATTATTTTTAGTTTTTTGTTAATATCTTTTCTGTAAAATGATTTGAAGTGTTATTTATGGTGAAGGAAATTAATAAAGTATAATATTTGTACATGCACGTCCGGTATAGGCATCAAGTATGGGGTATGGGGAAATGCAGATTTTTTTGTCTCAATGGACTCTGAAGAAAGTATAGTTAAGAAGGAAGAAACCACTGATGAGTCAGAATGTACAAAATCTTCGTCTGAACGCGTGGTGGAGTCGGATATTCATAGTCCCTTAAATATAACTGCATACTAAGTACTATCACAATAACCACATACCGTCGTCATAGAAGATGTTGGGAATGATGTCCACACATCTCTCACAGCTTTAAACAAAATGTATATTAATACTTATTAATTCTTCATGGCCATGTAAATAAAATCATGGGGATCAATAGGGCGATCGCTAACATTGTCAACACCCAATTACAGAAATTAAATTTACTCACACGTATTAACCCTGAACTGCAGTTATCGTATAGGATTTTAATTTTAAAAGTTTAGTGGCATTTCCAGGTCGCGGTTTGTGAAATTGTTGGTTCATGTGCAAACTTTCTCAGAGATAACTTTGGAATTCGTTCTAACTTTCCTCTGACGTCATCGAGCTTTTCCTTTGTAATAAAACGGTTTCATATCAAGAGTAGATCCCGTTTCCCTAAATCTTTTCACAATATTACGAACCGGTTCTCTGTGAGGTGCACGAACAGCACGGAATCTGTCTCACTTCTGTACAAGAGTTTGTTGTCACTTAGGAATCATACGAATCGTACATGAAGACTCTGTGTGCTAAACTATACAGGCTTTTTGAATTCAATACAGCACTAACACACTATAACACTGAAACAGGTGGTCAACGTCTGTACAACACAGACTCTGCGTCAACTGATTAGCCGTCACACGGAGAGGGAACATAACTGGTTAGAAACAGCGCAATGCAGCGCAAGCAAGCCCCTTAATACGGTCCTACGTCCACAGACACATGATATATCCTGTCTAGAGGAGTGACTGGTTAAATTAAACACTACCCAAATCCCGCAGAAGAGAAGTATGAGATCCAGCACCCATAGCCCAACAAACCGAGAAGACACCAAGGTCAGTATCAGTGATGGCATCATTGTGAATTCATCTGGCACGTCAGGAAGCTCGTCGGGTCTGTAATTTGCTCCTAGGAACCTGAGAAAGTTCTCGAAACCCTGAAACAGCAGATGATTCTGGTGATAGCTCCTGGCTGAGAAACATTACAAATCGAGAGAAAGGAAGAAAGAGAGGTTGTAGATCCATACCTTTGTTTCCATAATGTGTGGAGCAAATATGGCGGTGGCAACTATATCCAGGACGAGGTTCGCTATCGTTGCGAGTATCCATGGCAAATAACCGCAGATTACGTCTGGGCAGCAAATACTGGTTCCTATGTCATAAACAGGAAGGCGTTTCTTAATATATTGCACATAGATATTTAGGGTTACCGATTTTTAGGGGCATTTTTAAAATAGGTTTCCATCATGTTATACCAACATTATCCATATTTTCTTATTTTCTGAAATAGTAATGGTCACTAATCGGTTACATTTTTGGTAATGAAACACTGCATCACAGTGTAATATGTGAGGACGGTATTTTTAGGATTATAAGTGAGAAATCTGGATTCTACAGAATGTTACAGTAAGATACGCCGTACCTTCAAGACACGTTCCTCACACGTAGAAGAAGAAAATAAGCTATATGGACCAGGGTCCGGAAACCTTTATTTCAATGTTAGAACTCATTTTCTAAATTCTTCATAGTGAATTAATCTTGGGGAAGATACAGGAATAGAAGGTACCAGCTTTCACAAGCAATGTTCAAAATGTCATCTTGGTTACGTCTGGTTAAGATGTTTTTCAACGCCACTGTTTTGTGTTCCGTTTGAAGGAAGGCAATATTGACATGCGCCCCGCTACACGAGCAGCGACTACGAACTTGGTAAGCACGTAACTGTTTACTAGTGTTCGTCACGGACTTGGTTTCAGGTACAGTGCAATGGAGATGTAAGTACACAAATGCAGATTAGGCGGATGCTCAGCTGATGTATGGGTTAGCATACGGTTATGGTCGTGCTGCTCAATGTTTGTCTCCGAAGAGTTTTACACAAAACGAAGGTGCCCCGACAGGAAGATGTTAAAGCAATTGATCATCGCCTTAGGGAGCATGGGACTTTTAAGTCTGCTACGCAATTGGGGAAGATTTAGAAGGACGAGGATACATTAGTTGGAGGAGGTAATTCTTTAAACAGTTGACGTCAATCTTAGTGTCAGCGTAAGATAGTCCCAGGAGGCAATGCTGACCACATGCCTGTTTGAAGATAAGAACCAAAACTCTGCCCAGCGGGGGAAAATAGACTAACAAACCACATGATTCTTGACCACAGTGTTTGTCTTTATGCTTCCGCTCTCTAAATGGTTCCTTGGAAAATACCACAACTGGTCCCTGAAAGCTCATTTCGGTTTTGCTAAAGCACAAAATGTTGAACACCCACCATAGACTATAAAAATATGCAATTTTTTGAAGTCCTAACAAAAATACTTCATATGTTGCGCGTCACTGGGTTGCTAAGAAGGAATTGCGCGAAAACAAACAGTTTGAAAGTTAATATGATAAACACGTTAATGTTGCGAAGCGTAGGCGAAAAGACAATAATACTGAATGCATTTAACGAGTTTTGTGAAAAGTATCCAAAACTTAATATAAATAGGGTGGTGAAATTAACATCCGGGTTTATTGCTGTATCAGCTATAAGAAGAAGTCCATCGCTGTTGAGGCTACAAGCTTAGGCAAGGAGTCACCGCACTCCAGGCAAGTGTTCGATGTTGTGAGGTCAGCAATCCGCCGCAAGGTTCACCAGTTCTTTGCTAATAACAAATCCCCACCTTAAATTTCTGCTGGTGGTTAACTCCGAGCCTGACCTTCCAGATTTCAAATTGCTGCTGGAAATTGGTTTTGAGTTTGTGAGCAGGAAAAGTGGTATCGTGGACAGAGATGACATTAATTTATGCTTGAGAGATTTTCTCACTAAAACGAAAGAACTTGAAACTCGAAGACGTGCGTGCGCCGGTTGATGCAGCATTCCGCGTTGTAACACCTGAAAAGTGGAGCACTTGTGTTAAATACGTGATTAAGGAAGAACAAAATGTGGACTTGGAGGGTATTATCTGGCTGGTGATGAATCAAGCGACACTGTAGAGTATCGAAGCGATGCTCAGTTCATATTAATGGAATGCTATGATGTAAGTAGCAATTCATTTCCAGATCTGTGTGCTACATGCCATTTAGAGATACGATCACGACCAATATAGAATGGGACGCTAAGAACCATAGTAGTTAAAGAGCGTACATAAATAAAACTCAGTTTAAACTTCCTTAAATCTACGACACGGTACCACCGGCTTTACTTCCCTTCCGAAGGAAGCCGAGCTAAGAATTTTTATGCCCGAAAAAAGAGCAATCGCCCTCGTCCGGGTTTGAACCCGCGATCTCGGGAATTGGAGGGACGACGCGGTATGGGAAATAGCGTTTGGTGGTTCGAGCCCCGACTATGGCATTAAGGTATTTTTATTCTGATTCTACCTTTCTATAGTTAATGCGGAATTAGTATAATCTTAAATATTTTCTTAAATAAATTCTGTTATCAGAGTTTTACAAGAAAAGAAACATAAAGAAGTTTGCCAACCCTTTTTTAAAGTTATGCAAAAAATACTATGTTTAGCGACCTTTTTGTAATGCTTTTTCGTTTTACGTGGCTTATTTCGTATAATTCAGTTCCTTACCAAGCTTGTTTCTCATATTTTTGTAATTCAAATCAATATGTCTATTGCTGTTGTTGCTCTGCAAACAGATATAACAAGGAAATAATAATAATGACCCCATAATGCTTTAACCTATTAAATGTGTTATTCAAACTAAAATACTTTTTTATCTCTCCTGAAAATTGATTTATTAAACTCTTCTTTTTTCACATGTCCTTTAATTTTGCTTTGTATACCATTGTGGTATGTTTTTGATGCTTCTGGTGCCATGCAAACTGCATTATGCATTTATAATTAACATGTCTCTAGTTTGTGTGTCCAGTAAGCTTTTCGTGATGTTTCTTCCACCAGTTTGACGCTGTTCTTGGAGATACTCCTAAGCTCCGCAGCCCTCGCTGTGCTATAACCTTGCTCATTAAGGGCAATAATGTTTGTTTACTGTCCGTATCCTGTGTTCCTTTCGAATGACATATAACATAAATAGGTGCTACATGCCATTTAGAGATACGATCAAATAATGTACCTTCTGGTGGTATGCATATTATACGTGAGGTAGCGAAATTCAGTGTTCTGTCCACGTGGACGTTCTGTTACTGCGATCGCACATGTGCGCGGAGTAATACAAACCGGTGAAATGTTTACGTCCGCTTCACACTCCCACTGGACAGAGTTCACTGTACCTATACCATTTACGGTATGTGTAGGACACTATTCTCCATTCTGGAATGGTTTATGCAACAATGTATCAACTCTGATTTCAGAGAAACTGTGCTGTTCACGGAGGAGGCGTCGTTTCGTAATCCGATCGTCAACTTTCACAATCAGCTCGTATGGACTTGCGTAAACCTTCATCCAGCTGTTGAATCGCATTATCACCCAAGATTTTCTGTCAGTACTTGGGCTGGCATTGTTGGTGACTTTTTTACTTTCTCTACTACGTATAGTAAGTAGGGGAAGTATTGTATTCCACCCAAAAATTCGATACCGAGATTTCACCGAAAATACATGTTTTGAAACCCCCTGAATCCAAAAAAAGCACTTTTGGAAACATGACCGTGTGTGTGTGTCTGTGAACAGCATAACTCAGAAACGAATAGTCCGATAAACACCAAACTTGGTATTTAGGTTCAGCATCTTCCAGAGATGCGACACGAAGGTTTTAAAGAAAATCCCCCCAGCCCAGATTACCCTTTACATGGAACATTTTTCGAAAATGTTAATTTTCTCAAAACTGGCTCTAACGATTTTGATTAAAATATCATATGTTTAAGATATTTTTATGACAAATGAAATGTAAATCTCGAATTTTCTGGGAATGTCTCCAAAAGTATTCTTCAATGTGAACGACTTTTGCATAACTGGTAAACGATAAGAGATAGACGAAATTTTACTGCACCAAAAATGTAGATCGCGTTAGAATACACAATTTATGTCATATACATTTTTTATGTTGAGTGAACCATTTTCGAGATATTGCTTGTTATTCCCTTAAATTTTCAATACTTCT
This sequence comes from Deroplatys truncata, assembly GCA_030765065.1. NCBI lineage: Eukaryota > Metazoa > Arthropoda > Insecta > Mantodea > Mantidae > Deroplatys > Deroplatys truncata. Next base: position 22,260,477 of record CM060978.1, read on the forward strand.
ACTTTTTCTCAAATTCGTTATTCATTTTTTTATGTCCTAGACATGCAAAGAGAATGGAATGCGCCACATAGCAACCAGCTCTTAAAGGATTTGAGGATCGCTTAAAACCTAACATATTCTCCTTGCATCTACAAGAAAATTAGCAATAAGATTAACATCTCGATTAGCATGAAGCATATGGAGAATAAGCGTTTGTAAAAATAGTTTGTACAAGAGTAGAGAAAGTCATCAGATTTTTTTAGGTCCTTATATTCTCCCTTGCCCCCAGGCTCAGGGATAAGCTTACCATGCTTTCTGGCAGAATAGTCTTCCTGTTTGCTAGAATATGTGCCTTTTTCCGTGCAACGAAACGTGCTTCATACACGCTGGAGCTCGTCTTCGTTTCAGCGTTAATGTCTGCCGTGAGAAATGCATAGGTAGAAGTGGACCATTTCCCTGTACTCCAGGCTCTTCGGATCCAAACCCACTAGACTTTTACTTGTGGAGGTATTTGAAATGTCTTGCGTATCGAACCCTTGTACAAGATTCAGGGAGTCTTCGTGACCGTATTTTGGAAGGCTTGGAACAATACGGAATCATCCACGGATTCATCAGCGAATCCGGGGTTAAGTGCTTACATTGAACATTTCATGCAAGAAAGAGTTTCATGTGTATGCTGGTACGTTTCGTTGTTTGTTTGTTTCCCATTATTAACGTACAGTAAAGAGTTGTAGAAAATGAGTTCTAACATTGAAATAAAGCGTTTCCGGACCCATGTCCATATAACATACTGTCTTCTTCTACATGTACGGAATGTGTCCTGAAAGTATGGCCGTATCCAATTGTTACGTGCTGTATAGTAGACTGCGCAGCGGGCCTGTGTCGCCCCAAATGCAGACGGTCGGACCAATGGTCTAGAACAGGGATGGAGAACTATGATAGGTGATGATGGTGATTTGTGTTTAGGGGCCTTAACTTCAAGGTCATTAGCGCCCTTAGAAAAACGTTTCATAGCAAAGGCCAGAGATAAGGACCAATACAAAAATCATAGGGAAAGTCAGAAATAAATATGAATATTTAAAACTAAACCGAGAATACGAAACACCCGATATCAATTTGATAAATCCGCAATTGAATATGTACCTTTGACGCAAACTAAAAAATCCTATTAACCGCTTAATTACTGCTCGCTAATATCTCTGCCAGGCTGGCCGACAGCTGCAGAGTATCCCGAAAATGCACTAGAGTATTACACTCTAGCAATACATGACGGACCGGCATATTTTGGCTTCACAGCGGAAAAAGAAGATCAGAGTCCCCTTTAAAAGAGTAACTGCGTAAAATTGCAGTGGCCAAATGCAACCGCGCCAAAAATCACCTCAAGACGAGATACAAGAGAGGAAGTCACCCAGTTTTGTCGGAATGTGCTTCACTACTCTAAGCTTATTTCCGCGGAGGGCTAACCACTCCTCGCGCCAGCACGATAGCACCGATCTCGCACAACAAGCCTAAAGTCTTCCGATGTTACCCGAGATATTGTAACACTGGGATCTGTGGTTGCCGCCTTAGCTACTAGCACCGCAAGTTCATTCCCCAGCAAGCCAACGTGACAAGGTATTAAAGCTCACTCCACATTATTGCCAGAAGCGTATAAAACATAGTGGATATTCTGGATTCGCTGTACAATCGGATGGTAGTTTTACAGCTCACGAAGGCGCTGAGGTGCATTAAGGGAATCACTCAGACACAGTCTCCCAATTTTCGACAGCGGGCATACAAAATGGCTCGGTATGGCATACACTCTGCACTATAAATCGAAGTGCTATCATGAAAACCAAATGTATTGGGATCGGTTCCATGAACGTAAGCACATCCAATACTGTTGACGTACTTAGATTCGTCGCTGTAGATAGCAATTCGGTCATAGTAACCTGACGAAAATTGTAAAGAAGCAAGTGCGGGTACTATATGTAGACAACGTAGACTTCGGGTATGCCGTCATTCCAAGATCTACGTGAGATATCTCACGTAACCAAGGGGGTACACCCTCTTCCACTCAGGAAACATGCTTGGAATTTCAATGTCATGCTTTCTAAGAAGCTCCCGAAAGCGAATACCTGTAGGCTTTGATTAATGGAGTTTTCCTATAACATCCGCGCGGTGTTGAAAAAGGAAGCGATCGTTGCATGTATAGGTATACACTTAAGCCCACAGCCATAATTTTCTAACAGGACATCATTCAGATATCGCAGAGGAGGTTCTGTCGATTTGGCGTAAAGTCTTATAACTGGGCTAACTGGAAAAGCACCAATGTCCATAACAATGCCCCGATTATGAACTGTGTCTAATCTTTTCAACACAGATTATCGAGCTGAAGAGTAAACGATACACCCATTGTCTAAGTTGCATCGGATCAGTGCGCGATATAGTTTCAGCAAGGCTGTCCGATCTGTTCCCCAAGATTTGCCATTTAATACCGGTAAGATATTCAGAAAACGGCCAGATCGCGCTTTCAGCTGCACTATATACAATGACCAGCTAAGTTTTCTATGAAACGTCAACCACAGGAATCTCGTCGAATCTGCGAACGTTGTAAATCTAGACTAAATCGGAGCAAAGGTGGTAATCGTCACCTATGGCGCCAGATATTAACAAAGATTGACTTCTCAATTGAAAAGCGAAAGCCTTTTTAGAACTCCATCCAAAGATTGTCTAAGCATTGTTGCATACGGCGTTCCAAAAACAGCGTATGCTGAGAAGTACAATAGATGGCAAAGGGTCTACGAATAACCATGACGATATCCGTAGACGAACAAAATTCGAGAGAGAATTGTTATAACAAACAGTGTAACGCTTATTACCGATCCCTGAAGCACTCGTTCTCCTGAACAAAAAAGTTCCAAAAAAAAAAAACCGAGCCCACTCTTACTCGGAAAACGCGGTCCTTCATAAACTTCTGAATGAGCAGTGGTAAGCGTCCACGTATGTTCCAGCTGTGTAGGAAACATAGTATCACTGCTAGCTAACAGGTATCATAATCCTTCTCAAGATCAAAAATATCTCTACGGTTGGACAACTCTTCATGAAACCGTTTATGACCTGCGTCAATGACACGGTTGACCATTGTTGAACGGCGTCGTCGAAAACCATACTGCATGTTGGTCAGTAAGTTGTAAGTTTCCACACACCACATCAGTCATCCCTTAATCATGCGTACCATCGCTTTGCAAACGCAACATGTGCGATAAATAGGGCGGTAAGCTGGACGGAAGATTACGCTCCTTTCCAGCTTTCAAAATGGGTATGACGGTGGCCTCCAGCTACTTATCCGGAAAATTAGCATCAACCCAAACGCAATTATAGAACTCGAGCAGGAAATCCTTACCTTCAGGAGACAGCTTTTGCAACATTTGTACCTGGATACAATATGATCCTGGTGCTGGGTGGAAACCCGGTGGAGGGTGATGGATTTTTTTCGGGCGTAAAAATCCTTAGAATGGCTTCCATTGGAAGGGAACTAAAGCCGGTGGTTCCATATCGTAGATTTACGGTACATAAAAGAACTTCAAGCATGATAATGAGGCCTCTGAGCGAAATTAGCGGTATTTCACGCTCAATATAGTTGGAACGCTAAGGACTTTAGCAGTTAAAGGTCGTCCATAAATAAAACTCAGTTTAATTTGTACAGGCATATAAATAAGACATGTGTGAAAATTATGAAATATACATAACTTGCTTCTGCAGATCGCAATTCGATTCATTCATGTCTTGCCTTACAGACACCAATTAGCTGAAACCATTTCTATGCAGATGTTAACTAACTTGATTTACTTAAGGATAGAGACAACAGAAGTTAGCTGAAATTGTAATGAGTAGAGAAAGTCACGTGAATGTCCCGCATCAGATTTTTACTTTCTCTACTATGTATAGTAAGTAGGGGAAGTATTGTATTCCACCCAAAAATTCGATATCGAGATTTCACAGGAAATATGTGTTTTGAGGCCCCCTGAATCCAAAAAAAGGATTTTTGGAAACATGTCCGTATGTGTGTGTGTGTGTGTGTCTCTGTGAACAGCATAACTCAGAAACGAACAGTCGGATAAACACCAAACTTAGTATTTAGGTTCAGTATCTTCCAGAGATGCGACACGAAGGTTTTCAAAAAAATCCCCCCACCCCAGATTAGCCTTTACATGGAACATTTTTCGAAAATTTTTATCTTCTCAAAAATGGTTCTAACGATTTTGATTAAAATATCATATATTTAAGATACTTTCATGAGAAATAAAATGTATATCTTGAATTTTCTGGGAATCCTCCAAAAGTATTCTTCATTGTGAACGACTTTTGCATAACTGGTAAACCATAAGAGATAGACAAAATTTTACTACACAAAAATGTAGATTGCGTTAAAATACACAATTTATGTCATATACATTTTTTGTTGAGTGAACCCTTTTCGAGATATTGCTTGTTATTCCCTTAATTTTTCCAATACTTTTTCTTAAATGGGAATTCGTTATTCATTTTTGTACGTACTGGACATGCAAAGAGAATGGAATGCTCCACATAAGCCTACCATATTCCCCTTGCATCTACAAGAAAATTAGCAATAAGATTAACATCTCGATATCTCGATTAACACGAAGCATATGGAGAATATGCGTTTGTAAAAATAGTTTGTACAAGAGTACAGAAACTCATGTGAGTGTAACACATCAGAATTTTTATAGTTTTACTAGAATATAAAATTTTTAGATACGTAAATGCAAAATAAATTTAAATATAACAAATAAAACTACATACATACCTATCAAGACCATAGACGTGAAGGTCCATAACAAACTTAAAACAGCATAAGCTATGTTTAACTCATGTGTTATGGGAACCCATTCGAACTTCCTTGGCCATGTCACTACTGGTTTTTTGGTGGTGGTCTTAGTTGAATTCTTAATCCCTAGTTCCACATTTGGAGAAACGGCGCAACCTGTGTCTGGAAAATATAAGCAAATGGAGGCGTGGCCATATTACAGGAAATTGCTTGTCCTGCACTGCGCTGCACAGTGTAAATTTTTAAATTTCGACTGATTTAGTTGAGCGCAGTGGATACATATTTCCTGTTTCTTAATAAGAGCCAATTGTGGGTGGTATCTTCTAGCTATCTGTTAACGGTGATAATTTTAGAAGGAAATACACGTTGTGTTATTGCTCATACTTTGCTGCTACGCTTTGTCCCGTTGTGTGGATGAAATCACACTGTTACTTTTGTTAACTTGTAGTCTGTGTTGTGGTGTCACTTCAGAGAGGTAGGTTCTGAATAATTAAACTAAATTTTAAGATTTATAATATTTTTAGTACACACTCTAAAACAGCTGCTTGTCGGACTGTTAATACGCTGAAAAATAATACTTAAGCGACGTAATAAACGAAGTCCAAATTTCCAATGACCACTCATGTCAACTTTCAGGGTTTAAACTAAACCCTTGATCATAAAACAGGTACATTGTTCGTTATGTTAATCTAAACTTTACCAGCATTTTTAAAAACAATTTATCATTTAAGTTAACATCGTTTACTAGAAATTCGTCTCAAAAATTAAAGATTTATTTCACAGCACGGAAGTGAAAATGCGAATTTAAAACCATGTTTGAAAATGAATGAAAATCCACCACATACCTATATATATATATATATATATATATATATATATATATATATATATATATATATATATATTCCTTCTCATACTGCTGCTGAGATTTTATTGGCAGCAGTTACAATTTAATGTTACTGGCTCGAACTGAAATTTCCTCGCGATTTTCAACCATATTTTCAGTCACAAGCTTGTTGTTTAGAAACGAGCGCTCAGAATATGCACTGCCGTCTACATCCGCATCTCGTATTGTTACGGTCAACCCTTTCATGGGCGCATTGATGTGGTTTATAGCGTAGGATTCAGGCGGCTGTTGGGAATATTTCAACAAATGACTATGCCCTTTATACTTATACAGCACTTACTTATGTTACATTTATTTATTTAATATTTAATATATATACCTAAGAACGAGATGGGTAAAGTAACATAACAAATGAACTACTTGGTTGAAGTAGATGAAGGTGCGGAAGCATGTTGCCAGAAGTCTCTCATACGTACACACAACGCTGGACGTCACATGGCGTGCGTGTAGCGAGCTTATAGTGCCAAATGGGTCTGGTCCCGCAACACGGGGCAGTTGACGAAACAGACCAAGACGGTATGTGGCAATTAGCGAGCTGTTACGGTGCACTGTAGTAGTGTTCCTCATTGCAACATAGCCGGTAGACACCATTTGGATGACTTCACACGGGGAAGAATCATCGGGAAACTGGAAGAAGGGCGAAGTGTGACGAGCGTTGCTCAGGAGTTTAGAATTGCTCACAGCATTGTTTCACGTGCATGGGGAACCTTCCAAACCACAGGCACTGCAGTCTGAAGGAGAGGTGGTGGTCGACCAGGCTCAACTGCAGCAGCAGATGACCGCTACATTGTGCAACAGGCAAGAAGGTATCCACGCCACACAGGGTGCAATTGCTACCACATTTTATAGAACAGCTAGGCACGCAATCTCACGATACACAGTGGCACGGCGACTACACGAGGTGGTCTCTTTGCCCGACGGCCAGTACGTTGTGTTCCATTGACGGCGGCACCGTTTGTGATGGTCCCAAGAGCATTAAAATTGGACCAACGAGGAATGGAGTCGCGTGTTCTTCTCGGATGAGAGCAGATTCAGTCTAAGTAGTGATTTTCGACGTACTCTCATCTGGCGAGAGGTGGGAACACGTAATGAACATCCTAGAACATGATCGTTTTGGTGGTCCGGGTGTTATGGCTTGGAGAGGCATAATATTGCATGGACGCACCGACCTCCAAATCTTTGAACACGGTACGCTCACTGGTCAACGCTATTGTGATACTGTACTCCTTCCCTTTGTGTGTCTTTTCAGGGGTGCAGTCGGCCCAGACTTAATTTTTATGGATGACAATGTGCGACCGCATTGAAGGTCGGTGGAGGATCTCTTGGAACTAGAGGATATTCGGCGAATGGAATGGCCTGCCCGTTCCCCCGATTTAAATCCCATCGAACACGTGTGGGATGCTTTGAGGAGACGCATTGCAGCACATCCACATACATCAACAGTTGTCAACAGCGCTGGTGGAGGAATGGAGCGCCCTACCACAAGAACTGCTTACCCACATTGTGGCCAGCATGGGAGCACAACGCAGAGCATGCATTGCTGTCCGTGGTGATCATACTCCCTTTTAAGCACCATGTATCTGTTTCTGTAGAGAGAGCCATCATATGTCGTATTGATTTTAGTGCAGCTTTGGTCTATGAATAAAAGAGGCATTTCTGTTCGTCTCATTGCATATTTCGTTTAGTTACCTACTGTAGCAGTTCCCTCTATGTATGATTCAATTTTCATCGAGCTATGTTACTTGGCAGTGTCACAGCATGCGAAGATTACTTTCCTCCTTAGGTTTGGCACACAGTGTATATTTGGAGAGCTTTGCTAGAAACTATTGTATTCACCACGTACGCAAAATCTTCAGCAAACTCATCCAGATTTTTGAACTCGCTTATGCCTCGTCCGAATTATTCGTCCGCTAAAGCCTTGTTTTGCGTACTTCTTGCACAAATAGCTATTACTGGTACAATACGGGTTTAATTTTTTCAATAAAATAGGTGTCTTTAAAAAGCGTTGTTGAAGTGTAACTCTACTTTTAGCACAGTGAAGCACGTTGAACCACAATAACTCTTTTACGATCTAATAAGTCATAGTTTATCTGTTAAAATGTAGTTTTAAAACTTGCGCATATTCGCGCGATCATCTGGAATTAGTTTTTTTCTTCAGAGACGTGGCATATTGTAGCCGGGTGATGTATGGCTTAAGGCAGCAAGCAGTCGAGGAAAGCGGAGTCACTGTGTATATGTTCTAGGCCTTCAAAACATTTCACCTAATACAGATTAGAAGAGTCTTAAAAATACACTTATCTAATTAAAATGCAACACAATTCAAATAGGTTTCTTAAGATATATTCAGAACAAAGTTCATCTTTCTGTGCAGGACACGTCCGATGCCTCTTCAGTAAGTGACGGAAGTCATCCAAGAAAAATGTTTGGGGAGAGAAATAGTGAAAGTAAACAGAGGAAGTTAGAGAAACTAATAATAAAGCTCTAGTCTGGAGGAGTTTTCATTTGCAGCACAATCAAGTTTTCGAGTTACATAGTGTCTACTGCCTTGAAGATTTAAAATTCCAGTATACTTCCACTACAAGTTTTGACAAAATTCCAGTACTGCATCGATTCATATTGCAGTAAAAATTTCAGCAGTATTCAAATGCGTGTTGTGGCTAGCTTAACATCTTTACTGTTTTATTTGTTTCAGCAGCCATAATATGAAGCTGGGTTTTTTTACTATAGTTCCGCAATTTAGAAGAAAACCCTTGGAGGGTGACTCACCTGGTCAAGTATCCCCCTCTCTAATTGCCTTGGGCGGGCATGGCTCTGAGTCGCTATTTAAGCACCACACTCATAATTTCGCCTAGTTCGTGTTTTATTCTATTCTCACAAAATCGTTTATCACACTACTGTTGTCCAACTGTAGAGGCAGGACTATAGACACATGAGCATTGCAACAAAAATGCTGTGTTTGTAGACTGCTGTGCCACGCAAAGAGCAAGGTGTAGTGGGTGTGAAGACAAATGTTTGCATATTGTCACGTTATACCGGTAAGGAGCTGGGTCTTGAATTTATTATTACACACCAATTGGCGATATCTTAATATACGGTCACATTCTTCTAAATTTATGTAGAATCTTATTCTACTTATTTCTTAGTTTATGACATTTCTGTTAATCTTGTGTACGTGACCGGACGCTAGCGGTTGCTTATTTCTTAGGAGTGTTTCTTGGGATTTACAGTGACGTCAACTTCCCCATGGAAACTCATGGAACAATGTTCCAGAAATGAATATGTGTATCCGGGAAAGTCATGCGCTCTTGCGTAACTCTAGGGCGGCTTCGAACCATATACGGTAATATCCGCTCGGACAATATGGAGACCCCGATAGAAGCCGGGCTTCTATATAAGCAGGCGAGCGAAGCCGCTCGGGGGTCTTGCTCTGCTTAAGTACGCATGGGAATCGTGTACCGCTGGTCACGATTGACATCGACTTGCAACTCCTTCCGGCGCAACGCACTTATCTCCAAGGTAAGCCCAGAAGGGTATTATTAGTAATAGCTTTTATTATCTAAAGTCATGTAGGTACAAAGTCATTGACAAAGCATTGTAAGTCACCATTTCAGGATTTCCGTCAAAATATATTCATGCAGTCAGTAGCTTAAACGAGTGTCTTTGCCTTCTGATCCTGTCCACCTACGCTTCCCGGTCACACCCAGTGGTGGGTTGTGACATATGGTGGATGGCCGGCTTTTCATAATACACTTTTTTTTTAGAAGTATCGTTTAGCTCCCGGCCCTTTCAAACCTTCCTAATTTGCGGAATGGTAAAGGCTTCCGGCCTTTCTACAGTTTTCTTTAAGTCAAACACCACGCAAAAGCGGCATGGTTCAATCCCAGCCTCTTGATGTTGTTTTTCATCTGGTAATAGCATTTGTAGGCCCGAGTTTACCTTTCGCCGAAGCACGGTTCGCTTCCTTACTTCGGGCAAGTCATTAGTTGCAGCATCCACAGTAAATACCGCAGTGTTTCACTTTCGGCTCGTCTACTTTTAGATCAGTCATTATTTCACATCATGAGCGTTGATACTGTCACGGTAGGATTGATCTTTTTAATTTGGCTAACGATGTGCTGTCTTTGTTATCTCATTTTGCGGATTACAGGACTTGTGAGACTTCCTAACGGTAGTTATTGTAGGGGTTTTCCTCCATCTTAAGTATATGGAGTTGTTGTCACAGTTTTCAAGTAATAGTCCGGTCAGCACAGAAATACGCAAATTGATTAGGGAACACCAGCAGACATTGCAGGGTAATGTGCAGACTTATGCTGTTGCTCTCAATGATGTTCAATTGATATCATCTGATCTGGCCGATTTATACCGGTCCATGTCCCGCATCCGAACTCGACAGTCGTCGACTACAACAACAACCGCCGATTATTTACTTTCCAGCTCGCCAGCGTAGCCTTAGCGCTGGAGATTTGACTCAAGCTACCCCAATTCCCACATTGGAACCATTGTCCCCCTTATCCTCGGAAAAATCTATTTCGGACCTCTCTTTGGAATCTGTTCCGATGGCAACTTCTGAGGCATCCGCTGGGCACTCCGCCTTTGACCAGGCCCCGCAAAAACCCTTAATTACTCATTCGGTGCCCTTTGCGCGCCCCTTCATAGATCCAGGCATTTTTGAGGGTAGGCCCGGTCAGGACGTGACAACATACCTGTATAACTTTGAAACTATTGCTGCTGCCAACGGTTGGGACGATAACTGCAAGAAGCAATATCTGCCGTGTTATTTGCGGGAGGCGGCCGCTAACTGGTTCAAGACGTTCACCCATCGACATGCTCGGCATGGGTGAGAAGAACTTAAGGCGGCCTTACGGGCTGCGTTTGTTCCAGCAGCCCAGGAGGAGGTGCTTGAATGTCGTCTCCGGCAACGAGTCCAAGATCTCGTTGAACCCACGGAACGTTACATCTACGATGTTTTGTCACTTTGTGACCAAGTTAACCCTGCCATGAGTGAAAGGGAGCGCATTCGCCATGTTATGCGTGGCTTAAAACCATCCCTGCTTGAACAGGTACTCCCTGCTGACCCACAAACAGTAGGGGATTTAACAAAATTTGTGCGCCGTATAGAGGCTGCACGATATCTGGCTGGACAACAGGTAGATCTTCTCCCGTTGCCAAGGCCTCAAGCCGTGGCTCTCGTCAATCAGACAGGCGCACCAGATCCCATAACCGATTTGACACAGGAAATTCGTACTCTACAGCAACAAATGAGAAAATTGCAGATGGACCGTACCCCGCAGCGAGAGAAATTTGGTAATCCGGGGCAACGTAACTTCCCAATGGGGCGTGGTCGCGCCCGGGGTAATTTCGAACCCCGTAATTTTATTCCTCAACGGAATAATGTCAATCAGACACGGAATTTTCAGCCAACGGCTAGAAATACATGGCGCAGGGTCAATTCGGGTGGTCGCACGTCGGACAGTCGTCCCACCTGTTTTTTGTGTAAGAGACCTGGACACATGGCCCTCAATTGTAGACAACAAGGGACGCACCCAAACGGGCAAGTTACGTCACGGGAATAAATTCCGTGACGTCCAGCACAGAATCTACGCATAATTATGTAACCTCATTCATTCGTCCGGTCAATGTGTTGACCATACCTGGTACATTGTCCAACGAACAATCAGTTAGTATTTTGTTCGACACAGGGAGTGGCGTCAGTATTATTCAAGAGAAGTTTGTTAACACGCCCACCCAACCCGTCCCTCAAAGCTTGATATTACGCACAGCCGATAATAAGTTGTTAGATGTCTGTAACATTACGAGACTCTGCTTTCAAGTGGAAGGCGTATCTTTCCAGGAGGATGTTCTAGTAGTTAAGGAGTTCGCGCACGATCTCTTGTTAGGGATGGATTTCCTGAATCGGTACAAGGCGATCATTGATTTGTACACTCATACAGTCACACTTAACTTGCCTGACGCATCCACGTTAAAGTTAAAGTGTGGGGAAAAACACGATTGCCCATTGGCACAGATCACGTTAGAGCCCGACACTGATTCAGACGTATGTCATAAAGCCTGCTGCATAGAAGACATTCGTATTCCCCCCGTTACATCTATCAATGTACCGGTTAGACTTCCTGCCGCATTCTTCTAGAACCCAAGGATGCCATTATGCAGAAAAAAACATTCAGATGCCCCCTGTATTCTGCATCGCACAGAAAAGATGTGTTATTCCCGTTCATAACCCCACGGCCGAGCCAAAAGCAATATTTGCTGGTACTACCTTGGCTCACGTGTATGAAGTGGCTTTAGTACAGTCTGCCAATTGGTCGTCCGCAGACACAGAAACTGTCGACATTCAGGAAGCAAAGTTTAACCTCAATTCGGAGCTTACACATATACAAAAGACTCAATTGAGCACCCTTTTGCGGCGATACCGTAACATATTTGCTACAAAATTGCAGGACCAAGGGGCTACTAACATTGGTGAGTTTAAAATACAAGTAACTGACAGTAAGCCTATTAAACAAAGACCCTATAGGGTTTCGCAGGCGCAGAGGGAAATCATTCAAAATCAGGTGGAAGAAATGCAAGAAGCTGGGATCATCAGGGAATCGCACAATCCCTG